>KZ061998.1:0-67044 GCA_002091835.1 Anopheles maculatus
CATAAATCTGTTGCTCGCTGATGGGACGTTGTAATATTTGCCATTTTTGTGCAGTTTTTTTTTCTTTTGGAATTTATAACCTTACCGGTTATAGAAGCCTTATTTATCTGCGTGATGGTCAACGTTTAGTGTTGGAAACCAATGTTGGAAGAATCATGACTGATGATAAGGTATTGTATTGAGTGCGATATTAGGAATTACTGTAATATAAATCATAAATAGTTACATTAAAAAGATATGTAAAATTTATCAAAATTGTACATCATCTTAAATATTTAGTCTTTTATTATCAATTAGTACTATATTAAACAATTGTCCAATAAGGATACGTAAGCGACCAGGTAAACTGTAGAAAAGCATACTAAAAACACACATCACGTATACAAGAACACAAGACAGGGTCATCCATACGGTTCCATCCCGTATCGTGCAAGAGCAAATATAAACGCCCCTATCGCGCCATCAGATGCGTCGGAGTCAGTGCGAAACGTGAACCGTCTGTAGTCTGCTCCGTGACACGCACACTAGCCACCCACTAAACACTACGCGACCAATTTCGGATGCTGCGCAACTGTCATTTGCGCATACTGCCTCTTGGCCGTTCCTTCAACCGGCCGCAACGAACATGACGGCAAGCTAGCCATGGTCCGATTACAAAAAAAAATAACACAATCATACCGTTCCGACCTCACTAACACACACTATCGCCACGCACGGATATGCAGAATCGGTACTGGCCTGTCGTGCGCTCGGGCCACCGTTCAGTCAGTCGTCGTTCGAGCATTAGGCAACATTTAATTTTAATTTTAATATTTAAGTAGCCCCTAAGTGTAACACACTATCGAAACGAACAAGCAAAAACCAACAAAAGCGGCAAAATCTTTGCAAAAGTGAAGCAGGAAAACAAGAGCGCTACACAACGAAACACGAAGAGTTACTAGCAAAGAAAAAGTACTACTTCGAACAATTGAAACGAAACGAACCAAAAAAAAAAGGCGTAATTGAAGTGAAACAAGGTGAATCATTTGAACAGTGAATCATAACGAAGCAAATTTGAAACGAGAATCGCACTGTATCGTATCCCAATTCAACGAGGGATTTCTAAACGACACGCGTTATTTAATTTATTTTCGAAAATACGTTCAACGAAACAAAAAAAGCAAAACGAGTTAAAGGTGTTCTGGCGAGCATATATATTTTTTTACCGATACCGAGTTAAAGTGTGTGTGTTTTGAGTGAGTTTTTTTTGTTGTTATTACCCTTATTTTATTGCGAATTTCGAATGCTCTGAAAAGAGAGCTCTTCAACATAAAACAAAAACACCCCGGTTAGTAAAAAAGCAACAATAAACTAGCGACTATACAACAGTCTGTTTTTATATGAGTTAATAAGTTTGTTCTACAAAAAAATACATGTTATAAAAAAAAACCAAGTGCGATTACTCTTCGGAATTCCTACGCGTGTTAAAGAATTGTGATAATACACGCACTCGGCTAAAAGTGGACAGCACAAGTGTGACAAAGAACTAAAAATCGGCAAATCGCGACCGTGCGTGCGTGCGTGAAGTGACCGAGTACAACGACAGCGACAGTGGCACGCGGCCAGAAGTAATACGGTGTTGGTGGTGTTGTAAAAATAATTGAAACCCCCGTACCAATCGGGGTACCATCCCCTACGGATTGCGAAGACGTGCGAACGCATTGGATCTGTTGGTGACCGATTGTGAAGTGTAAATAGGTAGTTATGCTGAGGTTTTCCTTGTTGTTGTTGTCTGTAATGCTATTCCTAGCTTCTCCTATTTTTTTGCGCTCCCTCTCTCTCTTTCTATCATATTTTCTACCAAGAACGTGCCCTGGTAAGGTGTTTCTGATGGCCCATGGCCAGCTGGTGTGAGAAAAGCATTCTACGACGATGACGATGTACCCATTAACCCTATGTGTTATTGGTCGTCTGGTGACAGTTTGGGATGGTAATTGTTTTTAAATGGTGGAGGAACTGTCATTCATTTACAAAACGTGAAGCTCTTTGGAACTAGCCGTTGGCTTGTGTCCTTGACGATTAGTTATGGCCGAAAAGTGCTTCATGCTGGATTCAAGATCAAAATATGAACCATTAGTTGAAACGATTGGAGAATCAAAGGTTTCAGATCCCTTAGGTATAGAACAAGATTTGAACCACACCCATTCGACAAGGTCCTGTGGACGAGATCTCCTATACGAGGCCCTTTCCAAGATGATATTGGTACGAACCCCCTTAGATCACAGGGTCGCTGGTATCTGCTTTACTCCGTCCTTAAGGATATCCACCACTGACCTATGCTAATCAGCTAACTGATAGTGGCTTAGATAAGATGTTTAAAACTGACTGAAGGCTGAACCAATATCAAGACCGAGACTTTAATTAAGATTGATTGTTGAACTGAAGCACAAGATGATGAGTGGGCCCTCCACGATCACGATCACTCCACTTCTTCTAAACGAATTTCGTTTGTGATGTTTTGTGATGTCTATCTGTGCTGGCGCATCTGGACCAGGTATCGAATCCCGTCCCCAGAATCCAACTGGGTACGCAGTAGTAACTATCCAGCTGTGGGTAAAGCTATGTCATAAAGAGTCAGGAATAGTAGGTCAAGATCTCTAGAAGTTATGACACAGTTGAATGTGTTTACTATTGTTTATATTTACGTAATATATTTTCTGTATTTACTAATCTAAAAAGGATAGTTGAGTATTGTGTAATGTGCTACGATCATCTGTGCATTTGAATTAAACGAATACAAACAAACAACTACCTACGATTTTCATCACCATCCCTATGCCCTAGCTGGCCTTCTTTCTAGGTTTTGATTTACCAGCCACCCGTTTTTGGTGACCACATTACCCTCACACATGGCGCGATGACACGCAAACTCCCACATT
The DNA here is from genome assembly GCA_002091835.1 of Anopheles maculatus. Taxonomy (NCBI): domain Eukaryota; kingdom Metazoa; phylum Arthropoda; class Insecta; order Diptera; family Culicidae; genus Anopheles; species Anopheles maculatus. The sequence goes on from KZ061998.1 coordinate 2,919, forward strand.
TCGTTCGTTCACCGTTTGCCGGGTCGACGGGAATGGAAGATGGTCCAACCTTTGTGCCATATGGAGGTGTGAGTTGTATCGATCTCCAATCTGATCGAGTGTAAAACATAAACGAACTTTCATCAATTTTAACGAGGATTTCCAAAAACAAAAAAAAAACCAGTAGCACGGTCCACCACTTCTGGCTGATCTACCGAGTGGTCCCCGATGATGGAGGGCGCGCAGTTATGGCAAATTGCGAACGAGCGAACGATTGACAGTTGTGCTGCCTCCGCACCACCGCAAACGGGAACATGATCATTCGTTCCGTAAACGACCGTGGAACGCTGGATGGTGCGCACCATTCCGGCCCGGTACTAGAATGTAGAACACTGCCAGATTACGTCAGACGTGATGGCGCGAACGATGCTCTTGGTGGTGGATGATGATGTACACCGTCCAATAGATGTGATGCCCTTGCGGTCGTTTCGGTTTCGGCGCACTTGTTGCCGAATAGTGCGTATTAGTGTGTGTGATCGTGTGCCCTTATCCGTACCGATGCTCAGCTGCTTCACGCCTGGGATTTGGCGTTCTAAATTTGGAGAAAATATAACCCTCCACTTCTGAGAAAGTCGTAAAGTCGTGTGGCGCCAACAATGTTGCGCAATTTGATACTTGATTGATTGATGCGGAATGTTTGGATTTGTTTCAAAACAGGCATAATCTACTTCCTGCTCTGCCGCAGTCAGAAGATCGGTGGACAAGATCATTGATTTTGGTGACACTTGGCAACGCCCGACAACGCCCCTGTGTGATCGTCTGACGACGGTGCTATTCATCACGGTAATCGGTCAATTAATTTTCATTCCGCAATAACTGCACAGCATCACATGATCGTGGGTCTGATATGTGGAGGTGCAGTCGGGCCTGTTTGTTGCAGTGGCTCACACACTTGCAGAGGTCAAACTATGCGCAGCATGTGACACGAATTTGACTAGCGCAATGATGTATTGTCTCAAGCTTGATTATTTACGGCACGTTCCTGTGAATGGGTTTTATGATACTCGAATAGTAGTTACTCGGTGAACGCAATCGGTGTGTCTTACTTAGCGTTTATAATGGTTGTTATCATTGCACAACTTCCAACCAGAATGAGCATAGCACTTTTGAATGAAATAGTACTGAGATCACTTTAATGGCCACAGACAGTCATCATTTTTGCAAGACTACTTCAGCACAGAAGTTGAAACTTATCTTTTGTTTACTACGAATTTTCAAACGGCAATCTTTTTGACCATAAAACATTTTCACACTTGCTTACCAGCTCATGTCGGCTACCCACAACAACAGACACAGAATCCATTCGCCTGAACGAACACCGTTTTGCAAATAGGAACGCAGCTGTGTAGCTGGGCCGGAGAGTCGTTTGGAATAATATGATGCGCAAAATTATTACACCCACATTCACTAACATCCCCATGAGGCGGGGCGGGACGATACTCACAAATACTTCATCATCGTGAGAAAGTGCAAGCCGCCTGGGGGAAGAAATTGTGAATGATACCAGTGCTGTGGATTCAGGGTAACGATCCAAAAATATATCTGATCGAGATATAGCGCCGTTTTTTCCAACAGAAAGCGAAACAAAACTAAAATAAATTGTACCATGCTTGGAAGCAGTGAGAGAATCGTTGAAATTAATAATCGCAACATGCGCTAAATGGTCGAGATATAGGAGGAATAATTGAACTAAATTCTTTGGGCATTTTTTCAATGGAGATCTCTTTCGGTAGGGTATTAGTAATCTTGTGCAGTAAGCGTAAACTGTATGCTATTCTTTGTGCATGAGCAAAGATAGATACGGACGACATTGGGAACTTGTTCCGACATCAAAGGTACGCACAATTTAGAGGGTTTGTCGACTTCTTATCGGAAAATAAATACGCTTTATTTATCGTATTAATCCGGAACAGATAGAACCTCTAATGTTGAGAACATTAACCAGATAAACCAAGCGCAATTGAGGTCACTACTTTACGTACCTGTTTGGACTAGCCATAAAGAACCGTTCTTTTGGGTTCCCATTTCTCTGCGTACGATCACGTGAATTCCCACCTCAGCATCCGAATACGTGTCAATGCGTGAAAAGTCAATCGAATTCGCTTTGTTTTCTACGCACAGCTCATTGGCAAGCCATGATCGGGAGGGCCAAACAGCAGCTGCACAAAACGCGCTACTAGCTACCCCGTTCTGTGTAGCTGTGTGCAGCTATAAATATCCGACCAGTCTGTGTTCGTCAGCGTGCGTCTGCATCGGTTGCTGGCGGGAGATTTTTTGAGCTCAGTGTCAGCCACTGAGACGGTCAAACTTCTTCGCCGCGTTGTCCGCTTCCCTGCACTGTATGCCGTGAGAGGGAATTGGAGATGGGATACAGCATGTTTCTTCCGCTTCTAGCACGCGTTCTACCCAGTGGAAGGCGGAAGTCGGCACTCGACTCGATTGATGCTCGATGGTTTGTTGGTGTTTGTGAAAGGCTTAGCTGGGAAAACACTTCACAATGGTATGGAGGGCTTGCACTGATCGATTAGTGTGCATCAGACGAAAAGTGGAACAATCACCTAAACATTCGATTTATCATTAACACCCCAACAGTGGGAGCCTGAGATGCACGGTGGGAGTTGGATTGCAGGGGGGATAGTGTATACGTGCATTGGAAAAATCAGAATATGAAAGCATAAACACAGTCTTGCTAATGTTTTGATCCCAATTTATGGTAGAAACATAACAAGCGGCGATTTTTGTAAATAATTTTAGCACACGATCCAAACGCGTAAAACAATGACGCAAAACGAACTTCCGGAGCTCAATCAGCTCGTCCTGTCCTCGTCCAATCAGCGTGTTGGAAATTAATCATCCTGCGATGTATGTGGATGTGTATGGGTTGCCTTTATTTCGGGTTCAGCTCATTGATGGTTGACATCATGCAACATCTAATCGAGTCTTTTTCCGGGCACGATGTCGTATGACCGCACCTAGTTTTCACAAATCCTTCCATGGCAGCTCACGGGTGTTCATGTCTAAATGACATCATGTCCAAAATTTATAACAGCACCCTCACCCATCGGATGGGACGACAAAATGGGCGAAGGGTTTGGTGGTGATTTTACTATTGTAGAGAAAGAAAAAAGGCCGTATAAATCTGTTTGTGTGACTTGTTGAATGAAAGCACGTGTTGGGCAGCTTTAATATCAGATGAGCGTGCGTATTGGGGAGACAGTTAAGCAATGTTGTATGAAATATGGGATTTGAAGTGAAATCAAACTACTTTATTGTACTACAACTTGACTGTATAAAATCCAAAAAACCGTTCCGTCCGCAGTTTGCCTAATAGACTTCCGTACATAAGCGAGACCTCCGTACGCAGGAATGCTCTAGGAATGGGGATTTTGCTCTACTGTTTCTGTTTGCCGAAAGATCTTATTCGAATGTAACTAATCCATTAGAGTGACCCATTTTACTAACAAAAATGATATTTATTACCTGCGAAATGTTAGTTTGTGCAATAAAATAGACAAATGAATGGATTAGTTGACGACAGCCCATATGACTTCAGGAAGCGGGGCGTGTATCATATTTCATCCTGTCCACTTTACGTAAAGATTCCACAGAAAGCATCAAGTATTTGTTTATCCATGTTTTTACATTGATGCATGGAAGCTCTTTTATTTAGCAATATTCATCATCTAATCTATCGGTCGGCCTACAAAGCAGAATGGCCGATAAAATTTAACCAACTAGTAGACAGATAAAACAAGAGCAAGCCTTCGTTTAGAAAACTGTTAACATTTCTTTTAATACGTTTTAAAACAAAAACAGTTTTTACTAAATTTCCTTAGAGTAGCTGGGTCTTTATATGACTATAGGAACGGGATATTGTGTTTAGTGAGAGGTTTAGTACTCTACAAACTGTAACGCTATGTCCATGCAATCTGCACATACAACCCAAAATTAGCCATCTGTTCATTGACGTGATGATGATGTACTCATTGCCGTTTTTTCTTCTTCTGTTTGTCTTCCATACTTTTGTTTCAGTTTACTTCCAACCACACCCAACACGACCAGGACCGGTGAAGAAAAATTGGATCGATTTACTCCCGGACACGACGCCCAAAGTCCAACAACACCCGCCGCACATCACATTAAGCTAACAGTGGGGTAGAAATAAACAAACGAAAAATCCACCACACTGCAAAATAGGCCAACAGCCAACAAAAGGACCACGTCATCGCGTCATCCTGTTGGTTCAATCAAAGTGTCGAAACCCACCCGAGTCCACGAACAGTGCCCCTCTTCCACGAACACGTTAAGACTGCCAGTAACTAAAGTGACGCAAGGAAAGTGTCCTGAAAGAATTCCGCCAGACCTGTGCGGAAGTTAGTGTTAAAATTAAAATTTAAATGTACTGCCTACGTGAAGAGCATCAGTGTACGCATCAGCAAGTGCAGCAGCAAAGTCAGGACGTTTGAGATCAGTGATAAAGAGTGAGCAAACAACAGAAAAATACCATATACGTAACAATGGCGAACGATGAACAGCAATCCAACGCCACAACCGGTTCGGTGAAGATGATCACGAACAATGCACCCCAAATGGAACACAAGGTGAATGGTGAAGAAGATAGTGTCTCCAAAACAGGGATCAAGAATGGTTCTGGTAACGAAGAGCTCGTGGAACACAGTGATCATCCTAGGGAAACAAGCGTGAGACAAAAACGGAAGAAGATTTGCGAAAAACGAACCCCTGGCGTTGACACTATCGATAGTAAACCATCGCTAGATCATCGATCAGTAGGTAAGGAATCGGTTGAAGCCACCCATCCGGCACCTTCTTCCGAAGCGTTGGGCAATCTTTCCAAAGCCAACGGGAAGAGACTGAAGCTAGATCTTAAGTCCAACCAAGAGCACCATGAACCTACGTCCCCGGTAGGACTGTTGCATGAGGAGAAAGTGATCGTACGCAGTAAACCACCAATTCCACCGAAACCAGATGTCAGGACGATGCAAGGAACGTGCCAAGGGACGTCTCAACCGAAAGTCACCGGTTCACCCGCAACACCACACACCAAGGGAAAGAAGCAGCAGGTAACCGAGGCCCACAATGCACACACCGTCCAGAAGCTGCTGGCCCAGAACGAACAGATGCGGCTAGAACTGAGCGAACTCCGAAGTAGCTTGGCTGCGGAGCGGAATGCTGTCAGAGTGTTACGGTAAGTTGTGAGAACTTGTTCTCATATTCCGTTCGGTGTCTCATTTCACTATTCTCTCTTTATCTGCAGGGCCCAAAATGAGTCCGACCTGCGAAAGACAAAATCCGAATGCAAGAAACTGCAGGAAGCTCTGCAGCATCAGAAACGCCACACTCACGCCCAGACCCAGTGTCCGAGTGTGTCCCTGGGTGGTGGAACGCCGACAAAGCGGGCCCACCGTGGATCGGCAGAACAGGATCAACCTCAGGGAGGCGGTTGGACTTCGGAGACACGCGGTCCGCACCAGCAGCAGCAGTGCTGTTTGGAAGTTCTGAAGCTGAATCAGGAGATTTCTGCCCTGCGGGAAACGAACAAGTTCTTAGAGGAAAAATATCAAGTAAGTGTGGGGGGGTATTTCCATGCCTACCGTAGGAAATTGAAAAAGAAACTCAAAGAGAAAGCTGGAAATTCGTTTTTTCAAACGTTTTTCTTGAACCAATTGTATGCAAGCTGAGTACGATGGAGCGATGCTTGCATGCACTGCTTGTGTACAAACTGGCTGCGTCCGTTGCGAATCAATTTGGCTGCGTACGGCGTACTGTTACAATTTCACTTTTCTGTATACACATCAGCAGCTCATTAGCTAACATTGTACGTACAATGTACTTATCAGGGTCGTAGTGGAGCTATCCGTAAGCTTATGAGCGGGCTGCTCACTGACAACCGTGTCCTGTTTTCAATTACACGTTGATTAATTTGTTGCCAAAAAGAATGCTACGAGTGGCGTGATGGCTATTCCCCGGCGTAACTTCAAAATTCCATTCTTAAGCAAATGTCAGGGCTGTGCAGCTTTGTTACCGCCAGCATCACCTTCTCTTCCTCCTTTATGACATGACGCTCAATGTCAGCGGAACCGATTCGATTTATATGTACGTAACGCTCCCTGTACTGCACCATCGATAGGGTGTCAGCTACCGATCAATTGGTTCTCTTGTGGATTAAAAAAGAGAATTAAACGCTCAGTTTCGGGGGACGTTTGTACTGGTGGCTCCCGGAGGCATGGTGCAATGGTGCATTGTGACATTGTAAAAGCGGGGAGGCCTGGCGGTAGGTCAGATAGCAATCAATTCGAACCCGCAATATCTTCATCATCTCAGGAATGGTGTCAGGACGGTATGCAAAATGTTGCGCTTAAAATTACTCAACATTTCTCGACGTGCGTCGAGCTGACGGTGGCTGTAGCTGGGGAAGTTCCCAACCCCAAAAAAGGAAATAAATTGATTTGATTGTCATTTCAAGTATCGAAGCACGGGTTCGTGTGTGTCTGTGGGGACCCTGGTCCTGCCAATGGTTAGTACTCGTCGGGTCCATCACATTCCCTTTCATACGTCAACATTTAACCTTAAAAAGGCATCATCTTCTCGTATGCGGGACCAGAACACGCGACACTGCGGCTAATAGGTGATATGGCCATTTTGTTAGCTGTGTGTGTGTGTTTTTTTGCCGTAGAAAGTTCGATTTCCCTTTCGTTCGCACCGGACAGTGCGATTCAGCTTTATTTATCGTGTTTCATAAATAATGCCAATTTATGGAAGGTCTCTTCCCGGATCGGAAACCACGGTCGATGGGCAGTGGAAAACGAGCGGGAGCCTAGTGACACATTAATCACATGCACACCTCGCCGAAGTAATCCGCACAGAAAGGGACATGAAAATCTGTTCGATTAATTGTGATTCGGCAGCGACCTTCGTCCGGTACGGCCAGTTGGCACTGTGAGCCTTCACCCCTTACCGAGGGTGTCCCCAATGTAGGGTTGAATAGCTGTGTCTGAATGCTTTGAAGAAGAGGTTTGGTCGGGGACGTCAGAATTACTTAATGATCTGCGAACAATTATTGCACGCGTGTGCGCCTAAAAGAATGCAAATACAAAAACCTTCAAGGGTGATGTGCGGTTGAGGCGCAGTGTCTCGCGCCGTATCTTACGATGTCCTTCGCCGGTGTGATGTACCACATGGACGGTGTGATCCTGGCAAAAAGTATGGCACGTGTAGCGAAAAAAACAAACCTTGCAAAGCTTCCCTGCTGCGACAGTGTGGTTGCAGCGTTACCATATAAGCTTTAGCGTGTGATATGATTGTGGTGTGGCAAACAATTTATTGAATTCGTTCCCGATCGCGCGCGCGCGCGCACACACGTCAAGGATTGTTCTGTTGGTTTTTGACCGTCACTTGATTACGACGACGGTAAACTGACACGGTGAAGGATTTGATGACATTTTAATTGAAATGAAATGTTTTTGAAATCGCATTTATCGCCGGTGTGCGGGGGTGGATGAGTTTATGGCCGCGGTAGCCGGGACGATTGTCGCGTCGCATTAATTTTGCACATTTTGAAGGATGAACTTTATGGTGGTTGATTGTAGAGCCTTCACAGGCACGTGTTTTTCTTGGAGTATGGAGTAGTAGTTTTTGGGTTACATGTCTTGTTGCTTAAATGCGACGTTGATTTACATATGAGAATCCTAAAAGTGAGAATAACTTTGTAAATGGTAGCTTCAAACAACTGATGAGTTCAGCACTTTAATCACATTGTACAAAATGGAACACGAAGAAGGTTTTCTACTTAAAAATGAATTATCTTTAGTGCCAAATTACACATCAGTAACAAAGACTGCAAGCGTTTTAAGCATTCTGTTCTTCAATAAGTTAAATTCACTGTTGTGACAATCAATAGTATAACAACATCATGGTAAAAGAACGCAAAAGACTTTTGTACGCAAAGATTGTTTTTCTTTTTAGATTATGAAGTTTTATATCCAGCCGAGAATGTACTAGAATTCAAGAACAATAAACTTCCTTCCTTCCTTCTTGGCCTAACGACCTCTTAGGTCATGCCTGCCATATTTGGCTTACTAGACTTATTGTTACCGCATAGTTGGATAGTCAGTCCTCACTGTGGGGGAACGGCCCAAATGAGACTTGAACCACGGTCCTGGCGTGTGAAGACCGGCGCCGCTGTCGCATCTACCACCGGGCCGCATACATACAAACTTGAACAAAAGTATAAGACCGCCTTCATATCAGACGTTCAAACTACTGCTTCCGGTACTTCTACCTGGTACAACTATATTAAAATTTGAAAATGTATCACCAAAAACATAATTTTTTATAGCACTTGTTAAAAAATGACCAAGTCATAGAGAGAAACTTCAACCAGGGGGAAAAAAGATCTCCTCTACCCAGGTTTCCTTACAGAAATTAGCTAGTACCTTAACCGAGGCTGTCTTCATAATAACCAATTATATGTTTGAAATTTTCCTGGTGTTGCTGAAAGAATGAACCCCTGTCTTTGCTCAAATATACAGGAAGATAAGATATTGCATATGATCCTCTGGTAGAGGATCTCTTGATTTTTGCCGCTTATTTATTGATACCACGTAGCTGGATATTCTGTCCTCACTTCGGAGGGATTAGACTGCACATAGAATTTAATTTATTATTTGGTACATAGCTAGGATATAGGGAAATTGCATTAAATATTCTTAAAACATTCTTTGCTGCTGGAAATGTCTGTTGTTTATTATAACAATGTCATAAATGAATGATCAGACGTACGAAGGACTCTAGGCAAAGAATTGCTACTAGCCACCGTATGTCTATATAGAACATATAGATCGCAGTTAAAAATGTGTACCTCTATATTTTTTGTGCTCTAACAGTTGGTCTCACTCAAAGGCATTTGTGGAATCTTTTTTTCTCCCCTCAGTATTACATTAGGCATTCTGTATAAATATCAAACATCGTGCTAAAAATAATTCTTGAAGAGCACTTCGCAGAAACACTTCCTGCAAACCATCTAACTACAATTGTTATTTTGCCTTTCACCAACGGCGGGTGCAGTTTGTCCGAGGTAGAATAAATCACCATCATAATTAGTCAATCGGCGATCGGACCCCCAAGATCTCGGTGCACCGCGTATGCAATGGATCTGGTTTCCCTTTCTACTCGAGCCCTTACAATCGCGGCTCGTGTACCAGCGCACTCTACCCAGCTCTACTCCCGCGTCAGCTACAAACGTATTTCTGACTGACTTATGGTTCGATTGTGTTACGGTGCCCTCCTCCAACAGACACACACAGTGAGAGTATTCTGGAGCATGCGAAAGAATGCATACTGTGGCGCTGAATGCGGAGGCATTCGCTTTCCGACCGGTTAAACATCACCAGCGTCTTGTAAGCCGGGGTAGCCGATATGAGTAATACACGGCTTCTAGCACCGAAGAATGGAAGGAAACGCGGTCCGTTCGGAACGCGTCAGGAAAGTTCGCTGCCATTTTCTGTGTTTCCGTGTTATGCAAATCCCACCACAGATTAGCACCGAGTTGCACCGACCAGATTGTTCAACCATTTCGGAAACCCCGGTGCATTGCTGCTGATGCATTGTGCATTGTTTTCACTTTCCGATTCGAATCGATCATCGTTCCCCCTCGCGTGGATGGGACTGCTGACTGGCAACCCGTCCGCAACTGACAGTGGCACAAATATTCGAAACCTTGACAGCGGATCGTCTGTTACAGTATCTTAATTCCCATGTTTACTCATGTTTCGCGGTACGGGTTTATACACTTATTTATGGCGGCTGTTTTGTTTGACCTGTTACTTCACAGATTTCCTCCGAGGCGGAACGGCAGAAAGCTTCCGATATTCGCGTACAGCGGGATCTGCACGAACTACGATTGACTCAACTTTCCAAGTCGGCGAGAAACGAAATCCAGCGCATGGTAAGTTCTAATCCTTCACGAATGCGTACATCAAAATGTTTGTGGGTGGCATTTGCATAGCATTGGAGTGGCCGTTTGTGGTCGAATCGGTTCGTTTTGAAGATCTGCCATGGTGAGTTGTTTGTGGTTGAGCGGTTTCAGGGACTTAGATTGGTGCGTGGTGAGTTGTTTATGAGTTTGAGATGCTAAAAAGTAGTTTGTGGTTCATTGTAGACGATCGTGACATGCATGAAGATCCTTTAGCATTTGAAATCCTTGAAATTTCTTAACATGGAAACTATTGTTATGGTTGATCTGATATCTTCATAACCGTTGTACAAATATAAAGGTTTAGAAAAAACAAATGACACAATAACATTTATGCTCTGGCTACTCATAAAACATCCTCCTCAAGGATGGTCAGCTTTGTTTCACGAACACGTCCATCGGTCCATAAGTCCATAGATCCGTTTGAGTCCACCGTTCGCTGCGGGTGGTTAATATTAAACCCTTTTTTACGTCATTTTTTCAGACCTGCTAGGGTCAACCGCGCTCTCGACAAAGGCGCTCGTCGGATGAGTCATAATGGACGATGAATAAAAAAACAAGGGAACACCTTCAAAACCACCGATCGGTCGGTATCTTAAGCTAACGATCGTAAAACATTTGCTTTCGTCCATCGTGTCTTCATTCGGGCGCATTGAGCCTGATCGCTCTTTTTGTTGCATCGAGTTCGGGATGGGTTTTCGTTCCCGGATCCACGGACATGATACACCGGAGACGACCGTACAGATTCCGTGCGGTATTCTCAATCCTCTTACCGTTTGTTTTCTTGTGTCGTCCAAGGTGGTAAGCTTTTGCCACCCAAAAATCGTGCCGTTCCGAATTTGCTTCACCGGTTGCCTTTAGATAACCTTTAGATCCTGAGCATCTTTTCGTTGAAGACACAAAACGTAAATCGAATAAAAAGAAACGGCTCATGAACGATCGGAAATGGCAGTGCGATCGTTTCGATACAACGTGAGAACCGGGTGCGACTTATCAGTCTGCACGGTTTATCCGAATTGACGACCTGGGTAATTTACTTGGATGGGTAATTTACGTTCGCCCAAAAATTCCTCCGGCAACGCCCGAAGCCACTGTGCGAGCAATTTTACTCCACCAGAACTGTTTTTCAATCAAATTACGTTTTTCATTCATGCACGCGGTGCTAAAGCGAGTAGTGGTGGTAGTAATCGTCGACATCGAAGGTGGAGCGTTTATACACGAGCATGGAAATGAATTCATAAACGAGGACAGTGGAGTTCGGTACGGCTTCATTCAGCAGAAGCTGAACGCATTCCTTGGTAGCCTAAGGACAAACTGGCGAAGAAGATAATGTTCTTCCCGGGCAATTCCTTTTCCACAAGTGGAGCCGGTTAGGCGATTATTGTACGTTATTCCGTTTTCGGGGTTTGTGGCAACAGTATCGTCCGAAGGGATTCAGACCAAGGGAAACTATGGTTTCGCTAAGCATTTGAATGAAACCCATGCCCCGGGATCGCTTAGGCCAGGATGCGGGAAGTGAACGAAACGCTCAAAACGATCCTTCAGGGCGTTCCCATGGATTTTGGCAAAACTGTCTGACACTCTGCATGTTCTTTACAGATTGCAGCCATTAAAATGCTACCTTTATGGGCTCGGTACTTTCGATTCCAGCTCGAATGGATGATGATGAATCATGAGACGTAAATTGTAGGTTTTGCTGTATGTTTTTTTGTTGTTTGGTGCTCTACAGAAAAATTAGAAATGTAAATCGCTTCTTTCGGATGCGGACGGACAAAGTTAACGGACAGTATTTTGAGTTGAAATAATGTCTTAAACTAAAAAAGGCGATTAATTTGGCGGTTCTTATTGCGTGTGCAAGATCGCAATAGTAATCAATCTGTGCTTGGTCCACTGCCCGATTCTGCCCGAGTTGGCGAAAAGTAGGTTTATTACTTCATCGCCCGTGAGTTGCAAGATTGTGTTGACTCCAAAAACACAACTCCAAAGCTTACCATCGCTCGTAGACAATGGGATCAGTAGGTCTAATTAATCTACCTTTCGTTTGCCACGGGAATTTAAGTCAACCGTCTGAGGGTGACTACAGGGTACTGGGTTTCAAAATTTGAAAAACGGTGAACATCGTGGTTTTTTTTATTAGAGTTGCGAATTACTCCACGGCACGCCGTTTCTGGGAAGAACAAAACGGACGCCTTCCCGAGCGCGTAACAACGTTGACCCAAATCTAAATTCTTACCGTTGCTTTATGTTCGCTACATGTTTTCTGTTTTCTGTTACCATCTCGTCCAAAAATTCTAGCTGGAGGAGCTGAAATCGAAGGATCGCAGCATAGCGCAGCTGAAGAAGGAGCTACAGGCTGCGCTAGCTGCCCAGACAGGAGCCGGTGGTGGATGTCGCAAGGAGAGAAAGGCTGCTAAAAATTCCGCTCAGCAATCGCACGAGGTGAGTGACTTGTGGTGACCGTTTTGGCCGTCCGAAATGTTTGTTTCAATCGGTGATTTGTTATTTTGGACCCAAAAAAAGCACACAACCAACCAAACAAACAAACATAAAAAAAAAAACGGATCTTAAGCTTTGCCATTATGCCATTCCCTGACTGGGGATCACGCTAGTGACATGCAGATCACGAAAAGCCAGTTAAAAGCGTCGCGCGAATATGTCCGTATCTGCTGTGTGTCTTCCGTGCCAAGGGGACGCTCTGATGTCGTTGTCACGAGTTCCAACTGAACGGTAAATCATTTTCCTGTGCCGCGCAGTTGACAGCGAGATGGGATGCACTCGATCAGTCGCACGATCTGTTCCTCCTACGTTGCAGACACGTGTTGACTGGTCGGTGCTCCGTGAGGTAGCTTGCTGTCACAACATTCCGGAATTGCTGCGGGTGTACGCACAAGATTGTCTTAGGGTGTAACGGGTAACGGTGTGTCGCATCACGGAATGGTCATCGTTGAGCGATCATGTTTTTTAGATACAGGAAGTATGACCGCACGCACGCGAAAGATGATGACTTTATAAGGGGTAGTGCAACGAGCAAAGAATTTTCCCATACCAATCTTGGGGGGCGGTGAATTAAATCCGAACGGAGGGAAAAATCAGGTACATCACAACTGTTGCCAGATAGTTGGATATAATGAGATCCGGTCGTAGTTGTAGAAGCAATCAAGAAAATTGAGAACAGACATCCGAAGCATTTAGAACAGCAAGATTGAGATAATGACATTCTTTGAGCGGCTTGAGACATCCGTTCTGTACGGTTTGCGATTTTGTGACGATCGAGACTATGTCCAATGCAATCTCCCTTGCTATCTTATCGCTGGTTAAAAGAATTTTTAAATTTGTAGTTGTTATCTGTTGCTATTTTTGGGGAAGGATTTTGAGGCAGTAGCGTCGGCGATCATCACATGGTAGGTTCGTCTCTTACATACTTACATATCAGACGCTTCAACGAGGTTTTAGAGCGCTCCAACAATCCTCCATACTGCTCACGATCTAGCGCCTTTGTCTGCCAATCCAATGTCTTGAGCGACTGATGGACGCATCAACAAGATCACTATATCTTAGTTTCAGCCTACCACGCCTTCTCTGTCCATGAGAACGGCCTAAAGATTTTCATGGGTTGGGTTGTTTGGTGTCATTATTATGATATGACTAGCTCATTGGAATCTGGCGGAACAGACTATCCAGCTACGTGTAATATATAAGTCAAAGAATTTCAGTGATGGCAGGACAAAGAACTTAAAAGGTTGTAGAGTCAAAAAAGTAGACCCCTTTTACCCTTTACAATTAATTATTTTCTGAGCTTGAATATAGTTTTCAAACTTCTATCAGTTCTCATCGAAACTCGATAATTCTCCAACAAATAGATCGATTGTTTAAGCAAGAGAAGAAATCATGTTATAATGAAATTAAATATGTGTTGTTTTAGTAAATGTAAAACATCCATACTCACAACATCAGTTCATTAGACCGCAACAAAGCTTGTAGCCCTTTACATCCAATTACAACCGGTAATAACTCAACTTGGTGTGTGGGCCCAACAGCTTTCTTTTTAATGCTGACATTTACTTAACATCCTCTCATATGTTACAAATTAGCTTTAGCCTGAGAAAACCCCAGCTAGTTCCCAGCGCCACCAAAAGCCTAACAGACCGATCGATGAATGGTTTGAATCGATGTACGATGGCGGCATGTCGCCAATCATTTTCGAAGTGAGATACCCTTCATTTACCGATTGGTCACACGTTTGGTCGCACTAATTGAGCAGTAAACCGTGGGGCGCAGTGGAATCGCTCGAGCCATCCCATCTCGATCACGTTGCCCGATGCAACTTCCTTCCGGTTCGGGCCCAGCGTAGGACGGGACCCTTTGGACGAGTGTCTTCCGTAATAATTCGTAACCGAGCCGGCCGTTGATACCGACCGTCAATCGATCGGATGATTGTGTTTAATCTCCGGTGAAATATGATACGGTAATGAAAAGCGAGCGAGCGAACCACTTTTAGTTTTCCCCGAACCTTTGTTTTTTTTTGTCTAGCACTTTCGATAAAGCTGCACATTCGGGCAGTCGATTATTGGTATCTTTCGCAACACTTTCCTGCGGGCTTGCTTACCGGAGACACTTAGACACGGGTGATGAGCGAACGGAAGTGCTTGTTGAGAGTGCCCAAGTACCTGCTCGAATGCGATAAAATGGTTCCCCACCGTGCTGGTAGGGCACTGTCGCCCTGGAGGAAAGTGAAACCGTGCAGGGTTGTTTTTCTCTTCCCTCTTCCCGGGGCACTGATGATAGTGTTGCTGAGGAGGTTTGCTTCGTTTTTCGGCGCAGTGCCCAACAGTTTCACTTTCGTTTGGTTTGTCTTGGTAACGATGGTGGTTGACACTTGCTGGGGGCACTGCTTATGACATTGTGCAGAGCCCTTTTTTTACAGCGAAAGTGCATAAGTATTAGCGCAAACAACGTTGGGCTTACAAATATTCGGGAGTGTGATTCGAGTCGTACATGGATGTAGGGAGGAATTTAAAGGTTCATCTGCCGATAAGCATCTCTTAACCTGGTAACAACACTTTCACCGGTTAGCTCGACAGCTCGGGCATCGGTGTTTGAAATGACACAGGTCATTTTGAGCTACACGCCCGGGAATACACACCCGATGGTCCATAAAATCGACAAATACAATCCATCCGGTACAACGGGGACGCTGCCTTATCGTTAGCTTCATTAGTTCCGCTGCTGGAATGCTTTGGTGTGGTGAGTTTTGTACACGCCTGGTAAAGTTCCTTTCTCCGACTGATCGGGAAAGTGCTGATGTGCCTTGGTCTTTTGACATTAATGCGAATTGCGGTTGTCATTTGCCTAGAGCTACCGGCTATTTGTTTCCCGCCGTACGACGGTGTGCTTGAGAATCTGTACAAACAGCAGCGAGCAGCTGAGAAGATGAGATGCATTACCGTTCCAGCGTGTGCGGACGTGTTTCTTGATGTGTCACCACGACCATCATCAGGCCACCTGTTTTGAAGATGTTTTCATTTCAGTAGTAAAACAATGCGCCAACAAAACAAAAAGACGAGTGATCAAGCTTTTGTATGGTGCAAAACCTGTCCACCTAAAGCGTCGGTGTGAAAGTAGTAAAATTTGAATAGCTTAAATGCGTGTTTGTTTATTTGCTGTTTTGTTTTGTGTCTGTGTGTGTATCAGGGGGGAATTTGTCTGACTTTTACCTCATTTGTTGGCATCGTGCGAAATGGGTACGGTTGCGATCGATCCCGCCATCAATCTGGCCACCATTAGTAATGGGTGACATCGGCAGTAGTAATGAGGTATGCAAATGAATTTGAAATTTACATTTACCGTGTCGCGTTTGGAGCGGTTTTGCGGCCGGAATGATTTAAAATTCGTTCAAACTTCGATGGACAAAAGGTTTTTTTCTTCCTTTAGTAGAAGAACGGAGGTAACCGATATATGTAGTTAATCAAAAAGTGATGAAAATATCAAATATAATATTAAGTTTGTTGGTATGAAAATCAAACTGGAGGCAGAATTTATTGGGAGGAATAGCAAAAACTCTAACCATCGAGGCCAAAGTCATATATATTTTATGTCAATCTGTCCTAACTTCAGGATTGAATATCGTGTATCCTGTCCGGATCGTTGCTCCGCACGTAGGACCAAGTATATAGGTAAACAAATGTAAGATCTCTTGAGACTGTACAGCCAAATAAGTAGAAAAAGTCCTATTTGCTGGAGAACGAGTCCGGTGCATAATGGTTACGGTACACGATATCTGGAGGTGCCGACGAACCAAGGCTTTAATGCAGCGTGTAGGAAATGTACCTCTTGAGATTATCTGTTTATCAGAGAAGCATAATCTCAATAAACCATTCATAAACAAAGTTAAAACTGTACTGTTGTTAAGAGAACTGAGATGATGATTTGAACTGAATCAATAACGACGATGTTTAACTTAAAAAGACATTCGTTTTGTTAACAAAATAGTACGTGTCAAAACCGGCTGTATATTTAAAAATACGGATTAAAAGAGTCTAAAATTGTTTGTCTTTAAGTCCCCAAGGATATTCCGCCTGACTGTATTACTTTT
The DNA here is from genome assembly GCA_002091835.1 of Anopheles maculatus. Taxonomy (NCBI): domain Eukaryota; kingdom Metazoa; phylum Arthropoda; class Insecta; order Diptera; family Culicidae; genus Anopheles; species Anopheles maculatus. Next base: position 19,541 of record KZ061998.1, read on the forward strand.
ATTCAAAATACATGTTACCAACATGTAATCAGGAATTTGTGAGATTTATATCTTGAATTTGTAGTAAATATTTTCTTTTCCTTTACTGATCGTAAAGAAGTAAACACGTATTGCGAAATTGGATACCTCCTCCAGTTCCAACGCGTTTTCTACGTCCAGATAAAAAAATCGATAAGCAACAGGTGAAACTTAGACACTCGTCGGTACGTCGGAACGGATCTCAATTCATCAACGTCTCCAAGAGTTGCGCATCCGTACCGGTTCACCGACCCGAACGAAATCGAAATCGGAATTCGAAATGATATAATTTATCATTGCATTCAAACGATTGTCCCTCTGGCTGTATCCCGTTCGAGTTGCAAAAAAAAGCCTTGCACACATTGCACATTGTTTGGCAGTCTGGAGAGATTTCTACGATTCGCGCAGTTCGTGACCAGCACACGATTACGACCACGGACGCATTTCTCCTGACGCTTAACCAACCAAACGACATGGTTGGTGGCTTGTTTACTGCTGCCGACTGATACTCCTCTTCAGTCAGACTGTCAGGTCGGTGACAGTCGGGTGCATTCCCGAGTGATTATGTGGAAAAACAGCACCCTCTTTCTCCTGCTCGGTTTCATCATCACCGAGGGACACAGTATCGGTAGTGCACGGTGACGGTTGAGATTGAAGCTGAAGCACGGCAGCTGCGGGTGATTGAGTAATGTTCTGGAGGCATGAACGCACCCCAGTCTCAATGGGGAACCCATCGAACAAACGAACGCGTTCGCTGCGTTCACACTGTCGGGCTGAGAAAGAGATCGCATTCTTCACCGTTTGATTGAAAGACAAAAGATCATGTCATAAAAAATAACATTATGTGTATCGTATAGGAGAGAGACCCAAAGCCTAAAGCGCCATAAAGAAAAAAAACCTGAAGCTTCCATCTTTTTGTTCCACCCGCCACGTTCGCCTGTTTCTCTGGATTATGCCACAGTTTATGCCGACACAACACAGAGCAGACAGGCCGGTCTACAACTGCTGGCGTACCATTGCACATATGGGAAGGAAGTGTTGTCGCGAGAGCGCACTAGGACAGCAAACAGTACGGTAGGGTTGGCGAGCTAATTTGCATCGATCTCGATGAAAAGCGAATGCACCGTACCGACCGACCCTTACCATCATAATGCTCCCCTTGTTTTTAGTGGACCGGTTCATTCCCTAACACCCAATCGGAACGCGGATTAGATGTGTGCGAGTTTTTTTTTTTTTTTCGTTTATTTATAGAGGCTTTGGGTCTCATAGACCTCATTCGCCTCTTTTCTGTCTATTGTTACATGTGTGGTACAACTATTGCGAGTGTGGCTAATCTATTACATGAAATTCTTATATTGGTAAAACTATTGTGCGTAGAATTTAAATTTCTCGGTACAGGTTGCTGATGCGTAAAAATCGGATGAGGCGGTTCTGCTGTTGTTTGTCGGGTGATAGTATGATGGCTAGGTCGGTATCAAGTTGGCAGGTGGCTCGGTGTGTAGTGTATCCATGGCAATCGGTAAGGATGTGGCGGACCGTAATGTCGACGCCACAGAAGCTGCAAAGTGGTGGACTGGATCTATCGAGAAGGTAGGAGTGTGTCAGGCGGGTATGACCGATGCGAAGGCGGGAAAGGACTCGTTGGATGTGGCTGGAATCGGGATCATCCCAAGGTGCTGTGTTGTGCTTGATGGAGCGGAGTTTTGTAGAGAGGTCTAGGTTGTGCCAAGTGGTGTTCCAGTGTTGAGCGACTATTGCGTTAGTGAAGCGGATGGTGTCTCGGCGTGAAAGAGCGCTGTGTGGTTCGGCTGGACGGAGCCGACCCTCGTTGGCCAGTCGATCGGCTTTCTCATTTCCGTCGATTCCGGAATGACCCGGAATCCAACAGAAAGTTATTGCAGGTGATGATGGGATGTCGTCAAGGAGCTGGATGTGGGGGTCTTTGGAGAGGCCGTGTTCGAGGGCGGTCAGAACACTGGCACTGTCGGTGAAGATGACGTTCGGAATGTCGGTCCGAAGTCCTTCTTCGGCGGCAAGTCGGATGGCTATTGCTTCGGCTGAAAAGATAGAAGTATGGTTAGGAAGTTTGATGGCGCAGTTATCGTGGTTGGAATGGATCCCACAGCCGGCTGACACCCGATTAACGGAGCCGTCTGTGAAGATGTGGTGATGGTGCTGGTATTTGGTTTGGATCAGGTGCGTAAAGGTGCTATTGGCGATGTGGCTGCTTTTTCCGGTTCCCCGGAGTAGGTGTTTTAGTTCCCAGTCTATGGCAGGAGTACGTTGATACCAGGGACGTATTCCCCGGCGGGTGGATTGGATGATCGGAGGGAGCTGGTGGTTGGTGAGTTGTTGCAGGACGGTGTTAGCTCTGGTAATGAGGGCAGTTGCGTCGACTCCTTTCTCAAGGATTCGAGCTGCAGCTGCGACAAGTCTATTGGTGATGATGAGTTCAAATGGAAGGAAACCGCTTTCGCAGAGGAGGGAAACGATCGGGCTGGTGACAAATGCACCAGTGGAGTAGCGGATGGCAGTGTGGTAGACGGGAGCTACTCTCTTCTCGAAGATTGCTCTCTCGCGGGAAACAATCTCGATGCCGTAGAGTAGTTTGGGTAGGAGCCAAGCGTTGATGATGCGGTTCAGGGTTGTGCGGGAGGCCCTAGCTTTGCCGGTTCCGAGCATCCGGAACAGGTTCAGCCGGGAGTTGGCTTCCTTCTTAACCCTGTTGGAATGAGGAATAAAAGAAAGGCGTCTATCGAAGGTAACGCCGAGTATGTCGGCTGTCCGAGTGTTAGGTATTGGTGTTTTGTTGCATGTGTGTGTCGTATCCTGTGTAGTGCTCTGGTTTTGCGACTGATAGGACAGTTTATTTTTTTTTTTTTTGTTGTATGTGATGGGTCGTCGGTGTTTGCAGATATGGAGGATTTTGGATTTGGTGTGTGATATTTCATAGCCCGTCCGTCTCTACCACTGCCGAATCTTGTCAACCCCTGTTTGAAGGAGTTTACGAGATTCGCAAGCGGAACGAGACGAAGAGGCCAGGATGATATCGTCTGCATAAAGGAAGGTTTCTATTTCTGAGGGAATGGAGCTAAAAAGAGATTCCATGCTAATAAGGAAGAGGGTAGGGGAGAGAATGGCTCCTTGCGGAACACCATTCTCCAGTGTGTATGGGTTGGATAGTTCGGTTCCTATTAATACTCTAAATGTCCGGTCCGTGAGGAAGCTTTCAATGAACTTGGTTAAAAGTCCACCAAAGCCCCAACGGGACAGTTGTACAAGGATGGCATGACGCCAGGTCCGGTCAAAAGCTTTAGAAAGGTCAATGATTGCTAGATCTATGTGGTGGTCTCTACTGCTGGCTTTATCTAATAGATCGTCCAGTTTGGCAAAGTACGTTTCCGTACCTTTACCACACTGGAACGCATGCTGGTTAGTGCTAAGGAGATTACGGTCTTCTAGTTCCTGTGTTAATCTACGGTTTACCATCCTTTCCAGCACCTTACCTATGCAGTTAAGGAGCGAGATTGGACGGTAATTGTCTATTTCATTAGAGGGTTTTTTAGGTTTAGGGATCGGTACGGTTAGGCTGGATTTCCAATCCGCCGGGATATTCCCGGTGGACCAGATACTATTGTAAATGTTAAGGAGTGTTAGTTTGGCATGCGGGGGAAGATTTTTAAGAAGTGGATAACCTACATTGTCAGGGCCTGAAGATTTGCCCTGACATTTTCTAAGGGCCCAGTTTAGTTCTGCTATTGAGAAAGGTCTATTGTATCTATGGTTAGTGGCATCTACTTGGGGAAGGGGGATCTGTTCTGTGGTGAGTTTGCGTCTGCGAAATTGTGGAGAGTAATTGTCTGTAGCCGAAACATTTGAAAAATGTTTTGCAAATGCTTCAGGAACTTCATCGGCAGGAATGGTGGAGGTGGGATCGGAGGGTTGATTTAGAATGATGGGAGCATGGGAGCGTTGGTTGCGGCCCGAGAGCACACTCACCCGCCGCCAAAGCTCCTTACAGGTCAAGAGAGGGTTGACATCAGCAACAAACTGATTCCAACTACTCTCTTTCGCTGTACGGATGGCTTCTTTGGCAAGGCGATTAGCTTCCCGATACCGTTCAGCTAGTATGGGTGTGAAAAAATTGTCAGGGATATGGCTGGCACGGCGGAATCGGCGTAGAGCAGCGCGGCGGACTTTAATAGCCTGCGCGACTGTCTCATTCCACCAGGGGACATTTCTATTGGGGGATGTATTGCCTTTGGTACGGGGGATACTGAGGGAAGCTGCTGTTTCTATGGTTTGTATGAAGCGGGAAATGGGAGGGTTTTCGTCAAGGGGAAGATTGAAGCGGATTTCTGTTTGGTATTTTTCCCAATCAGCCTCCTCATACTTCCAACGAGGAGATGTGTGCGAGTGCCACCGTCAATGATCGGGTTGTGTACCGTGGGGGAGGGGAATTGGTAATCTGCGGAAAATGTGTCTGAGCGCTGGGAACGGTTATACTATCGAAGACGGTACTGCGTACTGCGTGGCGTAATCGGTGGTACGATCGTAATCGTGAACCAATAGAACCGGAGCGTGGATGTGATCGTAAAGCAAAGCGTCACCGATGCGACTGGCCGCGTAACCGTACCACAATCTCGGCGTACTGTATGAACCTGTCAGCTGTCAAAGGGCGAACGGCAGAGTGGGTGTGTGCGTCTGTATCGAAGCACCCGCAAGAAGCGTCAGCTTTTAAGTTCACACAATTCTAAAGCGAAAGCTTCTCAGGGCATCAGATATTAGGGTATAGTTTTTGGCGGTGCCTCAGACTTGGACTTTCTTTTTATACGATGTTCGTACCATCACATAATGTTACGTTGAGTTTTTTTATCTTCCCAGCAGCATCGGTGTTTTGTATGGTTTTGTAGGTCATTCATAAAGTTAAAGGGAAACAATGTTTTTTCGATGGTTCTCAGTAGATAAAGGCCAATTAATGAAGTGTAATGAAGGTGTTTTGCCGTACCGTAGGGCAAATTAAATTAAACAAGTGTAATTCCATTGCAATGTTACAGTCATGTAATGAGGTGTTTATTTTATGAAGCACTGCATGTTGTTATAATTCGTTTGTATCATCGTATTTAAAAGTATTCTAAAAGCAGCTATCATTTAGCCGTTGGCATGGCATAGTAGTGGCGCCGATTGGGTTTTTGAGACAAGTGGCAGGATTTCTTTAGCTACGGGTAATTAAAATGCAGGAATCTAGAAATGGATGACAAAGGCGTCTCGAGATTATAATGAGGCAGAAAGAGAGATAATCAAAAGCAATCTATACAGTATTAGTAGCCTAAACAGACATTCAGGCGATAGTACACGCTTAAAGTAGTCTCCAAAACCAAATACATTCTTTGTTGCAAGGTGACATAAGTTGATTGATCGTTTTTTTCATGTGAGTACACTGATTGCTACAAACTCTCTTTGATATATGACACAAAATATTCGGAGACATCATAGAGGACTCATCGTTGGAGCTTCCACTAAGTCGATATTTTTCACTAAATCTCCCTTAAATTATATTTGATGATATTTTAATAATGAAAACTTGACAAAATATTCATAAAACACGTGTTGCTTGAGGATCTAAAATTGGAGATAATAGCTTTCACTATTATTCACCGGGGCGTCCCGGTGGTGATGCGACAGCGGCGCCGGTCTTCACACGGCAGGGCCGGGGTTCAAGTCTCATCTGGGCCGTTCCCCCATAGTGAGGATTGACTAACCAACTATGCGGTATCAATTAGTCTAGTAAGGAGAATTTTTCTCTGTTTTCAAAACATTAGAAGACTTCAGTCGTTGTCATTTCTTGTAGCTTTGGAACGGAATGTCTTATGCATTAAGGATGAAGTTTACGTTAAAATAAACATTGCAAAGATGTTTTTTTCCTTTAAAATTCTAATTTTTCGATTATATCAGTGAACTGTTGTTGAAAACTACAAGGGTAGTAATGTTTAATACTCTAATTAACTGTTTTAAAAAGAATCTGATACGTGCTAGACTAGATTTGCTGGTAAGAGGCTCTGAAAGGTCCAGCTGCGTATTGAGCTATAATCATCTGTTTGTTGATCATGATCGAACTGTGCTTTAACAAGAGTCCATAGGAACGTCTACATTCTAATAAATCAGCGAATGCATCCAGTGCCTCTACAATGTATCGTTTCAAGAAATCCAACAGGCTAAAACACCGAACGTGATGACCGGGACCAACTTCAATCAGCTAGCGCCACAGGTCATCGGTGTGTGTGTGCTATATGTGCTATGCGCTTAACCATTTGGTAGCGATGGTAATTAATTATTTTCACATTAGTACACCTTTCTTGTCTCACATACATTCACCACACCAGTCTAGTCCACCGCTCTATCTACCAATTTCTGCACTATCACGGATTACGACACACTGCGTTGCAGGATTGCAGGAATCGGCGGGATAACAGGCGCGTTTGCATCATTAACAACGTGGATCGTTGGTTGTGCCGGTTTCGATCGCGTTCGATAGATGCGTACATATGCACGCGCGTGTATACGACCCGAACCGAATCTGGTGACTGCTGCAGATGATTTATTCACCTGGCGCATGGTGTACCGGTTTGTGAGCGAGCGTACCGCACACCGTCTTGGACCATAAGAGTTTAATCAGCAAGTACCAGAAAAGGGAATGCACGAGCGGTGCATAAACACCCGCTATTAATCGATTGCATACGCAGGGTAATTATGTTGCTCATAATCGGTGGCCAGGCTGCTAAGTTTAATCTTGTACGGTACGAGCGAGCGAGCTTTGCTGTGGAAATATTATTTTGTTGCAATGAGGAACAGTTCTTAAAGAGACTCTTTTCAACATGCTTTTTAAGGTGTTGTAGCAGCATTTAACGTAAGAAATCATTCGTAAAAAGAAATGTGTGAAGAAATTATTAAACCTAAACCGATTAAAATTAGATCGAAACAGATGCATTTCCTATTGCTTCGTTAGTACTGTAAGTAGTGCGTAATAAACGCACCAGCGCTCAATTAAACACTAAACTGATAATTATTAATTTAAAGTAGTAGAAGGTCTTCCAAAGGGGGGAAACAATTACATTCTCGTCACAGCTACCTTCAAGAATGCTTAATTTTAGCAGCAGCACAAAATGCAGACCCACCAACTGCAAACGGTTTTGACAGAATGAAATGTCTCCCTGCTGAAGTTTCTCACGCATAACTGCAAACATGCAGGAATGTTTAGCTGCTCCGTGCATTACCAACTTCTGTTTTGTACTTGTTGTTTCGATAATTGCAACAAAAAACCCCTATTTTGTATTCTTAAGCTGCAAAGCAGATGGATTACATCGATCGCATACTTATGAGGCAGCCGGCGTCTGGTGAATGGTTCTTAACGATGCCCCAAAACCCGGCACAACTTACAGCAGTTAGTTGGCAATTTCTGGGAGCAGTTTGCAAGCTTAATTTCCACCAATTTTTCTCTTATCTTGCAGCACGAGAGGAATTAAAATAGTTTAACAATTTACCTTGAGTTTCTTAAGCAGATCAGCTATTTTTTTCCGTAATTAATTTAACTTTAACTTGCTTAAGGGGGAGTTGCTTGCATTTTTTGCGGCAATGTTGCACTGGCTGGTGAAAAATGTTAAAGTTGCGAGAGAGACCGGCCTTTTCTCTGCAACATTACAACTCGCCCAGCAAACGTTCTCTCACGCACATTTTTTCCCCCCGACCAGCCGCGTAACACGATCGGTTGCACGCTCACGAGAGAGCGTCTGGTTTGGTCCGGCCAGCGAGATGAAAAGGGTTAGTTCGTATCGGTTCGCGATCGCGTGTGGACGTGTGGACGTGTCTCTCACAAGCGCATCTTGTGCATTTTTTGGTGTGCGGTTCTGGTTTGTAACGACCGATCCTGCATACAGTGCAGCAAGGTGCAATGGGAATAAAGTTTTGCAAAAAAAAAAAATACATAAATTGTGAACAGGTGCAAAGTTGAATAAAATATTATCAAAAGAATAAAAAAAACCGTGAAACCGGTGAGCAAGCTTATAAAGTGAAAATTAAGAAAGAGCTAGAAATTTGGATTAAAATATAAGCGTGTGGCTGTTGGAGCTGGAGGTAGATAAATCGGTAAATCGCCAACTGATCGTACATCGGCACGGAGGTGAAAAAGTTCGATATTAATAATGCATGGATAGTTAGTGAAGCTTAACGCAAACAAGGCAGTGTGAGCAGTGCGGAAGCATTTCGTGACCAGTGAAATGTTTGCTTAAAAAACGGCATTTTTTGTGATTATTTCAGAAACAAAATAACTACGGCTTTCGTTCGATTTTTGAAGTGTGTGTGTGCGTGTGTGTGTGCGATTGTGGAAAAAGATCGCAAAGTGCTTACTAACCAGGTGCACTCTTCGTTGCAAGGTGCCATTAGTTGATTGATCGTGTGTTTTTTACCCGCCATAAACTCCCTTTTTTGTCGAAGGGTTGTGCGTTCCGTTTGCACACCGTGTCTGCACGAGGGTAAGGGTTAACGCTTGCTCGACTCTTACGCACAAACGCTCCATCTGCCTAATGGTTCGCCGGGTGTTGTAGTGGGCATGCAAAAACAGCTCCCATTCTTGTGTGCAAAACTGGATAAAACGTAAAGAAAGCACTCCAGAGAGTAAAGTAAAGAGAGATAAAGCAGTGAGCGAGAGAGAAAGAAAAACAACGACCAACAGCGTGTGTGAATACAAATAAATTACCAAAAGGGTTTGCTGAAAACAACAAAAAAAAAGCAGCCACAGTGGCCCTTCGAGTCGTGCCTCGCCCATTAGGAGGTGTATGCGTCTAATTAATTGGATTAATGATCAATTCGTGGAAGTGGTGGGATCCTGCAGCCGTGCGTGTGGTGCGACCGTGACAACATGAACGTCGAGCCGGTCCCGTTGTGCAGGGAAAACAGCGAGTGTTGAAGTGAGCGAACACACACACACAAAATCCCATCGGTGCGGAAAAACAACGCCAAAGCGGCACAAAAAACGAGGCATTTCCCGCCGCTGTAGAAAGGTAATCGGTTCACCGCATGTCTTTCGGTAGTGGTGTGTGTACAATGGGAGGAAATGAAACACAACAGAAACAAACACCTACACCAAATTTAAAGAGCTTGAAAGGGTGACGGTGGACACATTGTAACTATTTTCCCGCTTTGCTGATAGGATGTGTCCAAGTTCACCTATCGAGTGATGATAGTTGAAATTTGAACCTATTTCGCAATACAGTCTTAGCAAGGGACAAGCCTAAAACCTGCGTCAAAGCGTTGAGTGTGAGAGAAACGGTGTAGGAAGCAGCCAAAGCAAATGGGACGCATTACGCGAGTGACGGGAAAATCGTTAAATGAACAGCATGAAAGGAGTCATTTTACTGCCCCCGGTGTGTCGGGGAGAAAGATGCATTTCTCCTTTAAACGCATCGCTGCACATGCACCACCAATAGTGCACCCGGCTTACATGTCCGGGGGCTTACACGAGCGAAAGGAATAACAGCAACAAGCGCTCTCCAAAACATAGCTAACCGCACGACAGCGGACTGAGCCCACACGCGATCGATGACCATGGCGACCGTTGGGGTGCTTTACTGGACTGGTGTTGTGATTGAATTGCTTTTGCCAAAGCTTCCAACTGCACGGCCACTTTCAAAGTCACATTTGTGGTGGTTATTCTTCGTTTCTACTTTACTGTTGGTCGTTGGTCGTTGTGCGCAGACCATTTTGGAGGTTTGTTGTTAGACTCGCGATCGATGACCATGGCGACCGTTGGGGTGCTTTACTGGACTGGTGTTGTGATTGAATTGCTTTTGCCAAAGCTTCCAACTGCACGGCCACTTTCAAAGTCACATTTGTGGTGGTTATTCTTCGTTTCTACTTTACTGTTGGTGGTTGGTCGCTGTGCGCAGGCCATTTTGGAGGTTTGTTGTTTGATTGGGAAGTGATGCGGTGTACCTCACCGGTAGATGGCATTTTGTGAGAGTACTGGCGGCACTTGCGCGAAGTGTTCAATGTACAAATGAAGAATGCTGTCGACAGATTTCAATACCACTGAGAAATGTTGAAATCTCTCTTTAAATGTCTTTTGGATTTAAAGTCTTGAGCTCTTTTATATTATTTTGAGTTTGCCTTATAATTTCAGAACCTTGGCTGTAAAATAATTTTACGTAAAAAACAATCTAGTACATTGAGTTACTCAACGTTGAGGTTTTGGTCTGTTGCAGAAGTCCTTGATACTGATTACGGTCTAGTACCCTTGTTTACCGATCCAATATCCTGGCCTTTCTGATGGATGCGCATCGCTATCACTCTATCTCAATATGGCTATAACGAATCCGAGCGTTTTCCTTTCGAACCGGGTTAACGTCAGTTTTGGACAGATGCCAGCTAAGAACCTCGAAAGATTTCGGTCTACCATTTCTGGCATTCTTACCTTAAGTTCACACACGGTAGGACCGGGATTCAAATCCCATATGGACCGTTTCTCCGTAGTGAGGTCTGACTATTGCACTAAGTTGTATAGCCTTACAGCTATGAAATAGTCGCTAACGAGAGAATGATTATTCTCAAAATACTCATCATAGCCGGGCTCTTCATTGATGAGTAGATAATCGACTTGTTATCCTTTTTCACACTTACTCAACGTTATGATTGCATCATTCACAGGACTGCGTTCTATCTTGCTTTTCTACACTATAATGCCATCGTAAAAGAATTTCTTGTTTATATTTTGATCTGTCAAATGATTCTCAACAATTTCTTAATCCCCGAGAAACATTCTAGACGCTCAAACACGTGAGAAAGTGAGTGATGAGCAGGCTTATCAGTGTGGTAAGCCTTTAGATGGCCAGCATGATCTGGGAGGTTCTTCCTTCCTTTCTTGGCCTAACGACCTCTTAGGTCATGCCTGCCATTTTTGGCTTACTAGACATATTGTTACCGCATAGTTGGATAGTCAGTCCTCACTATGGCGAAACTGCCCAGATGAGACTTGTACCCCGGTCCTGCCGTGTGAAGACCGGCGCCTCTATCGCAATCTACTACCGGGCCGATCTGGGAGGTCGTTAAACTAAAAAGAACATTATTTCAGTTACCCATGACAGGATAGTCAGTCCTGCGTACTGAAAGACAGGTTTCGATATTCGGTCCTGTCGTATAAAGACTGCCATGCGCATATACCAGAATATGAATTGAAGTATAGAAGATCCGTAGTTAAAACCTATGATTCTCCGATGGTTCTTTCTAGTGCAGGTTTGAAGAAAAAACAGCTAGTAGAAGAAACTGACATCAGTGTCTTGGTGTCAGTAAAAGGCACTTAGAGATAACTTGTATCTCTTTTTCTATTTATATGCATAAAAACTTGCTAGGTCAGAATCGCCATCTAATGGCTTACTAGACTTATTTATACCACGTGTTAATCAGTCCTCACTTCCGCGAAATGGATAGGATTCGATGAATCTGAAATTACTGTTAAATTCTCAATTGATGTTTTGTTTCTTTTATCTGCCCCTTATTTGATTGAAAATTTAATCCTATGACTCATAAACAAGTTGGTATAAGCTTTTAATTAATTAATCAGTATTTTCTATAGTTTTTAAGTTTTAATACTAATATCGTAAAGTGCCAAATGAACTGTTTGAAAATTACCTTTTGCTACATTTGCGAGGACTGCTATCTATCACCCTGCAATTCGGGGTGCAATTTTTCCTCTTCTCGTTTCGTAAAGGTTTTGCTGTTGTTGTTGATGTATACGTTACGTGTTACCAATGGGTGCGGTCAGTGGTTGAGTAAGAAGTTGGCGATATCCTCCGTTGGTCAATATAATGGGTGCCGTACCCTCATCGCATCCTAACTATACGTCCGCGTACATCCCACTTCCGCCCTGATAGGCCTCACTAGTCGTGTAATCCTCGTTGGCCACTAGCACTGATGGTCCACGGTAGCACACCGACAGCTCCTACCAACCACTCCTTACTTCGAACCACCATGTTAGCTTGGGGACTGGTTTTCCACCTTACAGCATGGTGCCGTTCCGCGCATGGGGCGAATTCTTTCGAGCGTGTCAAAAATATGTATTCGCAAATAGCATCGATCGGCGACCGGGCGAAACCTGCCGCCTGCCGGGAGAAAGTTTCTCTTACCCCATTTGGCAAAAGCAATACCCTTCTTCCCCTGCCCGTTGCTCGCTGTCGCTCTCTCTCTCTCTCTCTCTCTCTCTCTCTCTCACTCCTCCTTTCCTTCGGTTGGTGTGGCAGTGTTTTAGTTCACCGCGACAAGGATGAGGAAGAAAGGCAACCGGGTAAAACACAAAAAATGGCCTCCACCACCACACCGCTCTGTCCCACGCTCACCTACACCAACCGTACCCAACCCGACCACCCTCGAAAGTCACCTCCTCTCAACCATTGGCTCCCACAGCTTCCGCCCGGTTACCCCTCGGAACCACGGATCGCGGTTGTATTTCTTCCTCTTATGGACATAGACATTAGTAGCAGCGACTAGCATGCGAAACACGGACACGCGGCATTCGGTTTCGCAAAAGCAAAACAAACAGCATGTGAAACGAAAACAAAAACGGCAAACGAGCTGCGGCGGCTGGACGAAGAAATGAAGTGCGCCCTGTGTGGATGGCAAGCTTGAGCAAATGCAACGCGAGACGGAGGGACAAATGAGGGGTGGTAGGAGGAAGAAAGGAAGATGGATGTTCGTCACATGTGCACGGAAAACAATAAAAAAAAACAAAACAAAGCAAACGTGCAAAAACGAATGAACTTCACTTTTCAGCAACGCCAAAAAGGATCTCATACATTTTAATTGCCTTCTGCCATGTACGGCCATTTTGCCGTGTTTGAGATGCTGCTAACCTAAGGGGTAACCATCGTGCTGACCGGACAATAACAAAAGCACGTTCAGCACTCGTTTGGGCCGGAGAAAATTACTTTGTTAGGTGCGTAGTATCACTTTCCGGGCCGGGGGTACCGGCAGCATTCGTTCAAAAGATTTGAGCGTTGCGGTAAGCGACGAACCTGAGTTGGGTGGGTTTTCGGGGTTGGTCATGTTTTGTTGCTTACGTTTTAACAGTTCCAAAACAGGGGACGTAAAATAATTCACTTTCTTTAAGGTTTTTTTTTTGTCGAGCACGAGTAGCACGAGTGTTAAAAGGAAGAATGAACAGAAGAAAAAGTGAAAATCCATAATCCAAACTGCAGCATCGTCGGAAATCAATTGCCCCGAGATGCTGCTAGAACTATTATTAGATCCGCAAGGGTCAAGGGATTAAAGGTAGCGACGTTTCGACTGCCAACGGACATTGGTGCTGCCGCACACCGTCTTCGCGGGATCTTACTCCGGAGCCTTCGCCGAAGCGGTGGGGCGAAAACCATAAATCATTAACCCTGAAATTTCACCGTGCGGGTCTCGCATCTGAACAGGTTAACATCGATGTTGGTGATGATGGTGATGATGCTGCTGTTGCTGATGTTGTTGATTTACCCGTCTCGCACACCATTACATCCATTGCGTTTACACTGGGTACACCGAAAAGCGTATTTTCTTATTGCTCTTTTTGGTTGTGGAAAAAATATATATATATATCTGTTTTATTCATCTTCTTGGTTCGTTCGGTTGTAATGCTGCCGATGATCGTTACCACTCGTGTGGCTGTTGTAGTAGCGCATGCAGAATTGCACCAGGTCGTACCAGAACCGGTTTGTTTCTTTTTTTTGTTCCACCCGGTTCGTGACCGCCGTGTTTGCTTGGCCAGTTTTTGGTCGATCCGAATCGAAAGCGAAAATTTTCCAAAAGCATACAGCTCGCTGTTGTGGCAGGGTCCACATCAATCACGGACACCGGAGTCGGACACCGTGGACTTGGGTCTACCCCGAAACGGCTCGTTCGGCCGGGTGCAAGTGCACTTGAAGTCGCGTAGCATGTGTGGCGTTGTTGAGGTGCACACTACTGTTGTGCAGTCGAGTTGATTTACAGGTTGTTGGAGAAACGGTGAGCGAATGTATCGGTTGTATGGGGCAGCGATTTCCACTGCCAGCCGCTCTTCAATGTTTTCGATCAATGTTACCAACGAGTTTGCGTATGGTGCGAGTTGTTGCGACCGTCGGTTGAACTTGTGCTCGGTTGAACGTTTGCAATGCTACAAATGGTGTCTTGGCAATTCGTTTGGTGCGCTGTGGATTGCCTCTACCCTTAGCCTTAGCCTGATTCATCCCTAACTGGAAATAGTGTAGCGTTTCGGTGTGCTGTAATCGGAAATGCAACAGCAGAGAGTAGTGTCTTGCCGTGAGCTTACAGTTTCGCGGTAGTTTTCCGTTGAAAGCATTACTAAACATATTGATAATAATTATCCCTTATTGCTATAATAATATGCTGTTTGATATAGCAGATTAGCATCAATTCTTAACTTCACTGCTAATGATCGGAAATCATAGTTCCACACTCGGTGGGGGTCAGTAACTTTGTACGATTCTTTTCGCCTTTTCTCCAACCGAGAATCCACGCTCGCGCTTCTCCCTCGATCACTGATGATCGTAGGAAATGATCAAATCAAACGAAATGACTTTGAATCGTCAAACCCAAAATGACCAGTTCCGTTGGCAAGGTTTGCTCTCGAATGAATTCTACAGCAAATTTAGCATGTCCCTAGCCACCTTCACCATTAGCGTCAGGGGTTTCGTGTGTTTTTTGTGCCACAAAGAGTTAAAAAAAATCTAAAGAACTTGCCCGTTAAGGTAAAAATTGAAATTTCCTTGGGGTTGAGCTTGTGGTGGCGTACCTAATCATTAGATCAAGCTCGTTCGGTCTAACCTTTCCTGGTTGTAGCTTTTTTTTTGCTTCTCTTCCAGAGCACAACAGTGAGCCCTTGCGTGGCGTTCTAGACATCTAGAGGTTCGTTAAATTTGCTGATGAATTTCGGGGAATGCGAATGGTGGGCGTATCGAAAGCCCCAGACGCGTCCGAGCGACGAGAATCAGGGTCAGGGTATCGTTGCGTTGGGAGGTTTTTGTAGCTCGGTTTTTGTACTTCCTTTTGGGCAGTTTCAATTGAAAGGCGGTGGTTTGCAAGTACGCACTGCTTAAATTTCAAGTATCTTTGGGTTTTTAATGAATCTGTTTTTTCCACCCTCATATATTTTCATTTTATTTCAATTTAGCTTCAGCTTATGTATCTTAGTTTCACTATTTCTTTAAATTAATACAACTTCTAATCCACAATTTTTCTCTACTTGATCTCGTTTTAGGTAAGTGATGGCCAACAAATGTCGCAAACTCGCTACCATTAACAGTGAGTAGATCATAAACCATCAGCTTCTTCAGAGATGTTTCGATGTCCGTAGTCCGTATTTCATAATCTATGCAATTTTGTTAAATAACGCACCTCCAATAAAACTCCCATTCCTTCGTCCCATTGTTCCCATTCTCACCCGATAGTGGGTAGCAATTTTTTACTGCTCCAAACGCGTTGTCTTAATTAGAAAAGCAACGTCTTCATTTCTTAATTCGCAAACGCGTCTGTCGGCAACTAATGAAGTCGCAAACCATTTGCAGAAGCATCGAACATGTGGTGGCAACTTTATTGGCTGCGAGGCGGGCTATGCAACAGGTGGGAAATGGGTCCTACTTTCTGTTGGCATTATTGACGCGTTTACGTTTTATGTCCGCTTAATTCCCGATAGCTATGACTACTGAAAAACCCATAATCATCGCGCCACGTTCAAAAATAGCGTATCATATTACGTGGAGCGTTATGTTTGAGCGTAAAATGACATCACTTACAACTCCATACGGCCATCGTTTTGTTTCGAAAAGATGAATCATACGCGTAACACTTTGCACATTCCATTCAACACCTCAATCCGTTGGTGGATCCCATTGTTTGTGAGAAATAATTGATGACAGCTTGTTTGCCAGTTTGTCGTCCGGGGAATAGCCACCGGGAACGGGCACGGATCTTTCTTATCGTCCCCCAAAAGATTGGGCTTTTGTTGGTACAAAATTAATGTCAAACGGTGGTCGTTTGTCGTTTCGCCTATGCTGTAGCAGGGAACCGTTTATTTCAACGAAATTGCGACCGTTCTTTCGTAGCGAAATAGCTTGAACTTCACGTAAACACATGACACATTACAAATCCAGCACGGGTTTGGCGTGAAATCTAGGACCGTGACTGGTAGATTATGTTCTTAAACGGTTTCGACAATTGCTTCTACTCAACGACATCCGTCCGGCACGACGAAAAGCAATTTGTTTGGATTTTCTTGTACTACATTCGAAGTCCCCCCCAAATAAAAAAAAACCAAGCCAAAACTAAACGAATGCTGTCAGCAAGCAGATTATTCTAAACGATCTTTTTCTTCCGATCAAAATGCAGTGTCTCAGTTGTAAAGTGTTTTTTTTTTCGGTTTGTTACTTTTCAAACTCAACCACTCAACAGTCCTGTTAGGTAATACGTTTCGCACCAACGGCCATTATTTTGACGCCATTTCCTATGGCCACCGTAACCGGGTGTGTGTGTACACATTCGCCGGGTGCCGCTAAAACAACAAAGCAACTAGCTGCTAAATGTCACTTCCCCGGGGTGTCGTCGTCTCACGCCGTACATTGGCGGGCGATGGCAATAAAATCGAAGCTTTTGGCACTTAGTCACATGTGCGGTGTTGGTGGATTGGTTACGGGATTTTTCTCCAGCTGGGCAAGCAAGCACCACCGAAACCGATTCAAGAAAACAGAAGGTTTCAAGTGTTTGCTTTTAGAGTGTCTTTTTCCGATAAGATTTGAGTGGGAAAAACAAAGTCCGAAATCAATTGGTGGCACTGGTGCTTGCTTCAAACTGAATTGGTAAAAAGAAAACCTTCTGTAGGGAAGTCAGCAAAGTGGTTGTTTACTCTGCGGAGTAAAACAACTTCACACACGAAAGTAATTAATCAGTTCCGGGTAGATTGGTTGGATGTTGGGATGGTCGATAGATGAAGTGAATCGATCGATTTTCGAGTGTTTGAATTTAAAACACTCGAGTAGAGAGTGGTCAGGTTGATGCTTATGTGTCAGGAAGCTATTGTTGATAAACACTGGCAGGAAGCATTGTGACAGGTGTCACAAAGTAATTCTCTTTACTTGTTTTGTTTTTAGCAATTCTGGATGGAGGGTTTTCGAGATAAAACTAGTGATGTTTCATCCAATTCGGATTACTTTACGAAGGTACAGGTAGGACTGGGAAATTTTGAAGCATTTTAAAAATATAGCATCAGAAATTATAGGTCTGGCATATTTCTGTTAAGTTCTCTAGAGTTCAACGACACTAAAAAGAGTTCAAAAATGTCTCAAAAAATACTAAATCATCTCGAAAATCCTGAAAAATGTTAACAAAACACACCCGAAGTCAGTAAAGTGCTCTAACTTCACTTTCTATTGCTTACAAGTTCTTCATTTTCTGGCCGTGAAGATGTAACGTAATGGGTTCGGTTCTTCAATCCAATTCCATTCTTCCGTTCCACAAGAACCAGACAAAAGCTTCCCATTCGGCTTTCCCATGATTAGGCGTACACATCCTGCCCGTCGCTGGTAATTCGATACGTTCAATTGCATCCCGTACGCACCAGAATCGATCGCCACTCGAAAAACCGGTTGCAATCGAGCCTCGCTCGAGTTCGAACTGTGAGATTCTACGCTCGGCAACGATCTCATATTCAATTCGATGTTCAAACCCCTTGAACACACCCCACACATGATATCCTTTCGATCGTTTGAATATGATCCCACGGGAAGTTGTCCGCACAGGAAGTGGTGGCAGAATATATGCATACTGATGCACCGGGATGTGCACTGGAGCAGCTGCATGCGAGCTGGCCAAGAAGCCGGATATTATGAACCGTTCTTGGAGGGCATAGGACGCTGATACAAGGGTGTTAGATTGTTTTCAGCTTCAACCTATCGTGTCGAATGATGCGGAGCACTTGGCACACTTGGTTGCTGATAATTAGCGCACGTGGCTTAAGTTGTTTTTACGCCATACCGTATGAGGCACACAAGAAGAGAGAGAGAGAAAAAACCATCCGCGACGATGTCATAATTGATGACATCCTTCCGATCCGAACATAGTCATTAGAGGCCGGACGTAACGCTTGCGGACCGGTGCGGAAAAAGAATTTCACTCCCTTCTCTCTCCCCCTTTTTCCCCCTCTCCCTTTTTCCCCCCCACAACTTCAAGGGGTTGTTAAACGATTGTATTGGATGGTCGGAGGATGAAATGAAGACAGCTGCTGCACAAATGGATTTGATCCTCGCGTAGGGTTTTTTGCTGTTGTTATGCGGATGTCCCCTTTATGCGGTTGATTACCGGTTTTTTTCGCTTTGTTGTGTATCGATTCTGGCGCAAAAAAAGAGTACCGTAAAACATTATCTCCCGTTCGTAATTGTGGCGTTCTTGCATAGGGCAGGTGCATCATGGCGTTTGAGTCCTTTGAGGCATATTGCATAAAAAAGCTGTATAATGGATGCGTTGCTGTGGCACGAGTCTTCCGTTGATTAGATGAAGATGTGAATAAAGTGGGACAGTGCTTTGCAGGATGGTTTTATGGCGGTTTTTTTTCCAGATGTTTGATGCTAGTAATAAATCAATATGAAGACCTACAATCGATCTAGATCCAAAAACCCAAATCTAGAGCACATTAAATTACATTTATGTACTCTTTGTATTTATAAATAGATTTTAATTATATGTTCAAAAAAGCGATATTTACTTAACTAATTAATTACTTAATTTAATTAATGCGATGCACAAAACCTCCTCCCTACACTTTAAACATTTAACATGAGCTTCCGTTTTTTACTGGCGCTGAAAATGCGACATCCATAAGATGTGCAATAAAATATTAATTATAGGGGATAAATTGACCAATATGCATTCAATGATGCTTTACGTAAGTGCTGTTAATCGAAAACTAACTAACAAAATTGGTCAATGACCTTTTTGTTAACAGCAGACAGTGTTGAGGCGAAGTGTTTTCATACTGCTTTGCCCAAGTGTGGCTTGGACAGTTTTGTCGTCGTCCGTTTTCGCTCTTGTTTTCGGTGATTGAGCGTGGGTTTTGAGGGGTGGGTTGCTCGAAAACACGTTGGTGCATGATTGTACTTGTTTATTCAAGCGTTGACATGATACAAATCGAAACAATTGAATCGTATTCGACACATCATGGTTTCGGTCGCCTCTTGATAGCAGTTTACTTTAGCTCTCATATCGATTACTGTACCTGAATTCTGACAGTAAAATTATCGCAATGTTGATCAGTAAATCTGAGAGAGATGATAAAAGTAATATTTAGGAATTCTTGTTTTCAAATCACAAAGAGTTTTTTCATACCAAATGTTAAAGTAGCACTGTGGAAAGGATGTTAACCATTAATTTAATGAATAAATTTTGAAAATTTGATCTTTGAAGGGACTTTGACGGGAAGGGATTAAATGAACAATTTCAAGGAATATAAAAAAACAACTTGAGTTATTTGTTTGATTTATAATATGACGACCGAAGGCTTGAGTTATTAATGATATTAATACACAATAAAGCTTGAGTTGCCATGGACCGAGTTTCCTGGAAACGAATTGGACGGCAGGCCCTGTCTTACAGACGTGCTCCCTAGGAGCAGGCCAGGAAAGAAGAAGAAAGCTTGAGTTATTAATACAAAATATTAGCATATGTTCTACATGTTTTAAAATAATATTATTTTTTTTCTTTAAAAGAAGATTTATAGTAAAATGTCAGTGATCAAAGCACAATAGTAAAAATCCATGCTCAAAACAATAAAAATTTTAATGTTTATAGAAAATAAAGTTTACAAAGTATTTGGAACTAGTTATTGATGAGCATTAAGAAACTTCTCATAAATATGTTTTCTAATCTTCCCGCAACGATTCACTGAACAGAAAGCTTATTGATGAATTCGTTTTCAATTGAAACTTTCAAACTTACCTGCTATTTTCATTTTCATTCTTTTCACTTCCATAAATAAGAAGCACCGGAGCTCGCTCTGTCAGTTTTCCCTCTTTTCACTGCATTTTTCAACATTTCACCTCCCGCATCATGCTTGCCATCCTTCATTGTGTTGTGGTGATGCCAGATGAAAACGATCAGATGTACCCAGACCCCAAGAGCATGGGTTTCCATGGTTCGTGTACTGAGTACGTTGCGTTGTGCACCGGTGGCCAAGTAGGTGACAATATGCGAAAGTGACACCAGACTTGCTTGCGACGAAGAAATGCTTAGCGCAACGACGCTGCCAGCTACCGTACAAGACGGCGCGTTCGTGACCGTGGTACCACCGGAAGATGGTTTCGCGTTCCGTACGGGTCGACGTTTGCCGACTCGACGAAACGAATGCACTTGAACATGGTGGGTTTTTCTCATTTCCCTGTTACCGTACCGTGCCGGGATGCTGTTTATTTATGCATTCCATTAGATGTTTATGGGTGTGTGTTTGTTGGGTGGTTGATGTTTTTTTTATTTCGCTTTCTTGCTCGTAGTTTTGTATTACTTTGCGTCTTTAGAAAAAGGTCTTCCCTGTTAGTGTGTTTTTGGGAAGATGCCCGGCGGGAAGAAAAGGGCCACGAAACTTTCTTCTTCCCTTTTCGAGGGCCACGCTTCGAGAGTGAATGTCGTATGCGATGTGAATTCGGCACACAGAGGATAGTGTCTTGCTGTCGCTTGCTATCAGGTCTGCGTTGTAGAGAGATGTTGTTGAACTTGAATCATCGTTGTAGTTATGGTGGTTGTATGGACAGCCGTTTGCTTCTTGCACTTGGAAACGTTTGAAGTGAAGAGCAAGAGACAGCTGTGCATACCTCGTCGGTTGGGACAGATGGTCCATGAAACATTAGAAACTATTTTTTGACATGAACGACCAACAATTGTTTTAAAGTAGTAGTTAATAAGAGCACTTTGAATGTCTGCTACTCTACTTCCGAATCGTGCCGTTCCTATTCACGATCACCACAGACTCCCTTTTGTGATCAGGTTTGATTAAAGGTAGATCACACCTTTTAAGAAATCCAGTTTAGGAACGATAAAATAGGAGGCTCTTTTATCTTCCAACAGCCAACCATATGCACACGACACCATTAGTGAGTGCCCAAACACACAAACACGCGGGCGCACGCCATTTTCTATTCCATTAACCCAGCTGGAGGAAGTCAACAAAAGGAAGAAAGTGGCCAGTCGTTCAAGAGACATCAGTAAGCATCAAATCTTGAGGAAGTCTTCCCGAAGTGAAGTAATCTGACCGACTGTGCTGGGTGCTGGAAGCTTAGAAGCAAAAGAAAGATCTGTCCGGAAGATTTTTGAAGATCACGTTGAATCGGTTTGAAGATGACCAGTAGACGTTACGAGCGGCTAATGATTAATCATGAGATGAGCGGAGAGTGGCGAAGAAGTAACCGGGCAGGCGCAGGGTCACATTTTGGAGGCACAATCTTGGTATGGTCGCGGGGTTCGGTCGAGTTGATTGGAAAGTGTTTGGGCCGGCCGCGGGATACACCCGGCGGCTGATTGATCGGTGAAATGTGATCACGATTCTCACATCCCTGGACGAATACGAGCGAACCTTTCGATTGAGATTGACCCGATCGATCCAGCGAGTTCCGAGTCGCACTATCCAGAGCTAGTTGGCTGCATCTGGGAAGCGATCGGTTTGATGGATAGCGAGACCTGGTGAAGATTAACCAAGGTGCGTCGTCGTCGGCGTGCCAAGTGCCTCCAGCACTTTCGGACAAAACACGAAGGCGTTAAACTGCGGAGAAAAAAAAGTAACGCTGTGAACTGGGACACACCGATGCTGCTGGGAAAGCAACGCACAAGAAGAGGGTATCGTTGTGTTTCAAAGTTCTGTCTAAGTTGCGCTGAGCGATGAATGAAACACTACGAACGGTGTGCCATTTCTGTTGTGACCGTAAACTTGAGATCTGAGCACAGCAAAACACAAAACAAACAAACCTCGAAAAATGGCAAGTGCAGCACCGTGGAACGTGTGACGTTCGACAGGATAATAGGAGAACTATCACCACTACGATCATCTACTGCTTGCGCTGAAGTGAAGCTGTCGAGTCATGAGAACTACCATCTGGATCTGGGGGTTTACTGGTTGTGGTGGAAACGCAGCTCGCAAGCACAACATGGGAAAGGTGACAGCGAAAAGAGGGCACACCGGAAATACCATCCCGCAAGTTGCTAGGTGTGCATGCGCCAGCGTAAAGTGTTCAGGTTCCATAATTCATGCACTGCTCCTTTTGACCTTCTTACACGCGCAGTACCAGTACCGTTCCGCTGAGATCGGGAAAAGCATCGTTCAGGGTAGGATGAGACATAAGAGTGAGAGTGCTCATTTGCGAACAAATGGTGCGGGAGATGGTGGCGTTGCCGAAGACTACAGTCGCCCTTTAGACGTTTGCCGACTCCGTAGGGTCACCGTCAATTAGTATGATTCGTTGCGCGGCGTCTTGGTGGGTTTATTTATGAGCGGTCTAGCTGTTTTCTTGCTTGGGTTATGTCTGGGGTGGGAAGAATTGCAGCGTAAAAAAACTTGCTAAAGTAATCGAGTTCATGAGTAGGGTTTGTTCGCGGTGGCAGTGCACCGACATGCGGAAATGACGATCCCTCGGAAACCCTTGACATTGGACGGTAAGGCATCGTTGGTTGGGGAGACCTTTCGGATGGATCGTAAATCGGAAGACGCTTGATTTGATGGGTGTGTTGCAAATTATGTTTAACGAATATTTCCAGCGCACACCGTTTAATGGCAAGACGCCTCTATCTTTTTCTATGTAAGTGGACGCTAAGCAAAACTTAGGATAAACTATTAAACGTTTTTTAATATGAGCATCGGTCTGCGTAGAGCCACTCCAGCTACATCAAAATTGAATCATACCAAAACATGTTGTCCAAACACGCCCGGCTGTTTAGATAACAGTTTTGAAGACAAATATTTTTCGTTTCAGCATTCTCTCATCAAACATCGATCAGCGGTGTGTTGCGTTAGGTTTTTTTTTATGGATAATGATCGGCATTAGGGTTCGTTACAACACGAGACATAGAGGAATTGGACTGTCGCCGCGATAAAGAAGCGGAACACCACAAACCGACTGCTGGTGTTGTTTCGATTTGTTATGAAAAAAGTGACACACAATCAGTAATAAAAAGACAGGATGGACAAACAAAACAACACACACACACACGGACCGACGGGTTGCAAAGGTGCTGGAGGAGTGCCATAGACCCCAGAAAGACACTATTGTTTTGTTGGACGATTTATGAGTGCACCAATAAAACGGTTGTACATTCCGTGTCATCATTGCAGCCTATTCATCTTCCCTTTGGAACGGTTTTGTCGAGATGTTTATCCAACCACGCGTGCGCGGCTGGCGATGCAGCAGTAGCTGCAGAAGGATGAACCCTGGCTACGTCTTTGCGTTAGATAAATGTAAAACTGTCAGCGCTCACGATCGCGATCTGGGGCACGCTTCATTACACCTTTATCGTGCGCTCGCACACACCAAACGCTTGATGTCTTGGCAGTAGCGCGGAAAAGATCACTCGTTAAGATTTGATGATCAAACGATGCTGGCGATAAAATGACACACGTCAGATGTGTGCGGTTCTGCAAGCTGGCGTGTGGCATATCCGTGTCAGCGAAGCGGCTACTCCGTAAATGTCATCCTCATCGAGTGCAATTTCTCAGTTTGCTCTCTCCTACTGTTTGTTGTAGTCGAGTCAGTGAGCTTGGCAGGATTTCCTGGGATGCCTGGGTGTTGATGACCTCCGGTGTCCGGTGTGCGGGCCTGACACGATCATGAATGGGCGAACCATTTGTGGAGAGCGGGCGTAATGAGCCATCAGGATGGTTGGGCTTCGTTTATGGGAGCTAGAAATGGAAGTAGTTTGTGCTGTTTTTGGATTTGCCGGGAGAAAACTGGACGCTCCAAAACGGGCTGGGTAGTTTTCTGAAGAAGCCGCGCATCGGGGACGCATTTCGGTTCATTGATGAAACGCGTGTGACTCGGAACGTGTTTTCATTAGTAGGAGACGTAAAGTGGGCATCTTTACTTAACAAAACTAACCAAGTATGAGTCCTCCTAGATCCATCTTAAAATGATGTTGTGAGCTCATTTTGCGTTTGGGATGAATTCTCTGTCTTTGGGCTTCAGCTGACAGGCTAGATTAAGCTGCCAAAAGTATGGCAGTTTCTTCACCAAATGTCCCAGCTTCTTTACTGGGTCAAGATCAAGATTTATAAACATTTGGCGCTCCAATTTGGGCTATCCTAGCGAATTCCAAATTGATCGTTACTTAAATATAACAATTTTGGCTGGGATGTGTGATTAAACTTCGAAACAAAAAGACAAATGTTGCTCGTCTCTACTAATTGCCCGTTTCTCGTGACATAGTATTTGGATTCCTTCCGTTTCCTTCCGTTTTCTTCAGATATTTCACCCTTCTTGTCCTCTGCGTTAATGCTTGCACATCTCACGAATTCGAACCGAAAATCGCGAAGGCACACACGGAACACGAACCAACCAAGACGGTTTCGCGCCAGTGCAGATAGCGAACAGTGTACAGGAAATTGGACACCGGAGTCTGGGACCGTGCATGGCCGCCGGCAGTGGCACTCTCTGGCTGGTTTTGTTATTTATAACTTTAACCCAGTTCGAACACTTGCACATCGCTAGTCCCACACACACACACACACACACGTGCACAACTGGGCACGGGCCAACTCTTCGTCTTGTTCGGGAATTTGTCGTGCAGCTTCCCACACAGCATTTCTGCCTTCTTCATACCCGACCAGGTGCAAGTGGATGAACGCTCGGTCGAAGGTGGTGAAGAACTCCATCCGTTCCGAAACAAAACCTCCAAAAAAAAAAACAAAGTGGAGAATAAGTCAAATGCCTACCGGCCGGCCTGAAAAGCTGCACTTTCATCGTTTCTGATTGTGTCCTCCTTCAGGGTTGCACTGGTACGGGGCGGAATTTCCTGTAGTGATTGTGCCGCCACATCGTGAGCACGTTTGATCGTTATGGCCCCTTTCCCCGGGTGGGGTTGGGGCTCGTGGAGTTGCTGTTGGTGGCAGGTAGAACGCTATGATTGATGCCCAGGCCACCGTCCTGGACAAAGCGGAAGGAACAAACCCGGGAGCAGCCCGCAAAGGTTACTATCAAAGGGCGGGCGAGAGTAAAACCATTTTGACTGCACGTGTGACCTGATTTTCCAACGTTAACACCAATGGGAAAAGCAGCGACGCTCAACAAATCAATTATATGTAATTTTTGTGAATTGATTATTGCAAAACCAGCCAAGATTGAGCCATTCGCCGGTGTGAAAGGCGAATCCGGAAGAGAAAGATTGTGCTTTTTGTCTCAGGTTTGCGGCAAAACGTGTTCAGGGCGCACGAAAGCATTTCCTAATGAGACACAATTAATTGACAACTATCATTAGCGGGTGTGTGCGCACGGTCGCTCGTCGCTGGTTTCGTTTCGTACCACCTTGGTGCCGTTCAATTTTCGATTGGTCCCAAATCATACCAATCGATTCTATCGGGTGTGTTCGATTGGGCCCGAAACAATGGCGTTCAAAAAAAGCACACACACAAACACCCCGTGGATAAAATTGTTATGCTCATTGGTTACGATCAGTTATGCGCAGTTATGCTGCCGGTTTTGGTTGCTTTTTGGCAGCGCCGTGCCGAGGTGACGATCGGCCGAAATCGACAATTTCTCTTTTCCGGCTCGCGCGATAATCGATTCGATCGTTTTGATTGATGAAGCTGTAAGGATTGTGTGTGTGTCTGGTGTTTTTTTGGATGTTGTTATTTCGTTATTTGTCGTACGTAATTTTGGTTTTTGCACAAGTGTTTTCGGTGTGGTAAATCCCTACCATGGACGAGCGTAACGAACTGGACCGATGATTGTGGCCATTCCCCACGGATCCCTTCCGATTTCCGACCGGCACGATAAAGCTAGTGCGCAACTTAATAAAGCGATTGGGCAGTGGCAGCCGTTATGCAATCGGGGTTTCGATACGAAAGAAATGAAGGATGAAACGATAATCCTTATCCCTCCCAATGATCCTCCTTCTTTTGACGCCGGCCGTGGAAGCCGGTTTTGCTGATCGTTTGACACACGTGTTATGCAACGTAAGTGTAAGATATGTAATGGTTTGCAGATATGCAGTGCTATAAAGATAACCTTTTATGGCTGCTTAAAACATTTTACGATCGGTTATGATTTGGTGCGGATATGATTCGATCCGCGTCGTGTCATGTGTCACGGATCGTTTATTCCAGGCAAACGCGGACTTTTTGTGCGCCGCTGTGTGTGTTTCATTTAGCAAAGATCATTGCACCGGTGGTTTCGGTGCGTTAGATATGGTAATGGCGGCGGTGTGTAGCGTGCCATTCGCCAATGCTATAGTTGATGCGACAAAGTTTTGCCGCAAAGCCAATGATCCGTGACAGACAGTGCGTCAAGGTCGGAACTGATGAGATTCTTGTTTGCTGGGTGGGGTTTAATGCTTGCGCAGAATTGCTTCTGTTTTGCAGATAGTTTCTTTTGCATCGCTTTAAAGAAGGGTTCTTTTTTATTTTCCTAGATTTTTTTCATGTTTGTGAAGTGAAAACTAAGTTCTTGATTTTTTTTAAGTTTATAAATAAATTTAATTCTTCTTATTTGTATCCTACGTTTCAGAAATTTTCACAAACATATTGCCTTCGGTTTTCATGGCACAGAGTTGGGGCCTTAGAAATAGCTTTTCCCAAAAACAAATGTTTGCGCATTCTTCAATTTATTCTTTCGATGTCTAAACCAATAGTTGATGCGCTCTCTTGGTCTAGACGAAGTTCTTGTTTTTGCACTTCGGGATTCATCTTGTCAAAGAAAATTGGATTCAAATTTAACAAAGATAACAAAGTCACCAGCTAGTAAGCCCTGGTAGCAGTGGCAGATTTAAGCCCTTCTGGGGCCTAAGCAGCAAGGAAGTTTGGTCCCTTACAATACAATACAACCCTACGCGGCCTCCTAGTCCACCCACCGTTTAATCCGCCACAGTTGAAGAACTCTGTGGAAGTTCCAGTACATCCGGGGTCCCCTACGAGCTCGCTGCAGCTCAGTCCTTCTTCTCTTCTTCTTTGAACCTCGTGAGGTCTTGGCCTACTATTGCTAGCTCTCTGTGACTTAGTTTTTACCCGTAGCTGGATAGTCAATCCTGCGTACAGGGAGGCGGTCCGTTGGGATTCGAAACCCGGTCCTGCCGTGTGAAGACCGGCGCCGCTATCGTATACACCACCGGGCCGCAGCTCAGTCCGCTTACCGTTAAATCCGCCACTGCCTGGAAGCATCGTACTTTTTAGCGGCAATGAAAGAGTTCTACAAAATTGTTTGTATCCTCAAAATGTTTCCCTATTTCCGTAACGGTTACGATCTTCAAGCGACAACTCTCGGAGAAGATGACGAAGAAACAGCTACACTCCAAAGCTGCATATGGCAGCATAGCCAGAGTAATACTATACGACGCAGTGAACTATTTGAGAATTCCGGCCTAACTTGTCAGATGTAGAAGGATGGAAAACTCTCAGGTCTCAGGCAAAACCACATGTAGGAGATTAACGTGGTGAAAGCCAAAATGATAGTGGCACTATCAACGACTCTGGTAACATACACTGATTTACAAAGGTCTTTGAAGTCGTCATCTTTGAATTGCATCTTTGAAGTCGTCTAAAACTTCACCTTCAAATACGGATGGGGTTCAAATCCCATCCAGGCCACCTCCCCGTATGCAGGGCTGACTACAATACTATGGGTAAAATCAAGTCACAGAAAGCCAGAAATGGTAGGCCGTGACCTTTCGAGGCTGTAGTGCCAAAGAAGAAGAAGAAGAAAACTTCACCTATCTTCGCCTAGAAACTTCGCCAATCAAAGTACCTGTCGTGACGGACGGACTGTATAGAATCTTTATAGATCGAGCACACTTCTCTTACTCGCGTTCAAGCGGAAAATGCTCAGAAAGATACTTGGCCCTGTGTGTGTGAAAGGACAATGAAGGAGTCTTACCATTGTGTAGCGGGTTAATTTCGCCAGACTTCGGCGCTATGTCATGTCACGAGAATGGCACCAAACGATCCATTCCGTAAAATCTTTTAAAGCCATGTTATATCCAGAAGTGAAAAAAGATATTATAAAACTAGAAACTTTTGGTATCGGCCATCAGAAAATGCCTCACTATATCTAACTTTGTCGCTTTGTCGCAACTTATTGTACGAAAAAATCTTGAATTGCAGTTGTTTGATATAATACACAGTTCAACAGATAGTTGCGCTGGAACACAGGCTCATCGAATGAAAAGTCGTGAAAATCAATCTTTTTTTTTCAACGCAAACATTAAACTAATAATCAAATCAACATCCGGTCGATCACTTAAACAATGAGCACCCATCATTTCGGTGCAATAAAATCCTGAACGCACACTCCCAACATTACGGCTTTAACGTTTATCCGACTTCCTTCGTGCGGTGCAGCGAACCGTAAACATACAAAATAGTTACATCCAAGAATGGTAACATGCTGATTTCGGTTTCCCCACTCTGGCGAGGGGTTTCATTTTCATTCGCGTGCTCTTTGTTTGCGTTGGAGCGTGTCCCGGTTCCAAAACATCTTGAGCGCCATCACAAATGTGACCGTGGCGTGGCGTGGCCCAACGCGTACCAAATCGAGAGACCCCACACGTTCAGCAATTGCTCATCGAATGCGGAACCTTGCCTAGTCCCGATACGGAATGCACTAAATGCGAAACGAAAACACAAAAAAAACAGGACAGAGAGGAACGGATTAGCGACTGCCCTTACCACCTCGGTCACTGTCCTCAGATCGCGCGCAAACTGCAACAAGTCACACCGATAGCAGTTGGAGTGTTTGTGTGAATAGTTTGTATGTATAATTAGAAGAGAGCGAAAAAAAACAATAAGCAAATAAACAGATGAGGTGCGAAAGTTATAAAAAACTGAAAGCAAACACAAAAAAAAAATGTTGTGGCGAAAAACATAAAAAAACATCACAACACAACCTTCCAACATACCAAACACGCACCGGCAGACCCAACCAATGGGCGGACGGTTCGCAGAATGAATGAAAAACCCTGACCATTCCATGGGCATGGTCCCGGACAAAGTTGTCGCGTGTCTCGTGGTACCGAAGCACCCACCAAATAGGTCGTCACGCTGACCGCAATCGTAGGCAATCCTAAAAGCAGTGGAGGAGGTTAGGGTTTTACAATTGAAAAACAATTTTATAAAAACACGCTCCAACGACACGGTGATAGTGATGCCCGCAATAGGGTGAGTTTTTCGTTTTAACCTGATTGCCTCCCACAAAACAATGGGCAGGGAGCGCGCAACGTAGTACGTCGGAGGTCATTCGAGGCAACGGTCGCAACAGTTAGCCCGGTGGACGGTGTGGAATCATAATTTGGGTGGTGGTGTGTGCTTTCACGACTGCGTGCGCTGACCGCTATTGCTCCCGCGAACTGATCTACTTTGTTTTGTGCGTCGTGTCAGGGCTCAAGGTGTTCGGCGAAAAAGTCTTTCTACGGGGTTTACTTCGGAGATTTCGTGGTAGTTGCTCATGGTGTGCCGTGTGTGTGTGTGTCGTTCATACAATGTATGTCCCTTGTACCTAGCGACTTGGGCAGCTGAAGTTTAAAAGCCCCAAAGCATGGAGGATCGTACGCATGCTGCCGAAACATGGCTGAAACACGTACCAAACCGAGTACGACATGCATTCTCACGTGAGTGAAACTGGAAAGTTTGAAAATCATAATTACAAAATTACAAACGATTTAGGTGCGATTTCGTAGCGATTAATCCACCGACGATCGGTGTGTATGGGCGGCCAACGGGCTTGGAGATAAATGGCCAAACATTCCGCGTGCAGTATCGGTTCGTGTTCGCCGTGATCCGTTTGTTGGTACAAGCCAGATACAGACCCGCTGATAGTGTGGGGCCTACCGTGTTACAATCGGATGGCTTACCGCTCGTAACGGCATAACTAGATATAATTGTAATTGGTTTATTAATAACATTCCGGGCGGTGCACACGAGCTCCAAGGGCTTTCCGAGCAATGAAACTCGGAACAGGTCCGTTTCGATCGGTACGCTGTGGTCGATCAACAGTTTTCCTAGCTTCGAGTACTCCGTTAAAGCGTTCGATCGGTTGTGCGAGAAGATGATTTATGATTAGATCGCATTAAAGCCATTATTAATTGGTGGAAATTTTCGGCCAGACGGGTTTTGTGCTGATGGTCTCAATTAGATGTTGATGAATGTGCAGATAATGTTTTTTTTCTGGATTTTTATTCCAATGCAAGTTGGTGTGTAGATTGTAGATTCTTCTGTAGACCTGTCGACGCATGGATTGATGTAGAACCTGTAAAGTGAATCGCATTAGTCGGCAAATACAGTTGTAATGTTTGTATTTAAAGAGATTAGGTTGCTATTTAAATTTGAATTTTTAAGTCAATTGCAAGATAAATGGTTTGGGTAAAGAGTAGAAAACGGAATCTAATAACAAAACTAGCAAACTTCAAAAAGTGTAACACAATTGATGAACTAATTTATGCGTTAATGCTTATGTTATGCTTTGGGGGCAATAAAAATCACTCTGATTCTTTTACAAATATTGTGATCCATTTGCCGACCGATTCGATGACACTCAGTTACAACTTTTCTTCAAATGTTTCTGTTCCTTTATGATTAATTAGTACTTAGTCTTGGATACAGTATTATTTTAACAGGTCCTTCTAAAGAGGTTGAGTCAAAAAAATCAGATTGCGTATCACATATGAAGCTTCGTTTTCATTTATAGGATAACCTTCCCTATAAACACATAGATCAAGTTTCTCAATGACAAAGGCATCAGGAGCGTTTTCCTGCCTATCCAAAGGGTTATCTCCAGAAGAGATTTCACAAAACGCGATGCAAATTTAGAAGGGTATTTCAAAGATTCTTGAATCTTAAAAGATTCGTGAATCACAAAAATTCATGCATCCGCAAAGATTCGTGAATTCCAAAGATCCGTCAATTCTTAAAGATTTGTAAATCTCAAAAAATTCATAAATCCTCAAAGATTTGGAATTCCTCAAAGATTCTTCAACCCCAAAAATTCATGAACCTTTGATCGTACGATCGAGCAATGTCACCCGCCTTAAGGAAATTCCTGTTTTTCGTAAATGTTTGGGTTTTTATATATATTTAGGTTGGTTATCCTTGCGTATCATCCTGTAGGAATACCTCGAAAAGTATTCCTAACAAGTTCTTCACAGAACTTAATCCAAGAACGCTTTTATATTGAAGTTGAGTTGCGTAAAGAATGCGCAAAATCATGAATGTTTGGTAATCCACGAATCTTTGCATGAATTTTTGCGATTCACAAATTTTTGAGGATTCACGAATCTTTCGCAAGTCGACTCGTGCTTTGAATGGCTTGTCACAAAAAATATTTATCAAGTATTTATCAAGTTATTTGCAAGTATGATTTATTTTTGTTTGAAATCATTAATCATGGATATGCATCGTTTGTTCTATCTTTTTTTCAATATATTTTGTTGGTCGTAATTTTTATTCTGAGCTTTTTTTCTGGCTTGTTTGTTTAAAGTTTGCAATGTTTTATTTTATTGTCTTACAATGTGTTTTAAGTATGCTGCAATACAGCTGCTATGTTTACGAAATGTTTACATCTGTGTTCGCATAAATGTAATATATTATCTTTATTTCATATTGTTTTTATCATTTTACTGGATCTTTATTCTATAATTAATTTAAATTTATTGTTTCCTAGCATTAAAGAACGTGAAGCCCTAATCTTCCCATTTCTTTGTACGTCTTTCTTTCCATACCTCTTGAGCTTTTCTATTTAACTTTTTTCTTCTCTATTCCGAACAAAGGTACTGATTAACATTTTATTTCTAATTCCCCTTTCGTTTTCCAATTTCTTTTTTCCAGGTGAGACAATCCAGGGCGTCTGAAATCGGTTCAGTGTAAGTTGGTCCTCTTCTCAAATGACGTTACGCAATCCCGAGCGTTATTTTTGTGGTCGTTTTCCCGGACCGCTGCAAGAGGTATACCAATATAAATGATATCTGGCGGCGGGAGAGAAAACGATATGAAATTTCAAACCAATTAAGTTCGGACGGGAGTGTCGAAAGAAATCTAAAGTGTTTCAGACCGCGTGTCAAAATAAGGGATAATCCAACACCCACAGCACGGACCGGGGGGTGGGGATGGGAGTGAAAGTGGTTACCCTGTGGTAGGTGGGGAACAGTTTACTGTTCAATGGTTATATCCTAATCATGCTGTAGGTTTGGAGGCTTTTCCACACTCTTGTGGGAGTAGCTTTTATGGCAACCGTTTCGTTTACGATCCGGACGCACAAACGCAACACAATTCAAACACGTTCGCTTTTTTCCGGTCCGGGATGGTGAACGTTTGTGGGCTTAACATCGGTAGTAAAAGGGTTTTGGATTCGTGCACGAGTTGTGATTTTGTGGCCAATGCTAAATTCAACACATTTCATTATTTGTTTCCATGAGTTGATTGGCACACGACACAGCACGATGAGATGAAAATAATGAGCACGAAAAACTCAAACCTGATGCCACTTGGTTAAAGATGATCTGCCAAATCCCATTATCTAACCACAGTGATTAACAGCACTCCTGGGTAAGAACGTGACCTTTTTAATAGCCTTTTGTTGTGTGGCCCACTACGCATCACAAGCTATTAGGTTGGAGACCAAAAGAATCGATTGGTCAGTCGGTGGAAATGGGTGATCTTGAGCAGGAAATCAGTAATGCTAACTATTGCAAGTGCAATCGATGAAACCGAACGGTTCATTCAGAAAGGCTATGAGAATTGTGTCGATGATGACCCAGGACAGGTACAAATGATGGTGCAGAAAATTAACACAGATCCATAACGGTCCACAAAAAAAGCAGGCAGGATGTTAGGCGCGTTTAAAGCTCGTGTCATTGTGTTGTTTGGTGGAGCTTTGATTGAAGCGAATGTGTTCATGGGAAGCTTACGGTTGCTAGTTTGATGTATCGCCCCGAAACATTTGGAACAATTTGTCCACTAATGAATGACATAACGCTTGTTAATTTATAGCTTCTTGATGCGAAGTGGTTTGAGTGGTTTCTTGGGAACTCTTCAGCGCTGTGGGGCTGAAAAGACTGCTGGTAAAAAAAATTTATATGGCAAAAGGGAGCATTTATTAGATTTGCCCTGGCTGAACAACGTTGGGCAACGATTAACTTAATTAAAGCTATCGGCAGCGACAATCTTTAGCATTGAAGATTCATTTTCGAGCAAACTAAATGACAAAATTATAATTGTTAACCTTAAAGGTGTTTTATTTTTTCTAGTTTGAAAAGAGATTCAACTCAGTGAAGCTTCCATGGTGTCTTGCATAACTATACTACCTCTTGTTGACAACACTGAACTTTCGGCCGTATGTGTTGTTTTTTTTTATTCCAAACGCTCACACGAAACAAGTTTATTTGCGAGCAATATATTCGTTAGCTTTCTATGCTGTCTCTCTGTTCCAGCTCTACACAGGACACACGCATTGACGGTGACCTGTGTGTGCGCGAGTAATTGGTGGATGCTGGTGGCTCTTGTCCATTTCTTCTGCTTTAGATTTTCTTCAAGCCAGCATCCTTCCTCGAACCCTACCAAATTATGTGCCTCGTTTCGGTGGTCAGCACCCTTTGCATAATGAGGGGAAAGTGAAAGGATTTAATTGGCACTGGACTGTGAACCGGTCGATGGAAGTACGTGACAAACATTGTGGCTTCCAGCCGGAAGGTCAAAGCGCTATTGGGCTGACCAATTTTCGTGAGAGTAAAACAACAAAAAGGGTAAACAGTGTGCGTGTACGGTGTATGAAAACGAACGGTGATCGTCTTTATTTACTCTAGTCTACAATTGTATTAGAAATTGGCTAGATTTTGTATTTTTGGTTCTACTGGCGTCGTCACTCGTCACTCGCATGTTAGTGATGTTTGTAGCCTAGATGGTGCGAGCTGGGCAGTACGACCGGCACATGGGAAATGGTGTGGACTGGCGGTGGTACAGCAACATAGTGGACCTCCTGTACCGTCTTGGCCGCTCCCTTCGAGTGGTGGCTGTGCAGCAAACCGAGACCACCCTTGAACAGTACCTTCTTGACGACGTGCTTGGTAATGAGCAGTGGGGAAGCGGTGCTGAGCGAGACGAGCGCCAGTGCCAGAATGATTACGAACGAGAGCTGTAAAGGGAAGGCAAAGAACGAGAGTAAGTTATTCTGTGTAAAGTTTTTGCTAGCTTTGCAAAAGTACCTTCATGGTGATAAGATTTGAAGGTGCGTTTGTTTTGCTAGTGCCGAAGTGCAAGTTTAGGATTGCGATGTGTATCACCGATTGAACACTGTGCGTTTGATACTTTTGCACTGAGCGCTGACCTATTTTATATTGCTGTTGAAGTACATCGGCTGTGCATCGGAGGGGATTTTGGGACAGGATTTTGACGTTGCAAACACGCCCCGAGCCATCGTTTTGGCAGGTATTGGCAGAAGGTGCAAAAATGTCCCTCAGGGTCAACGGTTGGATGGGCAGAACCGGTCACAAGAAACAAGTGTAATGTAACGCGGTTAGCGATTAGAGAACATTGCAGTTGTTGTGGTTTTGAACTTTATCAAACGAATCTGGAATGTTGGACACCTGAGACAAACAATCAAAAATATGCACGTAGTTCTTTAGCTCTTTCTGAAGCTAAGGGATCAGTTTTTATGCCATCTTTATTACAGAATGATACAGTATGGTGCTCCGATAGAGCGTTTGTTCAACAAATTCTATAGGTCGTTGCTGAGCTCAGTTCCGGATCATTTTTATCAACGATGCTGAAAGATATTTTTCACATCGTCAACATCAACTGCTCATTTGGAGTTATTGTAACATGGAAGATTTTGTCTTAATGATGGACAGCGAGTTTTATGAACTAAAATCAATCTTGTCTTGGCCTAACGCATGTCCTAGTGTATTAATCATGTCCATTCTCAATTTTGACTTTCTGCCAATTAGTAGTTGAGGCTTATTGGCTTGTGGTAGGTTGTTATCGCCTCTTTGGGAGGTAACCATAATATTGTTCATTTTATGTTTGCTGCGCTTCACATTCTTGTTGGATCAATTTATCGTTCATATCCGTATAGCAAAGTTTATGTCTCTAGATATTTGGAGATATGGCCGCCAGATCATGTATCGACGTAGGATGTCATCGCTTGTTGACGAACCAACCTCGAAATGTACACCAAATAGCGACTTGAAGGGACTTGGTGAATTTCTGGTGTATTAGTATTGTCCCAAATGCGACAATTTTACTTGGTGCTATACTTGGGCGGCCCCGTGGTGTATACGATAGCGGTGCCGGTCTTCATACGGCAGGACCGGGGTTCGAATCCCGGCGGACCGCCTCCCCGTACGCAGGACTGACTATCCAGCTACGGGTAAAAACTAAGTCACAGAGAGCTAGCAATAGCTGGCAGGCTAAGACCTCACGAGGTTGTAGTGCCAAGGAAGAAGAAGAAGCTATACTTTTCATCCAGGAATGGATATTGTCATTAAAGTCGGGCAATTTTGGTGGTCTATTTCTGACTGCGCTAAAACTTTATCAGCAAACACACGGCTTAATCTATGATCGTTAAGTTCAAGCGTCTGAATCAATCGAAGGATGTGTCGTTGCACATTCAAACCTACTAGTCTCAGAGTTTAAGTTATGAAGTTTAAGTTATCGAGAAGTCGTATTCTTGTGTGCGTCGCGTAATCGACAATCGTGTGTTCTCCAACTAACTTTCACGTACATAGGCAATATTTTTAGTAGATGCTGAGCGTTATTCAAATTCTTCAAATATGTTCGCCACGTTGCGAAGAATCGTCTCCGAAGGACTATTATTGTAAACATTTAATTGACGAATAGTCCTTGCACTTAATGTTAATAATCTTCACGTATTGTTGAATCGAATTGTTGAATTGAATTGTCCTAATTGAAAATTAGGAAAGCAGCGTCGTAGTTTTTTTGGTCCAGGGATTCTTCAATTACATTTTATCGATTAATTTAGCCGTATCTGTTAAAAATCATCTGATATACCTGTAATCTTGCGATATGAGAATTTGAGTGTTTTCGTTACTGTTAGAGTTTCTCGATAAAATCTGTACGTCTATTTGAACCGATTTCAACTGTAAAACTACCATAAACATCTTCCTTCAGACATAAAACGGTGCTAAGCAAAAGTCTTTTACAACTTCATTAACCAAACGATGAGGTCAAAGAGCGTCCGCTCGCACCCACCTCCCAACCCGTACCGTCAACTGAGGTCGTCGGAAACAGCTCACTAAAAATAATCAACTTTCTTCACCTACAAACCTATAATTTCGGCCAAACAAACTGCCACCAACGAGCACCGCGTCCACCGTCAGGCAGAAAATCAAATAACATTTTTCCAGTTTTCCCAGTCCCCTGCACCATCCTCCGGTGAGACATTTAACCTCCCGTGCCCCTACCATCGTACTGTTCATGATCTTGACAATGGCCGTAAATGGTTGGTTGTTGCAAACAGTTTTACTCTCATAATTTGCAACAAATTCTGTGTAGCCGCGTATCCACCGCGTCCACCAACCGGTAGCCGTCGTCTAACCAGCGCGAATGATATCCCATTAACGCGCCGTTATTATTCAAATGGAGGTCGGGTTTTGCAGTTCGCCGTGGTTAAATGGCTGCACGGTTGCAAACGCAAACACACAACGAGCCCAGCATTCGCTGCGGGCACATTTAGCAGCTCATCTGGTTGGAAAACGGGGGAAAGATTCGGGTTTCGGCCAGTTCACCTTGCCTTTCGCAGTATTAGATTGTTTTCGACCAGGGGAAAGCGTCAAGCTATGCATTACCTACAATTAGGTGAAACAACACTGGGCAGCAACAATTTATTGTGCTTTTGTTTACGCATCCGTTTGTGTGTGACAAAGTTGAAGCTGTGTAACTGAGTCGATCAGATTCGGGATGCCTCGGTGACGTTCGTTAGGGGTTTTGGTTGGTGAAATTGAAGAAAAAGAACCCTGCAGGCTACTAAATGAAGCTGTACCACGACGTCAACGATTAGTCGTTGGCACTACCAGGAAATCGTTTGCTCGTGTGAGAGATGGTGTCAAAGAGATAAGCGTTTGCATAATTTATGCAAAACAAAATCCGTGGGCGACAACAGACGGACCGGTAGAAGCGGAGAAGGAACCTTTCAATCTCCCGACCAGACAGCACATCCCATTCTCACGAGTATCTCATTAGGCTAATTGTGGTGCGCCCTAAGTTCAAAGTGCCTCTGCCATGGTGCCTCCTTCGCATATGCGCAAATCTTGCTGCTGAGTGCGCTAATGTTTCCGTTCCACGTTCGGTCACGCAGTGTCCCGGTGTAGTGACCGGTGTAGGTGGCTGAAGCTGGCCAAAATCTTTCTCCACCTCACGTTTCGCGTGTGCAAAATAGGTGGCTCGATCACGAGCTTTCGTTTTGGCAAAATGAAGTTGTCATTTAGGAGCTAAGCGCAGTGTATATGTGGAGGTGGTACGCCGACATTGGCACGCTGAAGATGGCAAATTATAGCCTCGAAGTGCGAGTGGAAACGTGAAGGTGAGCTGGGCATCGAAATGTGGGTCCAACAGCTGGGTAGGCAGAACCGGAAAAACGGGACACCAGATGGTTTTTGGCGTTATGAAATCGGACCAGTCGCTGAGGGTATGCATTTGGGCTGGAAGGCACGTATTAGGCGAGATATGGGTGATGTTTTGACTGGGTGTAAGATTTTTGCACACTTGCTACGTAGTGGTTCGGTGGCATTATGCAACGAAACCGTTTGATTACTGGATTTTCTTTCCATGTGTAGTACACGCGAGTTGAAGCTGAGTACAGTTCAATACAGTTTTTATTCTTGGATAGATTTTCTTTGCCCACTGAGGACAAATATTTTAGATTTAACTGTCGTCTATAATACACATAATAGGGCTTAAAAATAAAGACTTTACATGTTGGGTTGTCTGGTATCATTTTAGTGACATGATACACAATCGGAATTTAAACAAAACAATCTGAAAAATTCTTCTTTTTCTGACTTGATTTTAGTCCTTGATCCGCGGAAACGATCCGGATTAGATTAAACCAGCGGGCTGCCCTATATCTTTGCTCTTAAATTTCCTGAAGATAGTTTTTGTTTGCCTAATTATTCACTCACATCGTTTGCAACACTAATAACCACCGGACAGGAACAAATTCACACTTTCGCAGCATCTAATAAACCTAATTCCATAAGGTCCAGACACACAATTACACACCTTTTGCACACCCATCAGCCGGGTGAAATATGGTTCATGAGCATTTGCACCCATTACCTGCCGCTGATTGTAATGGGCACAGGCATAGGAAAGGAAACAAGAGTCACCGCTCACGCCGCCAGTCACGGCTATACCGGTATTGCCGGGTTGCCGAAAACCCAAAGAAAAAAGAAACTGAAAAATGCATAGAAAAATTGTGCGAAACCATTTTCTCGCGCACCTTAAACCTTGATGAATTCATACTGGCATACTTTCAAATGACCCCAAAAGTGGGAGAAACAAATGTATCAAACCTGTGCGCGTCTCTTCTGCAGTTCTGCACAAACAAAATCGGCGAGGTCTGTTTTGGTGGTGAAGTGAGTCTACTTCAACTCGTGTACCAGGGCAGATTAACGCTGTTTTGATGTGCCGAATACGCACAAAAAAAGGTGAAAAAATGAAAGTCCGGAAAAGGTCATTAGGATTATTAATTATGATGGATTATGGGGTTGGGCTGGCT
The DNA here is from genome assembly GCA_002091835.1 of Anopheles maculatus. Lineage (NCBI taxonomy): Eukaryota > Metazoa > Arthropoda > Insecta > Diptera > Culicidae > Anopheles > Anopheles maculatus. The sequence continues at coordinate 58,531 of KZ061998.1, forward strand.
GGTCGACAGCTCGACAACGATATATCGCGCTAAGGTGCAGGAGGAAAGGAAGTGCGTGTGGGAGGAAAAAACGGAATATTACACATCCAGCTCCAGCATGTATGCATTAAACATTATCAGTGTCAGACAACGGGAGTCTTTTTTCTGCATTTTTTCGGGAGTGTAGGGAGAAATCTTACATTTTCTCACGAAATCAGGCACAGGTGTACGTTTTCTGGAAGATGTAATAAGACGCAACACCCACACCTAAGCGTAGCCAATTAGTTAATGTGTGTGTGTTTGTTGTTGCTGTTGTTGCATAATCGATAACTTGATGGAACTGATGCAATATTGTTTGCTAATGGGTCGAGGGGGGGGTTTTTTTTAAGGGAGATTCCTTAAGTGTTTGCTCGTTAGCGGGAGTTCTTAAAATGAACTGATGGTGTTGGAATAGAGTTTTTTACTATGAATTAACGATTTTTCTGGCACTTATTTTTACAATTTTAAAGTGTTTTTCTATAGTATTGAAAGCTCAGTTATAGCAATAGTATATGAATAAAAAAAGCTCATTTTTAATAGTTTGTAATTAAAAACTAAGGGGTAGTTCAGTGGTCTTCATACGGCTACAAAGACTATCCAGCTACAGGTAATAAACAAGCCAAAGAATGCCAGTAATGACCGACCAAGATCTCGCAATGTTACAGAGCCAAAGAAAATAATACTTTGAGCAATTTGGCCAAGCCGTCCATAAGAAATTAAAAAAAGGTTGTGGCATTTTTATAGGCAACAGTAAGAATTTAATGGGATGCGTGCACTTCTTATAATCGCAAATTATACCAATGGCTCCGATCTATATTAGTTAGTACAACACGCCGAAGCATGACCCACTAGGATTGTTCAAAGTGTAATTTGTAATTGAAAATATTCTGTGCAATTGATTTAAAAGTTCAAGACTTCTTTCGTCGAAATTCGTTATCTGCAGTACGCAGTTTTAGCTCAACTGTCTCTGTCAACTTGATATAAAATTAATATTTTGATGGTTGAATTCATTTTCTTAGAAGAATCCCTGGCGTGCGAATAGTTCGCTAAGGATTCGCGACGAATTTGGACAGTTATTTACAGTTTGTGTCTTCACACGCCACGACCGGGGTTCAAGTCTCATCTGGGACTATAGTGAGGACTGGCTATCGAACGTTATCGCTAACAATAAGTTAAGTAAGTCAAAAATGGCAGGCATGACCTAAGAAGTCGTTAGGCCAAGAAAGAAGAAGTACATATTCATATTGATTTTTTTTTAAATGATTTGAATACTTTTAGAGCTAAGACTAACTGCTAACTATTAAGAGGTTGGGTTGTCTGGTATCATTTTAGTGACATGATACACAATCGGAATTTAAACAAAACAATCTGAAAAATTCTTCTTTTTCTGACTTGATTTTAGTCCTTGATCCGCGGAAACGATCCGGATTAGATTAAACCAGCGGGCTGCCCTATATCTTTGCTCTTAAATTTCCTGAAGATAGTTTTTGTTTGCCTAATTATTCACTCACATCGTTTGCAACACTAATAACCACCGGACAGGAACAAATTCACACTTTCGCAGCATCTAATAAACCTAATTCCATAAGGTCCAGACACACAATTACACACCTTTTGCACACCCATCAGCCGGGTGAAATATGGTTCATGAGCATTTGCACCCATTACCTGCCGCTGATTGTAATGGGCACAGGCATAGGAAAGGAAACAAGAGTCACCGCTCACGCCGCCAGTCACGGCTATACCGGTATTGCCGGGTTGCCGAAAACCCAAAGAAAAAAGAAACTGAAAAATGCATAGAAAAATTGTGCGAAACCATTTTCTCGCGCACCTTAAACCTTGATGAATTCATACTGGCATACTTTCAAATGACCCCAAAAGTGGGAGAAACAAATGTAACAAACCTGTGCGCGTCTGTTCTGCAGTTCTGCACAAACAAAATCGGCGAGGTCTGTTTTGGTGGTGAAGTGAGTCTACTTCAACTCGTGTACCAGGGCAGATTAACGCTGTTTTGATGTGCCGAATACGCACAAAAAAAGGTGAAAAAATGAAAGTCCGGAAAAGGTCATTAGGATTATTAATTATGATGGATTATGGGGTTGGGCTGGCTGGTCGACAGCTCGACAACGATATATCGCGCTAAGGTGCAGGAGGAAAGGAAGTGCGTGTGGGAGGAAAAAACGGAATATTACACATCCAGCTCCAGCATGTATGCATTAAACATTATCAGTGTCAGACAACGGGAGTCTTTTTTCTGCATTTTTTCGGGAGTGTAGGGAGAAATCTTACATTTTCTCACGAAATCAGGCACAGGTGTACGTTTTCTGGAAGATGTAATAAGACGCAACACCCACACCTAAGCGTAGCCAATTAGTTAATGTGTGTGTGTTTGTTGTTGCTGTTGTTGCATAATCGATAACTTGATGGAACTGATGCAATATTGTTTGCTAATGGGTCGAGGGGGGGGTTTTTTTTAAGGGAGATTCCTTAAGTGTTTGCTCGTTAGCGGGAGTTCTTAAAATGAACTGATGGTGTTGGAATAGAGTTTTTTACTATGAATTAACGATTTTTCTGGCACTTATTTTTACAATTTTAAAGTGTTTTTCTATAGTATTGAAAGCTCAGTTATAGCAATAGTATATGAATAAAAAAAGCTCATTTTTAATAGTTTGTAATTAAAAACTAAGGGGTAGTTCAGTGGTCTTCATACGGCTACAAAGACTATCCAGCTACAGGTAATAAACAAGCCAAAGAATGCCAGTAATGACCGACCAAGATCTCGCAATGTTACAGAGCCAAAGAAAATAATACTTTGAGCAATTTGGCCAAGCCGTCCATAAGAAATTAAAAAAAGGTTGTGGCATTTTTATAGGCAACAGTAAGAATTTAATGGGATGCGTGCACTTCTTATAATCGCAAATTATACCAATGGCTCCGATCTATATTAGTTAGTACAACACGCCGAAGCATGACCCACTAGGATTGTTCAAAGTGTAATTTGTAATTGAAAATATTCTGTGCAATCGATTCAAAAGTCCGAGACTTCTTTCGTCGAAATTCGTTATCTGCAGTACGCAGTTTTAGCTCAACTGTCTCTGTCAACTTGATATAAAATTAATATTTTGATGGTTGAATTCATTTTCTTAGAAGAATCCCTGGCGTGCGAATAGTTCGCTAAGGATTCGCGACGAATTTGGACAGTTATTTACAGTTTGTGTCTTCACACGCCACGACCGGGGTTCAAGTCTCATCTGGGACTATAGTGAGGACTGGCTATCGAACGTTATCGCTAACAATAAGTTAAGTAAGTCAAAAATGGCAGGCATGACCTAAGAAGTCGTTAGGCCAAGAAAGAAGAAGTACATATTCATATTGATTTTTTTTTAAATGATTTGAATACTTTTAGAGCTAAGACTAACTGCTAACTATTAAGAGCTAACTAACGTAATCGGCAAAGTATGAAGCTTGTATCGAATCTCGTCGAACAAACTGCTTCTAGTTTAAAAATGGATTACTCAAAAAAAGTAAATTAATTGTATTGCATTAATTTGTCGAATAATTCATCAAAGTTATTGAGTATGATACATTCGATCCACACATTTTCTTCCGTTGCTTCCTGAATAAAAATCATCAGCTTTGAATGCCATTGAATGCGGAAAATAAATGTTCGTTTGATTTATCTTAAATCGTACTGTTGATTAACTGCTTGTTGCATTTAATTTGCAAACACCACATTTGGGTTGCATTCAAAGCAAATAAATCTGATTACGACGCTCCGCATTCTGTCTTAATGCGATTGTAAACGCTTCTGATTAAATCATCAGATAGTGTAAATATGAGCGTTTTTCTTTAACATGCTCATGGTTTTGACCTGTTTCACAGTGGGGTGCGCAGACCGATATCCCGCACCGGTGGTGCGCGTGTTCTATCAACCAGCAGCATTAACAAAGATTTATGACAAAATCAAACTCGCTCAAGGTTACGCCCGTTCACGGTGGGGAGCCGAACTGCCGTTTCGTTCGACGTTCGAAATTCTGACAGCCTTCAATCTGAACATTGGACGGCTCGGCGTACAATATCAAACACCGTTCCATGTACAGTTAGTTGCGTTTTCGCAGTATCTCCATTCATTGATGGTGAAAAAGGTTTGCCAAAAAAAATCAACACGAATCGTTGGGGAGTCAACAGCAACAACACCGTCCGAAAACAAAACAATCATCGTTACACAATCAACTTAATCACCTGGCTGGTTTAGCCCGCGTAACCCTTACGGGAAACGGTGGTGTTTCGACGCTGTAAACCTTCGTTAGCCTATCGATCCATCAGCGGGTTTGTGCCGGTGGTATTCGCCGTAAGGATGAGAGGATTCGCCGAGGGTGGGTTTCATTGCACCAGCGGTAAAGAATAGAAACAACGCAACAAGCTGATGGACGAAGAAGCTGATGGACAACTCCCATAAAACGGGCAAAGTAGGTCACACATACACGGCACAGTTCCCGAACAGTCCGGACATGGTCATTGCTCATTGCGAAGATTGTTATTCGTCAGGTACCTCTACCAAAACTCGTCAGTTGTTATTACTGCGTGCTTTTTTTTTTCGGGCATCTTGGGCGCACCTTTCGTCTCACGCGGTGTTATACTGCAAATCCTGGCAAACATCGGATCGGATCGAAGGTTTTGCTAATGCTCAATAATTTATGGTTTATGACAAGCACTTATGCTCTGATGTCGGTGGTAGATTCTGGTCGGTGGTAGATGCAAGAAGCGATCTTTTGGCGTGATCGTGAGTGCGTGTTTTTAAATTCACTCTTACGGTACTTTAGCGTAAATCATTATCTTATGCGTTAAGCCAGGAAAGGCTACCACACTCGGTGTGTTCAATGATGCTAACGCTTGTCCGTTGATTACAGGGGCAGTGTGTAGGGCGCACATATGGCTTCCAATTTCAACACTATGTGCGCTCTCGCAGTGAAAGGAAGTTCTAAAAGCTTTCTCCATTTGATTGCATCCAGCCTCGTTACATTCTAGGCTGGTGCTTGTTTCAACTCCTAAGACAGCTTCAGACAGAGGTCAATGGTCCACAAAACGATCGGTAAAGAAATGTAAGAGTTATGGAGGCGCGTGTGCGTTACTAAAAACCTGTTAATTAACCTTAATTGCGCTAACATTTGCGCCCGCTTCTCATAATCATCGACATCCATCGGGAAAGATGATCGGTGAGCTTTAACGTTTGTCGGTTCGTTTACGCCGTGTCATTACACGATCGCTCATCGCGTGCGCCGTGTATTGTGGTTTGTTCTCAAAGAAATGAAAACAAAAACTATAAACTAAAACAGGAAAAAAAATGGAAACCGACACCGCAAGTTCCTTAAACGGTTGGTAACGGTGAGAACTTTGGCTCATCAGGCGCGCTTTCGGCACCTGCTCAATCACCGAGCAACAGGAGCGCACCGGGCGCGTTTGTGTTGCCGACGACGCGATGACGCACTGTGCAGTTAGTTTTTGCAATGGAATTAGGTTGAACCAGACACGATCGTAAAAATGAATGGTCCCACTAGTTATTATAAGGTAGCCGGTGGAGTGTACACTACACGAGAAACAATGTTGCGCCGGTTAATGTGCACGAAACAAAACGATGAAATTGGGTCTTAGCTATTGCAAGCGTTCATTCGCATTCATTTGCTCACCAACATATTTTGCAAAATTATTAGTAAGATAAAGCGGTAGCAGCAGCAGCAGCAAGATTGTAACAAAACGATAACGATAAAAGAAACAACAGAGCATAAAACAGAAGATGGAATGAATGGACCGCGAAAGGAACGGTGTCCAATCTCTCTCTTGAACGATAAACATGAAAACGAAAGTGTCAAAATGATTGGTTCGGTTTTTCGGCTTTCTTCATCGCAAAATTGAAGCACAACCACACCTCACCGTCTCCAATATCTTTCCCCGCAAATCCACGAATCCAGTGCTCTTCAAAGTTCAAACATTCGCGATCGGATCTACCCTGTTGAGGAAAGATGTTTGCTGCGAACGAAAGCGAAATCGAACGCAAAAGATACGATCGTTTCACGGTGGCCTTATCATGCAGCAGATGCTTTCGTTTTGGAGCGATGGTTCGGTCGCTGGAATGATGGAATGATTGAGCCTTATCGGTGGCTGGTGAATGTGGAATGGAGCGCACGTTTGCGTGCTTGTGGGCATTGCTTGATGCTCCATAATTTCACTTTTCTTTTCATTTTCCCATTATGACATTTGGTAGTTAATGGTCCTGAAAATCGCCTGCAACGGCAGCTGTCGTTGTGCCTGGGTGAGCAAGTAAAGGATCGGATATACTGTACGCATTGCTGAGGGTTGAACTGATGGTAGAGACTCTGCCAATAAGCAAGAATTATGATAAATACTTAAATTTGAAGATGATTTTTTGCAAATACTTCATTGTTTGCAGATCTCGTAAGATCTAGACGTAAGAATTTCGCCTAAAATTGTTCATTAGAGACCGACCGTTCAGATCGAGGAACGTTCGAGGGGTTGCCAATCTTCGATAAGAAGTTTTTTTCACCTGGGCCAGCTCATCTAGTGATCTTTTGGCACAATCCATCAATTTAGTTGAGAGAATTTCTTTGGATTACTTAGATTATCTGAATTGATTAGAATCTTGAGATTTTGGTTAAGTATATCTGCTTCTAGTCTTAACGACCTGTTAAGCAATGTTAGTCATGTACTCTTGCCAGAATTAATTGTTCAACGTAGGCCCTACGAAAATCTAGACGTTAAGAGACGAATTAAATAAAATGACTCAAACTCTCAACTAAGGAGGACTAAGATCAAGGAGGTTTTATCACCCAGTACTCCACCCTCGACGACGTCTCCATTTCTGGTTTGTTATCCACCGCTAAATAATAACGTTTTCCAATTTGTCCTGGAGCATTTGAGCCAAGGCTCTGATCCTAATGCCAAATTTAAAACTCAAGAAATTCTAAGGCCCATGAAGCTGTATTTTTGGAGATCGGCTATAGCTGTTGAGTTGGTAGAAAACTGTTGAATTGTGAATCAAACTTCAAGTTGTATTTAAAATCAGTACAATTTCTAAAGTACGATCCACAGATTTATCCCTGCAAGTGTTCACAACTACATACTCCTATTTGCGGAGCGACATCTGCCACTGCAAATATGACATTTGACAGCATCCATCCAAAGACACATAAGCCCCTCGGCAAAGCTCAATCAACGACGTGCATGATGATCCTTCTAAGCTAACATGATGGAACCAGTTGATGGCGATGGTCTTCCAATACACCGGCCACAATCACCGCAACCGAATCGGTTAAGCTACAAATTTATGGCTCTGATCAAAAGCCACCAGTGCCGCCGCCGCGTCAGTGTCATCGGGAGGAATTCCACGCCAGCCGCGTACCGCTAGCGCACCGAACAAAACAGGCGCCCTCCAAAGCCCTTTTGTGGGTGATGTGGCCGGACTCGATTATGGGCGACCCTGGCACCCTAGCACGCCAAAGCGCATTGATATGGACGCCAAGTTTTCTCCGCACGACAATTCCCATAAATAATCGATATTTGTCTGTAGTTAATGCTCAACAGTGCATTAGCCCGCATCACCCCGACGGTGGTAGCAAGACGAAAGCTCGTCGTCGAAATGGAAATGAGACGATGAATCATCCGTTTCTTGACGAGCCAGTGCTTCTCGGTCAATTGTCGGCAGCGGAAATCATCCTGATCCTTCCGCAAGGGCACAGGGAGTGCCGCCGAGTGGGCACGGAACGGAAACCACATGCGTCGGGTAAAACAAATTGTTCCGACCTATTTACATATCCGATCGGGGGGTCTGTTGGTTTCGAGGGCCACCTCCTTCTCGGCGAGTGAAAGCCCACTGACCTATTGACGAAAGCGGATCGCGCAAGCGACCAGGCGACCGTGTGGCAGTTATTAGCTTAGACATTAGCTGCGCGGAGAGTTGATTGACTTGTTTGCCGGTTCGGTGAGTTGACGGGCCAGGATCCACTATCGTGGGTAGGTCCGCTTGGTGGACTATAGCGCACGTAATTACATTGCGGAGCGGCTGGACGAGATGCACGGTGCTTACACGTTCCAAGCGGTGTAAGGGACACGGACAAGTGGTCGATGAATGGATGGACTTTCCATATTCCGCAAAATTTTGACATCATTCCACGCGGAGAGCTGTTTTCTTTGACAGCTGTGTACCGATCACGATCACCGTCCCTTTCAATGGCGTCACACTAATGGGTCGTACGATCGATGTGGCCAATCTTTGCACTGCAGTGCGTTGGAACGCTATTACCTTATAGCCGGTCGACAAAAAGCTGGCCTTTGATTAATATTTTGCTGACCTTTAAGGGTGTTTTGATGTAATGTGATCGATTGCATTGAAAGTTGTCTTCAGTGTGATGATTACTTGATATATAAAAAAAAAACTTTCTGCCCAAAAACATAGCTAGGTGTGGTTGGAGCACGTTTTTT
>KZ061998.1:67442-112102 GCA_002091835.1 Anopheles maculatus
GTATGAACTTTTCTGCAAGTAATTGTATGAAACCGTAGTCTCATCACCGTTTTATTAAATGATTGCAAAGTTATTAAGCAAAGAGTTCTGATTCTTGCTCGGAAGTCGCCACCCTGATGTGATCTTTCACTAGTCACAAAAAAACGGGAAACTATACGTTCATTATTCGTGTTGGATTTCAATCCCATCGGATGAAGCTTACCAACTCCCCGAAAGTAAAGTGAAATGTAGTGAGACTTAGACATCCCCTTGGGGGATACGAAGAAGTCGCCTGTTGGACGCTGGGAATCGTAACGGAATGAAACAGAGCGGAATGAGAATGAGAATAAGGCGCTGAAACCTTTACCACGATCGCAAGATGCCTCGCGCGATCGCCACAACAACTTAATTGTAAGACATTTTAATTGTTTACAGTCATGTTAATGGGTACGATTAGAATCACGCTCATGGTAATGTGTTGGTGAGCACTCCAGACACACCACGATCAGTGTTGGACGTCCGTGTTGTGGCGGGAACCATTTACGAGATCGGTTAATGGACGAGTGCCCCGTGACACCTTTAGAGGAAACTGTCCGCATTTTGTTAGGTGTGAGTTTCATCCGGGAGTTCAAGTGTACACACTCGCAACTACCGTGACGGTAAGGAAATCAAAGTGACATGAAAATGAACGATCAGTTTTCTATTTTGTTGTGCTGTGCATAGATCGCAAGTTTGTTGTGTTTGAGTTTCATGCTTCGAAGGCTCCTGGGGCAAGAGTTTCATGCTTCAGTTCTCGGTCCAGCACACTTCCAAGTGTTGAATCAATTCGAGCCCCGAGAACAAACGTCAAATTTCGGGGAAATTGATCCGTTCCGTACCACAATTGATGGACGATGGAACTGCAAACATTGAACTTGAGGCAGAGTAAAGTAATAGGTGGTGCGTTTTTGTGTTTGTGTGGTTCCTTGGTCACAAGACAATTTGTGCGATTTTCTCACGCTTTGCTTGAAGGTAAAACCAATTCTTCTCCCCATGCTTCATTAGACTATGCGCGCGCAAGCTCCGGAGTGATGTGATGCATTGCGATGCTGGACAGGCGAGTAACCTCGTTACGTTACCTCGCAGTTGCAGTGGCAGGTCCGGTAAAGGAGGACAATGAGTTGAGCGAACGGGACAAAGCCTCCAGCTTCATCCCGCATCGGTGCGTCATAGACGCTCGCGTAGATGTAGAGCAATAAAACAATCCCGTTAATACTTACGTCTAGAAAGCGGCGAGACGGCGCAACACTCCGAAGCGAACGGAACGAAGCGCAATATTCATTGTCGAACTTCAGCGCACGCTCTTAACGTTTTCTATTTTTTGTTCTGCTGCTGATCACTCTCGCAAGATCACATGACAGTCACACTGCAGGCAAACCACCTGCTGTTACTAGACACTCATTTCATCACCGATTAATCGTGCCATTTTTTTTTTTGCTGGAACGCGTGATACTGATCGCACAATTATGTAACAAATTTGGCATCTTTCGGCGCATCTGCTGCTGTGGTGGGTAATCGATTTATCATTGCGTTTGAATGCCACACCAGGCAGATGCCGGCGGTCCCGATTGTGCCGAACTGGAACGGAACCTACCTGGAGGGTAGTGCGATTCGCCGGCATGGCGTTAAATTCCACACGATTCTCACGGTGATCGATTCGCGCTGTGTGATTATACGGCACGAAGGGCTCATAACGAAACATGATCCCGGCCGGCGGAAAACGACAAGTTTCCATGCTTGGTAGGATGAGGTTTGAATGGATGGATGGATGGTTGGATGCTATCATCTTCAGTTCCTTACGTGCAGCATACAGCATGAGACGATCGTTTCATCAGTTAGAAGCGAGACTCCGTCGGTGTAGTGTGTCAACAGCAACCTGCCAAATACAGCCATTGGGGTCAGTGTGGCGCTGATACGTTCTTACCAATCGCGAGCTCTAGGTGTGCGTGTGCTCCAATAGCATATTTTTCACACTGGTAGGCAGGCGCTGTCTAGCGGACGGATCGCGCAAGCGACCAGGCGACCGTGTGGCAGTTATTAGCTTAGACATTAGCTGCGCGGAGAGTTGATTGACTTGTTTGCCGGTTCGGTGAGTTGACGGGCCAGGATCCACTATCGTGGGTAGGTCCGCTTGGTGGACTATAGCGCACGTAATTACATTGCGGAGCGGCTGGACGAGATGCACGGTGCTTACACGTTCCAAGCGGTGTAAGGGACACGGACAAGTGGTCGATGAATGGATGGACTTTCCATATTCCGCAAAATTTTGACATCATTCCACGCGGAGAGCTGTTTTCTTTGACAGCTGTGTACCGATCACGATCACCGTCCCTTTCAATGGCGTCACACTAATGGGTCGTACGATCGATGTGGCCAATCTTTGCACTGCAGTGCGTTGGAACGCTATTACCTTATAGCCGGTCGACAAAAAGCTGGCCTTTGATTAATATTTTGCTGACCTTTAAGGGTGTTTTGATGTAATGTGATCGATTGCATTGAAAGTTGTCTTCAGTGTGATGATTACTTGATATATAAAAAAAAAACTTTCTGCCCAAAAACATAGCTAGGTGTGGTTGGAGCACGTTTTTTGCGTGCTTCTATTTATAGAGCTGAGGTGGTCGTTGATGTGGTTAGATAATAGAGTGTACTGATCTACAATTAAAACACTTTCCATGTTTTTTGCTTGTCTCACCTGCCAACGGAGGTTGTACGTATTGTATTCAAATTAGCAAACGTACCCCTACAGCAAGGAGGTGGAATAAATGATCCACCTCAGTCTAGCTTCACTGAGTCATTATTTAAATGCGATCAACTGTTCCTACTTGAGAGGCGAGTTTGATGAGGAGTGCCTTCCGTTGGAATATATGTACAGAAAAATTTATATTGGAGCAACCGGCTGAACTTCAAACGAAAGCAGTTGCGTTACTCACACAGCAGTAATTGACAGTTTACTGCTCTCCCGTATCTCTACATACGGCTGAGAACTACATTTGCAATTGCATCAGACAATAACAAACTCTGTTTAATGTATGAACTTTTCGTTTGCGATTTGAATCGATCGATATCTAAAGCCTGTACATATTCATTTTGGTTGGACATGTATCTGCAACACTGACTCACAGTTTCTTTAGCTTTGTGTACTTGTTATGCAGCTACTATACCACCAAACGTGTAGCAAATTTCAGCAACATTGTTGAAAGCACACCACCTGGACGCTCGTACACGTAGTGGCCTGTTTAGTGAGCGTTGCTGTCGCGTTTACGCAGAAAATCGGCCCATTTAAGGTCAATATCGTACACTTGGTACCAAGATCGTTATCGTATGGTATAAGAAAAACGGTTATTGGCTTTGGGTCTGCTGAGTGACTGGTTGAAAAAGTTCATTCATTCAGAGCCTACCGAACTCTGCACCAAAACCGAGCGGGTTGAGGTCCGTCACCTTGAGATCGTGGCACCGGTTTCATGCCTTACCCGTGCATTGAAATCTTTCGTTTATCCTCGGCCTCGAATGCAATGGGCAGCACGGTTTTGTTGCGATTGAACCGATCTGAATGTTTGAGTACTAGTAAACCCCTTTCCAAACGCTAACTGTCAATTCAAACGAACCATCGGGATGTTTTAGTACAAGCAATCACTGCCGAACATGTTTGGTCAAACGGTGTTGCTATGGTAGCGGCACATAACAAACGGCCAAATGAAAACAACTCCTGCGCAGCAGTTGTAGTAGCGTTTGACATTTTTACCACCGAAAAGCACCGTCCAGTTTACCGTGGTTCGCTCACGCCACAACATTCCGGTGCTGAAGACGACGCACTCCATCCGGTACGTTTTTCGTTGTGTACGGGGTGTACCATTAAACGTCCACACGGCAGAAATACGGCGCAATTTCTTTACCACCATTACTGTGCACTACTTGCGAGCATGGGTGCTGGCAGTAACGCCGGACGCTAAAAAGTATCCTTCAAGCGCTACCAAGAAAGCAAGCTCGACGACGGCTACCGCCCGTGAAGTCCTCCATCGAGCGCGCAACGATGATGTTCCAGCGATGGATCCGTGGCCTATACTCACACAGCAGTAATTGACAGTTTACTGCTCTCCCGTATCTCTACATACGGCTGAGAACTACATTTGCAATTGCATCAGACAATAACAAACTCTGTTTAATGTATGAACTTTTCTGCAAGTAATTGTATGAAACCGTAGTCTCATCACCGTTTTATTAAATGATTGCAAAGTTATTAAGCAAAGAGTTCTGATTCTTGCTCGGAAGTCGCCACCCTGATGTGATCTTTCACTAGTCACAAAAAAACGGGAAACTATACGTTCATTATTCGTGTTGGATTTCAATCCCATCGGATGAAGCTTACCAACTCCCCGAAAGTAAAGTGAAATGTAGTGAGACTTAGACATCCCCTTGGGGGATACGAAGAAGTCGCCTGTTGGACGCTGGGAATCGTAACGGAATGAAACAGAGCGGAATGAGAATGAGAATAAGGCGCTGAAACCTTTACCACGATCGCAAGATGCCTCGCGCGATCGCCACAACAACTTAATTGTAAGACATTTTAATTGTTTACAGTCATGTTAATGGGTACGATTAGAATCACGCTCATGGTAATGTGTTGGTGAGCACTCCAGACACACCACGATCAGTGTTGGACGTCCGTGTTGTGGCGGGAACCATTTACGAGATCGGTTAATGGACGAGTGCCCCGTGACACCTTTAGAGGAAACTGTCCGCATTTTGTTAGGTGTGAGTTTCATCCGGGAGTTCAAGTGTACACACTCGCAACTACCGTGACGGTAAGGAAATCAAAGTGACATGAAAATGAACGATCAGTTTTCTATTTTGTTGTGCTGTGCATAGATCGCAAGTTTGTTGTGTTTGAGTTTCATGCTTCGAAGGCTCCTGGGGCAAGAGTTTCATGCTTCAGTTCTCGGTCCAGCACACTTCCAAGTGTTGAATCAATTCGAGCCCCGAGAACAAACGTCAAATTTCGGGGAAATTGATCCGTTCCGTACCACAATTGATGGACGATGGAACTGCAAACATTGAACTTGAGGCAGAGTAAAGTAATAGGTGGTGCGTTTTTGTGTTTGTGTGGTTCCTTGGTCACAAGACAATTTGTGCGATTTTCTCACGCTTTGCTTGAAGGTAAAACCAATTCTTCTCCCCATGCTTCATTAGACTATGCGCGCGCAAGCTCCGGAGTGATGTGATGCATTGCGATGCTGGACAGGCGAGTAACCTCGTTACGTTACCTCGCAGTTGCAGTGGCAGGTCCGGTAAAGGAGGACAATGAGTTGAGCGAACGGGACAAAGCCTCCAGCTTCATCCCGCATCGGTGCGTCATAGACGCTCGCGTAGATGTAGAGCAATAAAACAATCCCGTTAATACTTACGTCTAGAAAGCGGCGAGACGGCGCAACACTCCGAAGCGAACGGAACGAAGCGCAATATTCATTGTCGAACTTCAGCCTGGAAAAACTAAAAACAAAACCGCCGCGATTCAAAGTGATGTTAGCCGCCGCGGTCATCAATCAATCGCAGTTATCGATTGCAAATCGTTCGAAAAGGAGGGTCCTCCTGATGTGCATAACACACGGGAAGGGACATGGAAAAGTTGGAAGGCCATGGACCGCCGGACGTCAACAAACATTGTTGCCCATGGTAACCATTTACTTCGGCTTTGATGGATGCATCCCCGCTAGTGGGTAGGAAGTGGGTGTTACTCCATCCAGAAGAGCGGCGGGGAGGACCTTTTAATGACCCATTCCGATGCGTTCCGTGAAGTTGTGGATGTGTGTGTGTGTGCGTGACGCGTACGTGGAACGCGGTGGTCTAAAAATAAAGGATCGATCTCGGGGAGCCTAAGCTAAGGGTTGAGCGTGGGTTGATGAATTTATGAGCGGTTCCGGTATAGTTTTCTGTAGTTGTTGGTAAATCGATACGAAAGTTTTTGAGCGAAGAACGGCCAGAACTACGGAAATGTAGAGAGTACGAGAGTAGCAAAACGTTGTAAATGAATCCTTGTGGACAGTGATGAGCAGTCGCTCAGGAAGGCTGACAGATAATGTAATTTATCGTTTACTTGCATAATTGATGGCGAAAACTTGCGCTGTCTATGGCAAGCTTGGAGCTTATGTTGATACAATTGATCCGTGTGTTGTGGCTAAGGAATTATTGATCAGGTCACTGACCACCACACTCGTCTGTTACAATTATTAATATCTTATTACAGTGCTATTGATGTACGAAAATATGTTACTACATCCTCACCGATCACTACCTCACAACACTGTTGGCTTGCGATCAGCGAGTATTATATTATTCCTGTAGCTCTTCTGCATCTGCTTTACTCATCGCCACACACTACAAGCAGACAACTACTCTCGCGTAAATCAAAGCCTAGACAGTTGATCGATGTACCTAATGCCAATCAATTATGCATTTTCCACGGTTCCGGTCGCAGATTATTCATAAGGCACGTTTCGCTCGCATCAGCACCATTCGCGTTGCAATGAATATATAATTTCGCTTCACCACAGCTTCAACGCCACAGGCCGCCCTGATCGAAGGTGGTGGCCGATCACCAAACATCATCACCACACGGTGAAAGCCTTCGGAGCCGTTTGATGCTAATTTCGTTCCAGCGGTGGCGTCTTTCGAGCGTGTGCAGTGAGGTCTATGGAGGGACTTGTCGCACTGGATGCCAAGCCAGACAACCTGCTGATGCTCCATACGGCGTTGATGAAACATGTATCAAGCTGGTGGGATCTTGATTCGGGTTTTGTGTGGTTGACATTGCCGCTGGACAGGAATGTCTCATCCCATGTATCCTTGAACCATTCCATCTGGGAGGGAGCTCTACAAAGACACAGGCCAGTGGCCATTCCTAATCGAACTGTCATTCGGTACGCCATTTACGTTGCTTCTGGCCGCTAATGGTGTTCATTTGTTTCTGCCTCTTTTCGCAGGTGAGTTACAGAGTGGACAAACAATTTCTATATCCGCCTGAACCGGCGGCGTAGGTCAATGATGTGAGAGTAAGTAAATAAATCACGTACACATTGACCTGGCGTGATCTACCGCGGACCCGGGCGGTTTGTTTACTGCCGAAAGGAAAGTTTATGTGCGAAAGAGGTTTTGGATTAGCTTTTCAAACGGGAAATTGCGATGGATTGTGTGACAATTTCGTACGTGTTTGTGTGTGTGTGTGATGTGTATGAAGCTTTTTCTCTTAGCTTTACTTCTGCAGGGATAAACAATCGTACGCGTACCTTAAAAACGTACAACCGAGTAAAAGCGAACTTCTCGGTATGGAGAGTGAAAGTGTTCAATTGATTTGCTTTGTTTTGTTTTCCACGGTGCAACCATAGCTCGGTGTGCAGTGTGCAGCAAGTAGCAATTATTTTATATGCAACCATGTGTTTTTGTTGTTGTTGAAGATGCGATGGTGCGCAGCAACTGGTGAAAAGTTAATAATATACAACAGGGCGTGTTTTTAATTACATTCTTATTGGTGCCTTGCGTTGAATTATGCGTTTATTTTGAAGTGCAGAAAGCCTTCGGAGCCGTTTGATGCTAATTTCGTTCCAGCGGTGGCGTCTTTCGAGCGTGTGCAGTGAGGTCTATGGAGGGACTTGTCGCACTGGATGCCAAGCCAGACAACCTGCTGATGCTCCATACGGCGTTGATGAAACATGTATCAAGCTGGTGGGATCTTGATTCGGGTTTTGTGTGGTTGACATTGCCGCTGGACAGGAATGTCTCATCCCATGTATCCTTGAACCATTCCATCTGGGAGGGAGCTCTACAAAGACACAGGCCAGTGGCCATTCCTAATCGAACTGTCATTCGGTACGCCATTTACGTTGCTTCTGGCCGCTAATGGTGTTCATTTGTTTCTGCCTCTTTTCGCAGGTGAGTTACAGAGTGGACAAACAATTTCTATATCCGCCTGAACCGGCGGCGTAGGTCAATGATGTGAGAGTAAGTAAATAAATCACGTACACATTGACCTGGCGTGATCTACCGCGGACCCGGGCGGTTTGTTTACTGCCGAAAGGAAAGTTTATGTGCGAAAGAGGTTTTGGATTAGCTTTTCAAACGGGAAATTGCGATGGATTGTGTGACAATTTCGTACGTGTTTGTGTGTGTGTGTGATGTGTATGAAGCTTTTTCTCTTAGCTTTACTTCTGCAGGGATAAACAATCGTACGCGTACCTTAAAAACGTACAACCGAGTAAAAGCGAACTTCTCGGTATGGAGAGTGAAAGTGTTCAATTGATTTGCTTTGTTTTGTTTTCCACGGTGCAACCATAGCTCGGTGTGCAGTGTGCAGCAAGTAGCAATTATTTTATATGCAACCATGTGTTTTTGTTGTTGTTGAAGATGCGATGGTGCGCAGCAACTGGTGAAAAGTTAATAATATACAACAGGGCGTGTTTTTAATTACATTCTTATTGGTGCCTTGCGTTGAATTATGCGTTTATTTTGAAGTGCAGAAATTCAAAACATGGTGGAAACAAGAGAGCATGTTCCAGATACCTATCGAACGATGAATTAACTTTGTTTTGAAGCTACTCAAATCAATTTTCTATAGTAGATTATACTGACTAAGGGTTTGTTCTAGTAATGGCGCAGTTCCTTCTAAAGGGTTCGCTTGATGCTTTCAATTGAACCAATTGAATTTTCCATTATCCAACTTTGCAAATGGCATTAGGCATCTTCTTTCTTCTTTCTTGGCCTAACGACCTCTTAAGGTCATGCCTGCCATTTCTGGCTTACTAGACTAGTTGATACCGCATAGTTGGTTAGTCAATCCTCACTATGGGGGAACGGCCCAGATGAGACTTGAACCCCGGTCTTGCCGTGTGAAGACCGGCGCCACTGTCGCATCACCACCGGCCCCCCCCCAACCCATGCCCCACCGGGCATTAGGCATCATATAATGTAATATGTGTCTCATATCGTGGTGTACTCGAAGGGTCAAACCAAATCTTGTCCGAAACATCTCTCAGTAATAATACAGCTAATCACCTTAATCTCACGATGTTTTGAAGTAGAAATGGAGCAGTAAAAGGATACGCCACCCAATGATGCTCAAGATTGTGTAATTTTTTTTTCGGATCTGAGTCAAGAATTCGTCCAGGAACGTCATTTGCTGGACAAAATTTTAAGGTTGGCTAGAGATCTGGTTAAAAGTTAGCCAGATTAGACGGTCAAGATGAGCGGGGTTTTCATGAGTCTGAAATCTTTATCTCTGATGTCTAAGACCAGAAACAAATGCTTGAAGCTATGAGATCAGCGGACCCGTGCAACCTTGTTGAATAGAACACACAAAGAAATAGATGAATTGAAGCGACCATTGATGAAATGAGCAACAAAGTAAATCATTAAATTGATTACAAATAAGTAAACAAAAATGATATCTATTACCCGAACAGTCAGCTCGGTTGGCACCCAACATCGTTAGCAAACTCCAAAAAATTTGAAGAACATACCCAATCCACGTCCAAACCTCGTTTGCCAACAGCTTTTTGCATGCGTAAAGCACTCTTGCAATCTTGCAATCGCGCAAAGCCCAGCGTACGTTTTACGGCCTGCCCAATAGAATTCAAATCGCGCGAAACCTCACCAAACTCTTCGCCCAGTTGAAGCGTGCTGGCCGCGAAAGCCACAATTTCATTTCTTTCTAATTAGATTACGCTACCGCAATTGGCCTGATCATCGCCAAATTCGTTGTACGCTGGCGCTGTGCCTACGTATGCCCGCGCCTGCAACTCAGTGGTGCGGCTTAAGCCGAGTGGGCTGTGTTTTTTGTTTGCTTCATACACAGTTTTTTTTCTGCTTGCGCTTAAGCTACGGCGGTTTGGTGCGCGTTCAACCACCCGAAACCAGGTTAACAACGGGCCCGGGCAGGTGTCGCTGCCGGCACCGAAACCAGCTCGCAAGCAGGTACTTAATTCGATTAGTAAATCGAGCTATAGCTATCGGACGATCGAGCCGCAAACCAGGCATCGATCTTGATGGCCCAGAATCGCACCGGATCGCTGACCGGATTCACCACGGTGACAGGGCGGTTAAATAATGCTTGCTAATTTTGTGTGCGCCCTGTCGGTGCGAATTGAGGAGTCTCTCTTTCGCTCTCGGTTGCGTTCCAAATCGCCCAAAAGGGTCGCGCTTAGAGGCGGGCGATGCGCACGATTAGCTGAGCCTGGTGCCATGCGAGATGGATAATGATGAGCTTGCGGCGCGTGTGGATGTAGTTGCACAATTAACCTAGCGTCGGGTAAGGCTACTGGAGGGAGTTCAGCTTCACACCGTGTGCGTCATTACGCAGGCGAAGAATTGATGCTGAAAGATGCGTACGCTTGGGTGTCTTCGGTACTTCTGCACACTCCGGTAATTGAATAATGTTCGGCAGCTTTTTAATTGCACCCGAAGAGCTGTGCGTGAGTATGTTTGTCGATGATTCGCTGCTTATTTTCGAGCTAAATTAGTTAATCGGCTCAGGCTAAGGTTATTCGATCGATTTTTATGCTTCAGAATTGCAACAGCTCAGAAATACATGTCGCCTTGAAGATGCGATCATACGCAATTCTTATTAATACTAATAATTGTTAAGTTTGAACTTGCTGGAACAATCGAAAGAAAGAAATACATTTTAATACGCACACTCTAAGGTTCAATTCACACGGGATGTCTCTGTCACTCGCACTCTCGAAGCGCCGGTAGCCTAATATGGTGAGTCTCCTTTCACCGATTGCATCATTTGTGATCGCCAGAAAATTGAACGCACACAGCGAGACAGGCGAAAAAACATGAAAAATGCATCCAAACATTTCTATCACCGATCGTCAACGTTATGGTTTATGGTTCGCCCTGCGGTGCCGATTCACCTGCTGTGCCGACAGACCGACTGGGCTACTGTCTCTCGCTCGCGGAGGTATGTGGGGCGTTGCGTTTATAAGGGTGGGACGGGAACTAATTAATTTTCGTCCACATGCATTAATACTAATAATTGTTAAGTTTGAACTTGCTGGAACAATCGAAAGAAAGAAATACATTTTAATACGCACACTCTAAGGTTCAATTCACACGGGATGTCTCTGTCACTCGCACTCTCGAAGCGCCGGTAGCCTAATATGGTGAGTCTCCTTTCACCGATTGCATCATTTGTGATCGCCAGAAAATTGAACGCACACAGCGAGACAGGCGAAAAAACATGAAAAATGCATCCAAACATTTCTATCACCGATCGTCAACGTTATGGTTTATGGTTCGCCCTGCGGTGCCGATTCACCTGCTGTGCCGACAGACCGACTGGGCTACTGTCTCTCGCTCGCGGAGGTATGTGGGGCGTTGCGTTTATAAGGGTGGGACGGGAACTAATTAATTTTCGTCCACATGCCTCCTTTTCGGCTATCGGAGGGGATTGTCATCACAAATTACGACAGGCCGCCAGACACCGGAATTTTCCTCACGTGCGTCATGTGAGCGAGTGTGTGTGTGAGAGTGTCTATGGATATTCATTCAACTCGTTTTCGTACAGTTTCATCAAATGCCGGCCTTCGAATAGCCCTTAAGGAATGGATTCGGTTTCCAGTGTGCTAAACTGATCGATCAGTTTTCATTATGATACTCCAAGGTAACACCAGCGATTCGTCGGTGGTTCGGTTACGTTTTGTCGGGTTGGGCGTACGATTTGAAACGTATTTTGTATAAATTATGTCCAACAGCAGCACGTTAAGTAAGCGCGGGCGATTGAACCATGGGGATGGGATATGTTGCACCGGTGTTATGCTGCAACCGGTTTCACTGCTGCTGTTTCTGTTGCAACCGGCCTTCGCTTCCTTCCGGTTTCGGGAGTGCTGACAAATTTGACAATCTTAACCATTTCTCAAACCTAGGTCTGTTGCCGACCTCCGGCTCTAGTTTAAGCAAGTGCTCGTGGTGGTGTTTCCCACCCAGGCCCATTCGTTTTTATCTTGGTAAATTTAATTAAAAATATGTATTCAATCTGATGGAGGAGGATCGTAAAGTTATGCCCACTAGCGGACTAATGATGGTCCCCTAGCGCTTTCCATTTCGAGGGGTATGGCGTTTCTGTCGGGAAAAATTACCCGACTATCGGGACGAGATAGTAATCAAGAAAATTTTACATTTATTGCTATTTAATTGCAATCGAAAGCTGTAGTCCAACGCTAGCTAGCGTTGCTAATACACCAACTTCACACACCGGCATCCAGGCCACTGCTAGCCAGTGCGACTTGCCTGTGCGCACGTACTTTCGAGACACTGGTTTGATGTTTGGTTTGATGGTGCGCAGATGAAAGTACCCGATTACGTTACACCCGGTGGCAATGAGCGATGGTGATGAGTTGTTTTGCACACGTAGTCCATGTGCATCTGCGCATCGCACACACTCGGAGATCGTCCCAGCGGTGAAGCACTTCTTATTTTCGGCGATGAGAATCCATTCGCGGCACGGGATTTGATTTGCGTTAGTTAATTAACCGATAAAGTCAAACGGTTAGGCTGGCCGATTGGACATCGTGTTTGGCCGATGCCAAACATGTGCAGCAAAAGCTGCAGGCCTAATTGACCAATTGATGGACGAAAGGTTGGCGCAATCCGAACCGAACCGGGAGAGTGAAGAGTCGTTTGCAAACATCGCGGTAGCAAAGCACGAACTCTGTGTGTGTTGACGCCATTTTCAATACGGGCGAGCTAAACGGTTTTGGATTCTCATTGACCTGAATCGCGGGCGATGAAGCCGACACCGCTGAAGATTGGTGCTGGAGGTTAAACATTATTCAATTATAGTTTTTTTTGCTGCAATTATAGCCATCATTAGAACGTTATTGGGAGTTTCTTTATTGATCCGTTGGTGACGCCATACGCCGGCGTAGCTGTTGGGAGTTTATTAAGATGTAAAGGCGTAGAAATACTGCAACTGCAAGGGAAGATTTAAAGTTGATTAAGCAATTTTTAGTTGATCGCTACTATTACCAATAATATTTAACAAATAGCTCGCTCTAAATTGTTTGAAATTGCTAACGCTCGTTAGCAGCGTGCAGTATCAATGCTGTCTGCATTAACCGTATAAGTTGCATGATTTAACTAGGCAAACTTTGGTATGTTCTTGAGTATTGAAGTTTAGTTTGAGATGAAGTTTTTCGAACCAAGTATCCGGTTAGTGTCCTGAATTTTAGATTGGTAATTTCAACTTCTTTTAATACCTTTTTGACATTACAGTCTCAAGAGTTGCTTGATAGTCCTTCCTGCGTATGGAGAAATGGTCCATTTGAGATTCGATCGCTGGTCCTACCGTGATAAGATGCCTTGGCCACCAGACTTCCCTTGGTGGCATCTAATGGATTGATTAAAACCTTTTGCTTCCATAGACACTAACGACAAACAGAAATCCAAAATGGATCACAGAATATAAAAAGGGTCATTTGCTTTGCTGCATATAGGCCAACTCTTATGAAGTTCAAAAATTTGTACATCAACAGGATCTAGTGCCATATCGCTTGTCAGATCATTCCCAGGAATGGTTGATTGAAAACATGGAAGAGTTCGCCCAATGTTTTGAGGCCTCCTAACCGACAGCATACGGACGTGATGGTAGATATCTGAGAACTAACTTTGAAAGATGTTTTTGATTCTCCAGCATTGTCTTCGGAAAGTTATTGATAAAAATTGGGGACACATAAAGTAATTTGGTTTGCGTGGACCTTGTAAATAAAAATGATCCTAAGAATGTTGATGGAATTTCTGTAACTTAAATTTTTGCAGTTTTTCCTCCAACACCCTCTCTTCTCTTTCTCTATCTTGGCCTAACGACCTCTAAGGTCATGCCTGCCATTTTTGGCTTACTAGACTTATTGTTGGCGGCCCGGTAGTGTATACGATAGCGGCGCCGGTCTTCACACGGCAGGACCGGGGTTCGAATCCCGGCGGACCGCCTCTCCGTAGGCAGGACTGACCATCCAGCTACAAGTAAAAACTAAGTCACAGAGAGCAAGCAATAGCAGGCCAAGACCTCACGAGGTTGTAGTGCCAAGGAAGAAGAAGAAGAAGAAGAAGAAGTTGAAGAAGAGAATCTGTATATTTAAAAGCAATCTTGAACAATGCTTGTCTATCGATAAATTGATCCTAATTATATCTAAATTTAACCAAAATTTTACGTTCCAATACGTTATTATGTCACATAATATGTTCCAACACCAAACCCAAAAGCATTTTTAACCTTTTCACGCGTGTTAATCCCGCCCTTAACCAATCCCTGCTCCCTGTCTTCCCTGCCTTGTTGTGTGACAGACATGTGCAAAAGCGCACCTTTCGGCAAACACAAATCATCGCCACATTATGTCATCTTACACCGGCAATAGTGCCACATGTGCGTGTGTGTGCTTTTGTTAGAAAGTCATTCATTGTTGGAACAACGTGTGCAAAGTAAACTCTCAATCGAAGGAGAGTTGGTGAGCAATTTAACGCCCGCTGTCCCACAAACGAGTGTCTCCCAAAATTACCCACAAAACAATGGACGTGCAGAATGGCGGGGTGAACGAACCGGGTAATTTTTGGCACAATTGGTTGCTTATTTACGCAGCAGGCCGATGGTTTCGTGTTCAAGGTGAAAAGGGGCTTTGCTCCACGGCGGCGGGTGATGTGAGATGATGAACTTGTTGACAGATTAATTGGGCCACTATATTGGTTGGGTGTAGAATTTCGAAGATAAAACTAGTCGGCAGTGTGAAAGGTTACCTGACACACGGTAGTTGACAAAACAAAGGGTAAATGTCTGTCTGACGCCATAATGGCGAAAGTTGGATGATGTAAAGTAGACGGGTGTTTCCGTTCGGCCGGTTCCGTCATCGATCGTGGTGTTAATATTTTTCATCCCAAAACCGTGTACCGCCATATCTTGCTGTCGTTATGGATGGTTGAAGAATCGTGTTTTACGTACATTTGTCAAAAATATAGGTGTCAATGTTTGAGGTTTGATAAAGCCGCCCTCCCCAAGACACTGCAACTCTTTGCATAATCGAACACATAATCTTTAAAGCTCGTAGAAAATGCAACCAAACCAGGTGTGTCCGGTAACACTCACCACACGTAGATGGAGTAGATGCATCGTTCCGAACCATTGGTCAACGCTACAAAAGCCACATTATCGCCATAAAAAAACGCTTCACCGTTAAAATGACCACAACGACAGCTTGTTTGCCGAAAAATCACCGAAAGTGTGACAAAGCGTGTACTTCCGTCGTGTGGAGAAGAAAAAGGCGCGCGTGCGTGCGTACGCTGTTCGGAAGTAGCACCTTGTTGGAGTGTGCCGAAACCGGCAATTTATGGTAATCGTGGTTCGATCGATTGCTGGCGCTTAAAATTGATCGTTTAGCTCGGGCAGCTCAGGACTGTTAATCGACAAATAAAACAAAACTAAAGGAACGAATTGGAAACTGGACAGCAAATTATAACGATTGCCCGTGATCATTCGATAATGAGTTGTAGCGCACGACCAGCTAAAGACCTAGGTCCCGGAGTACGTCTGGACTGGAATTCGGAATTCGGAAAGCGGTAAAATCGATCCTCCTGTCCTGTTATCGCCATTATAAATGGCTGATTGCTGAAGTTTGATCGGTGGCTTAATCTATCGAGCGTTAGATAATGTGTCTGCGCTCTGTTATCGTGGACCTTTGGTAAACTGTTGCATAAAGCATTTACTAAATTATAGCATTAGAGTGTGGTGAGAGTGCCAATTGGAATTGCCGCAGTTTAAGCGCAAACTGTACTGAACCGAAAAACGTCTAAAACGTCTAAAACACGCTCCACAGAGCGCTTCAGCCACGACATCCATTCCGGTGGTCATATTAATTATGTACTGCGGACGTTCTTAAATCACCAGATCCCCAGCGGTCTGGTAAAATAATGTTCACCCATTTACTGTGCTCTGTGTTTCTCTGTTTATTGCTTTCCACCCTCGGAGTTCCACTCCTCTTCCTCCGATCACCAGAAAATCACCCCGGTTTAAAAGCAAATCGCGAAAAAACCGTGATCGCGTCCCATTTATCGAAACGTGATCGATCTTTCTTACCTTCCCACTTTGGTTTCGGTCGGCTCGAGCTGCAATTTTGCAGTTCCGTTCATTTTGCCCCGGTGCCCGTACCTTGTGCGCGTACTGTTAGATGGTGTTGGTAAATTTTGCGCCGAATACCGAGTACCCTTCCCGAGCCCGGTCCATTTCCGCTTTCAATTTTGCGTGACGTTTTGGGCACGCAAAGGTAACTCCAATGAAATGGTCGCTCTCTCTCTCTCTGTCGAGCTCTGTCTCGTTCTTCCGTCACACTGATGGGCGTCATGGTTGGGATGGATGAACGGAGAGTTTCGGACACGATCGTACGACCATCGACCGCAGCAATTTCCTGCTGCCTGTGCGTGCGAGCGGATTGAATTTGATCCACCGCAGCTGATCCATCCGGCCGGGGTAGAATATGCTGGACAGTGCCACAACCAACGCTCCAGAAGATGATGCTTTTCGGGGTTGGTTGGTAAAAGCAGTGGTTGTTGCGCAACGGAGATATATTCCCCTTTTGCCAGCCCTCTCCCCGTTTGTCCTCCGAGTGGTTTGCATTGGTTGCGTCAATGTCCACGGCAGGGATTCGGGTTTGCGTGTCAATTGGAGGGTATGTGACCTGTGCCTTATAAATCTGGCCTTTCCGATGGTGTAATGGTGTCCGGCGCCATGATCTTCACAAGCGGTGGAGGAGCAGGAGAGGAAGAAAAAAGAAAATTCACCAACCGCCAGGTGAAAGTAAAGACGATCATGAGCTTAAGCGGGAGGGTAAAGTGCTCGGCTTTTTCGGAAGGTCCACGAGAGCGATTGGTTTGTTTGGCTTTTGCCGGTGGTCCTTGGATGGCTTCTGAAGTTTGGTTGTTGGGTGAGGTGAGTAACGGGCTTAATCTAAAAAAAAAGTGTCTTGAAGTGGGGGTAGTATGGTAGCGAACATTTGCCATAAAGATAAATAAACATTGCTCAACGATGTGCTGCATTGTACTCAACTATTTCGAGCCCACACGCTTGTTGTCCAATGTAGAACTTGATGTAGCATACAATGTTATGGAAGCATTATGCATTTGTTTCACTAGCAGCTGTCATCGGCGGACTTCATGTCCAGTTCTGAGTGTGAGTATTTGACAGCTGACAATGATCTGCTTGACATGGTTTCCTCTCTCTTTTTTTACACTTACTATTTTTTTACCTCAGTCATCCGCGACAAAGTGTATTCTCGTTCTGCATAATAAGATGAACACCATTGATCGCTGCAACACACAAGAGTTCGACGAAAATATCATGAAAACGATCCATTGCTATAATTATAGTGCTTACTATGATGATTCGGCAGCTGAGCTATTACTTAAGTGACGGTTTAGGGCATAGATGAATATCAGCTCGTATGGGAGCAAAAAAAAAAGTGATGAGGACTGTTGTGCAAGATCAATTGCTAGACTATTGATGTAATATGGTAAATAAAAAAACTGTAAGAAACTTGCAATAAAATGTAAACTTTGTGATTTCAAAATTATAATCTCAATTCATGCACAAAAGCTTGAAGTTAAGCATGAGCCTTTCTTGGCAATTACTGCGAAAACAACTCATCTTTCCGTACTCATCCATACTCTTCACTTTAAATCATAATCCAACGTTCGCAATTGGTTTCGCTTGTCTGCATCGTTGGCCCCGTACCACCATCCCCTGTCACCAAACGAACGCGTCTAATGGCGAACAATTACGGAATATCATCCTCTCGGCACGGTACACAGACTCTACGGCCTATGGCAGGCACGTATTTGTTTCACCTGTATGTAGCGTACGAACAGTTCAATTCAGTAATACCATCGATTTGAATCGAAAGTACACCGGCCTCGGTTCGGTTTCACTTTCGTTCACGATCGTACGATCCGTCTCGCCAGTGGGTCGGTGAGTTGTGTTCGACGGGTTCATCGCTTACCGTTTCATGATGCTCTTCGCTAAGGAAGAAAGTGATTTATGAGTGCTGTGCGCAAACTAGGTATTTTTTCAATCTTCCCTGTACGAATCACGTTATTATTGTAAGCTTGGGATTTTTGTTAAAACTGGCCGATTGACTGAAGGTGACGATAAGAAGCCACCCTCCCCAAGACACTGCAACTCTTTGCATAATCGAACACATAATCTTTAAAGCTCGTAGAAAATGCAACCAAACCAGGTGTGTCCGGTAACACTCACCACACGTAGATGGAGTAGATGCATCGTTCCGGACCATTGGTCAACGCCACAGCAAACATTATCGCCATAAAAAAACGCTTCACCGTTAAAATGACCACAACGACAGTTTGTTTGCCGAAAAATCACCGAAAGTGTGACAAAGCGTGTACTTCCGTCGTGTGGAGAAGAAAATGGCGCGCGTGCGTGCGTACGCTGTTCGGAAGTAGCACCTTGTTGGAGTGTGCCGAAACCGGCAATTTATGGTAATCGTGGTTCGATCGATTGCTGGCGCTTAAAATTGATCGTTTAGCTCGGGCAGCTCAGGACTGTTAATCGACAAATAAAACAAAACTAAAGGAACGAATTGGAAACTGGACAGCAAATTATAACGATTGCCCGTGATCATTCGATAATGAGTTGTAGCGCACGACCAGCTAAAGACCTAGGTCCCGGAGTACGTCTGGACTGGAATTCGGAATTCGGAAAGCGGTAAAATCGATACTCCTGTCCTGTTATCGCCATTAGAAATGGCTGACTGCTGAAGTTTGATCGGTGTCTTAATCTATCGAGCGTTAGATAATGTGTCTGCGCTCTGTTATCGTGGACCTTTGGTAAACTGTTGCATAAAGCATTTACTAAATTATAGCATTAGAGTGTGGTGAGAGTGCCAATTGGAATTGCCGCAGTTTAAGCGCAAACTGTACTGAACCGAAAAACGTCTAAAACGTCTAAAACACGCTCCACAGAGCGCTTCAGCCACGACATCCATTCCGGTGGTCATATTAATTATGTACTGCGGACGTTCTTAAATCACCAGATCCCCAGCGGTCTGGTAAAATAATGTTCACCCATTTACTGGGCTCTGTGTTTCTCTGTTTATTGCTTTCCATCCCCCGAGTTCCACCGCCTTTCCTCCGATCACCAGAAAATCACCCCGGTTTAAAAGCAAATCGCGAAAAAACCGTGATCGCGTCCCATTTATCGAAACGTGATCGATCTTTCTTACCTTCCCACTTTGGTTTCGGTCGGCTCGAGCTGCAATTTTGCAGTTCCGTTCATTTTGTCCCGGTGCCCGTACCTTGTGCGCGTACTGTTAGATGGTGTTGGTAAATTTTGCGCCGAATACCGAGTACCCTTCCCGAGCCCGGTCCATTTCCGCTTTCAATTTTGCGTGACGTTTTGGGCACGCAAAGGTAACTCCAATGAAATGGTCGCTCTCTCTCTCTCTGTCGAGCTCTGTCTCGTTCTTCCGTCACACTGATGGGCGTCATGGTTGGGATGGATGAACGGAGAGTTTCGGACACGATCGTACGACCATCGACCGCAGCAATTTCCTGCTGCCTGTGCGTGCGAGCGGATTGAATTTGATCCACCGCAGCTGATCCATCCGGCCGGGGTAGAATATGCTGGACAGTGCCACAACCAACGCTCCAGAAGATGATGCTTTTCGGGGTTGGTTGGTAAAAGCAGTGGTTGTTGCGCAACGGAGATATATTCCCCTTTTGCCAGCCCTCTCCCCGTTTGTCCTCCGAGTGGTTTGCATTGGTTGCGTCAATGTCCACGGCAGGGATTCGGGTTTGCGTGTCAATTGGAGGGTATGTGACCTGTGCCTTATAAATCTGGCCTTTCCGATGGTGTAATGGTGTCCGGCGCCATGATCTTCACAAGCGGCGGAGGAGCAGGAGAGGAAGAAAAAAGAAAATTCACCAACCGCCAGGTGAAAGTAAAGACGATCATGAGCTTAAGCGGGAGGGTAAAGTGCTCGGCTTTTTCGGAAGGTCCACGAGAGCGATTGGTTTGTTTGGCTTTTGCCGGTGGTCCTTGGATGGCTTCTGAAGTTTGGTTGTTGGGTGAGGTGAGTAACGGGCTTAATCTAAAAAAAAAGTGTCTTGAAGTGGGGGTAGTATGGTAGCGAACATTTGCCATAAAGATAAATAAACATTGCTCAACGATGTGCTGCATTGTACTCAACTATTTCGAGCCCACACGCTTGTTGTCCAATGTAGAACTTGATGTAGCATACAATGTTATGGAAGCATTATGCATTTGTTTCACTAGCAGCTGTCATCGGCGGACTTCATGTCCAGTTCTGAGTGTGAGTATTTGACAGCTGACAACGATCTGCTTGACATGGTTTCCTCTCTCTTTTTTTACACTTACTATTTTTTTACCTCAGTCATCCGCGACAAAGTGTATTCTCGTTCTGCATAATAAGATGAACACCATTGATCGCTGCAACACACAAGAGTTCGACGAAAATATCATGAAAACGATCCATTGCTATAATTATAGTGCTTACTATGATGATTCGGCAGCTGAGCTATTACTTAAGTGACGGTTTAGGGCATAGATGAATGTCAGCTCGTATGAGAGCAAAAAAAAAAGTTATGAGGACTGTTGTGCAAGATCAATTGCTAGACTATTGATGTAATATGGTAAATAAAAAAACTGTAAGAAACTTGCTATAAAATTTTGAAAGCCAAATAAAATGTAAACTTTGTGATTTCAAAATTATAATCTCAATTCATGCACAAAAGCTTGAAGTTAAGCATGAGCCTTTCTTGGCAATTACTGCGAAAACAACTCATCTTTCCGTACTCATCCATACTCTTCACTTTAAATCATAATCCAACGTTCGCAATTGGTTTCGCTTGTCTGCATCGTTGGCCCCGTACCACCATTCCCTGTCACCAAACGAACGCGTCTAATGGCGAACAATTACGGAATATCATCCTCTCGGCACGGTACACAGACTCTACGGCCTATGGCAGGCACGTATTTGTTTCACCTGTATGTAGCGTACGAACAGTTCAATTCAGTAATACCATCGATTTGAATCGAAAGTACACCGGCCTCGGTTCGGTTTCACTTTCGTTCACGATCGTACGATCCGTCTCGCCAGTGGGTCGGTGAGTTGTGTTCGACGGGTTCATCGCTTACCGTTTCATGATGCTCTTCGCTAAGGAAGAAAGTGATTTATGAGTGCTGTGCGCAAACTAGGTATTTTTTCAATCTTCCCTGCACGAATCACGTTATTATCGTAAGCTTGGGATTTTTGTTAAAACTAGCCGATTGACTGAAGGTGACGATAAGAGGAAAGATTGCAATTATGAGGTCTCCGTTGTTTAGCCTCGCTCTCGACGAAAGAGAGTGTTAAGGACTGTGCGAGCTTAAATCTCATCGTGCAATTTAAGGATTGATTGCATAAGCTGTTTTAATGCGATACTAAGCACCACGCCGATATTGATCGTTTGATCAAGAGAGAGTCCTGCAGTCAGTCTTCGAAACCTGCTCGCTTGATTTGGTGGCAGATTGACCGTTAGGTCGTTTGGGTTAATGGGATGGAAAGGTGCGCCAAATCTCCAGGAAGATACTCTATCAACGAGTTCGGTAAAAGCTCTTGAGATTTGCAAAGCGTCAGGGGATGTGAAGTGTTGTTGCTGATCGACCCATTGATAGGCAAAAAGTGACTGCAAATTGTTGCATATGGTTGTACCACGTTGTGAGCCTGCCGCTTGACCATCTCCTTCAGGGTCTTATGCTATCAACAAAGCAATGCCTCTAAGCCGATGACCGATGGCATTACATCCGGAGCTGATTGCACACGTTTTGTCTTGCGTGGCCACAACCCGTGCTCTTGTTGGGTAATCAAGGTTTGGTGAATTTTGTTTTCGCCAATCTCATCCAATTCCCCATCATTCCCTTTCTGCTCCTGATATGTGCATCGATCTTGACAAGAAAAGTGCTTCTCATGTGAGAAATAAATCATGGTTCCGTTTAAGTGATGCCCCGTTGCCTCCCGACGCACACTCACCCACTCCAACTCACTAATTTATGCAAAAGAAATTGCAAACTGCCCACACAACTTTCACTCTCGGGACTCTGCTCGGGCCGGGACTCCACTGCTCAATTTTCCTTTCAACAGCCTGGGAAAACGAACCGAAGGCGCTCCCTTTTTTCGCCCGTTCGGCACTTGGCACGACGCGTCTGGCGAGCCGGGTGATGGTTCTGCTTATGGTCATGCAATATTTTATCGCTGTTGCTCCCGCGGCTCAATATAGATCACCTCCGAAGCCGTTTCCGGACGAGCGATTGCGTGGAAATGGAGATTAAGGTGACCATTCATGCTTTGCTTGTGGCCATTGCATGTGCATTCGACAACGCAATCGACGGTCATTACGGTGTGTTACATAAAGGGCGCTTAGACGCACCGTGCGGTGAGTGTTGAGTACTCTTGGACGCCCTCACAACCTACGCAGCATAAGCTGAAGCTGCCGAGGGAGCATACACCATTTCATTATGCTTGCGAAGCCGTTTGTAAAGGGAAGGCAACACAAAAATCGGACGAAGACGATTACCTTCCAAGCATCGAGACTCGTGAAAAGAATCGTTCCGAAAGAGAAAACCGGTTCACTCGGTGCGGCATTGTGTAAGGTGACCGATGAAGAAAGTACTCCGTCCACCCTGCTTCTCACCACGGCAACAGGTATCCAGGACCCAGCAATCTTTGTACTTGAAGACGAACGAAGAGAACTGTAGCATAAACGCGTAATCGTTTTTTTTCTTCTTCTGGCAATGAGAAGGCACGTAAAGCACCGGCAAGGGCCGCAACTTCGTGCAGTTGAAGATTTCGACGACCACTCCCCGGGTCGCGATTAAAAGTTCAATGTCTTTCTTTCGTTTTTGAGCTGCACATGCTCGGGTACGGTGCTGGAAGATGCTGGCGATTGGAAGAGAAGAATGCAACTCGTTCCTGTTGATGCGTGGTTTTATTTCTAGATCATCTCCGATGCGAAGATTTTTTTTCGGTGCCC
This sequence comes from Anopheles maculatus, assembly GCA_002091835.1. Lineage (NCBI taxonomy): Eukaryota > Metazoa > Arthropoda > Insecta > Diptera > Culicidae > Anopheles > Anopheles maculatus. Next base: position 90,537 of record KZ061998.1, read on the forward strand.
CAAACAGTTATGGTTTTCTCGCTTGATTTGGTGGCAGATTGACCGTTAGGTCGTTTGGGTTAATGGGATGGAAAGCTGCGCCAAATCTCCAGGAAGATACTCTAGCTCCGAGTTGGGTAAAAGCTCTTGAGATTTGCAAAGCGTCAGGTGATGTGAAGTGTTGTTGCTGATCGACCCATTGATAGGCAAAAAGTGACTGCAAATTGTTGCATATGGTTGTACCACGTTGTGAGCCTGCTGCTTGACCATCTCCTTCAGGGTCTTATGCTATCAACAAAGTAATTCCTCTAAGCCGATGACCGATGGCATTACATCCGGAGCTGATTGCACACGTTTTGTCTTGGCCACAGCCCGTGCTCTTGTTGGGTAATCAAAGTTTGGTGAATTTTGTTTTCGCCAACCTCACCCAATTCCCCATTATTCCCTTTCTGCTCCTGATATGTGCTTCGATCTTGTCAAGAAAAGTGCTTCTCATGTGAGAAATAAATCATGTTTCCGTTTAAGTGATGCCCCGTTACCTCCCGACGCACACTCACCCACCCCAACTCACTAATTTATGCAAAAGAAATTGCAAACTGCCCACACAACTTTCACTCTCGGGACTCTGCTCGGGCCGGGACTCCACTGCTCAATTTTCCTTTCAACAGCCTGGGAAAACGAACCGAAGGCGCTCCCTTTTTTCGCCCGTTCGGCACTTGGCACGACGCGTCTGGCGAGCCGGGTGATGGTTCTGCTTATGGTCATGCAATATTTTATCGCTGTTGCTCCCGCGGCTCAATATAGATCACCTCCGAAGCCGTTTCCGGACGAGCGATTGCGTGGAAATGGAGATTAAGGTGACCATTCATGCTTTGCTTGTGGCCATTGCATGTGCATTCGACAACGCAATCGACGGTCATTACGGTGTGTTACATAAAGGGCGCTTAGACGCACCGTGCGGTGAGTGTTGAGTACTCTTGGACGCCCTCACAACCTACGCAGCATAAGCTGAAGCTGCCGAGGGAGCATACACCATTTCATTATGCTTGCGAAGCCGTTTGTAAAGGGAAGGCAACACAAAAATCGGACGAAGACGATTACCTTCCAAGCATCGAGACTCGTGAAAAGAATCGTTCCGAAAGAGAAAACCGGTTCACTCGGTGCGGCATTGTGTAAGGTGACCGATGAAGAAAGTACTCCGTCCACCCTGCTTCTCACCACGGCAACAGGTATCCAGGACCCAGCAATCTTTGTACTTGAAGACGAACGAAGAGAACTGTAGCATAAACGCGTAATCGTTTTTTTTCTTCTTCTGGCAATGAGAAGGCACGTAAAGCACCGGCAAGGGCCGCAACTTCGTGCAGTTGAAGATTTCGACGACCACTCCCCGGGTCGCGATTAAAAGTTCAATGTCTTTCTTTCGTTTTTGAGCTGCACATGCTCGGGTACGGTGCTCGAAGATGCTGACGATTGGAAGAAAAGAATGCAACTCGTTCCTGTTGATGCGTGGTTTTATTTCTAGATCATCTCCGATGCGAAGATTTTTTTTCGGTGCCCCAAACAGTTATGGTTTTCTTATTTTATCTTCTGTTTTTTTTTCTCCCCGTAACAGATGCGAAAACTGCGTGAGACAGAACCATGTAGCGGAACTATCAGCCATAGCAACAGCAATAACAGCATCCAATCCGTCACCGACGATTATGAACAGCTGGAAACGAAAGAAACTCTGGAGCTGACTATTGTCACCGCGACAACCACGACGACCGCCGTCCCGGCAGCGGAAGAAGCGTCCACACACGACTGCAGCTGCCGCCCGACGCGGAACACAAGTGAAACACAAGTGAATAATCTAAACCTAGCGATAGAAACAACGACGTGCGGCAACGATGAGGCTGAACGGCCAACGCTGGTAAGGAAGGACGACTTGTTTTGCGATATTTAATGAATTCTTATGCTGTTTTGTTTCAATCTTTCATTACTCAAACACAGTCGCACGAATTATGTAAACGAACCGAGGAAGCTCACAGTAACGACAACAGATCGAAGGTGGTGGCCGATCACCAAACATCATCACCACACGGTGAAAGCCTTCGGAGCCGTTTGATGCTAATTTCGTTCCAGCGGTGGCGTCTTTCGAGCGTGTGCAGTGAGGTCTATGGAGGGACCTCCGCCCCGGCCTCAGCCCTTTCCTCGATGAGTCCGCAACCGAACAGCTTTACCGGCGATACGCCACAGGACGATCCATGGAACGTTCAGCACACGCCGATAGGCCGGGACGAAGGGAAACTGGCCAGGATAAAGTTGGAGCTGGATGAAATGCAGCAGCGGTATGATACACTGAACCGGGATTACACGCTTGCTAAGGAACAGATCGACCAGCTGGAGCAGGAGCTGGTGAAGGTACGTTTAGGGAGACTTCTGGTAAGGATGGCAGCTAATGAAGTTTTTTTTTTACTGACGTCTTTTAGGCTACACAAGCTTCGCGCGAACAGAGTAAATTGAACGAACGCATCGCATACCTCGTTAAGGTAAGTGTTAAGTGTGAGATTTCATGTTTGTTTAAGTTAAGTACCATTATCCTGCAGTATTAAATTATGAAAAAAAATGTAAAAAAAAACATTAAGTACAAATGCGAGAGCACAAATGTAATGGTGGGTGATTCGAGCAGTGTGTCTTGGATAGAAAAGTGCTCGAATTGTTTCACTTTATTTTGCTAATGAATATTATTTCTGTATGTTCTGTTTTGCTTGTTTAAACTTTTTAAAATAAGGCTTTAATTAACAAATACGATTGTTATGATTTCTTTACAGCGCGAGGAAGACCTGCTAAAGGAAAGTCACGAGTTACGCGAGCAAAACGAGCTGCTCGAATTCCGTATCATCGAGCTTGAGGAGAGCCATGACAAGGTAAGTTTCACATATAGATGGCGCTAGCAAACGGGCGATCTCAGGTTTGGGCCATTATTGCTCGACAAAGCAGTTGTGGGTTTTCAAATCAAACCGATCGAAGTCACGTTTTAGTTTCTAGTTTCTTTAAAATACAAACAAAAATAATTAAATATGTTTAGTGAATTAATTACTCATATAGAATTAGACGAATCAAACTGAACCAATTAATATGGTGTTTTGAAATTGAGTGAAGTCTAAGTAAAGATGCTAGGTGTCCACCTCTATAGCAAACAACTCAATCACTTTGGTGACGGGTGTCGGGTTCAAATTAATCATTCGCTAGTCCCACGGTAGATGTTTGGCCCCCCCGGGTTTCCCCATATTATTTGGAAGATAATTTGCGTAATATTGCAACCGGCATCCCTCTCCCGACAACAAACCTTGAGCAAATAATTGGATTAGGAATTGGACAATAATTCATTGGCTTACGGTGTCATTTGTGATCCAGTTTTGAACGCTAGTGTTTGTCCCAGTACCCAACGGAGGAACGTAAAAATGCATTGCAACCGAAAATCGACCATGAAATGATCGATGGTATTTAATGACGGTGCAGGAACTGGATCATGGAGTGTTCCATTTTGTCCACCGATTCTCGACAGTCGATGCGTTCTCGATTTGCTGATACGGTGTGCCGATTAGAATTGAGTTTAAAACGACTGCAGCTGCCGCCCGACGCGGAACACAAGTGAAACACAAGTGAATAATCTAAACCTAGCGATAGAAACAACGACGTGCGGCAACGATGAGGCTGAACGGCCAACGCTGGTAAGGAAGGACGACTTGTTTTGCGATATTTAATGAATTCTTATGCTGTTTTGTTTCAATCTTTCATTACTCAAACACAGTCGCACGAATTATGTAAACGAACCGAGGAAGCTCACAGTAACGACAACAGTAGTGTCTGCAGCGTAGTACTACAATCTAAGGTCAGTTCGCCTTACTTTGCACCGGAAGCAACAGACACATCCGCACCAAGAACGATCGTCTCTATCGAGTGCCAACAAGCGTCCCTTAGTTCCGACCCGGACTCAGCCCTTTCCTCGATGAGTCCGCAACCGAACAGCTTTACCGGCGATACGCCACAGGACGATCCATGGAACGTTCAGCACACGCCGATAGGCCGGGACGAAGGGAAACTGGCCAGGATAAAGTTGGAGCTGGATGAAATGCAGCAGCGGTATGATACACTGAACCGGGATTACACGCTTGCTAAGGAACAGATCGACCAGCTGGAGCAGGAGCTGGTGAAGGTACATATAGGAAGTTTTTTGGTAAGGATGATGGCTAATGGAGATCTTTTTTACTGATGACGTCTTTTAGGCTACACAAGCTTCGCGCGAACAGAGTAAATTGAACGAACGCATCGCATACCTCGTCAAGGTAAGTGTTAAGTGTGAGATTTCATGTTTGTTTAAGTTAAGTACCATTATCCTGCAGTATTAAATTATGAAAAAAAATGTAAAAAAAAACATTAAGTACAAATGCGAGAGCACAAATGTAATGGTGGGTGATTCGAGCAGTGTGTCTTGGATAGAAAAGTGCTCGAATTGTTTCACTTTATTTTGCTAATGAATATTATTTCTGTATGTTCTGTTTTGCTTGTTTAAACTTTTTAAAATAAGGCTTTAATTAACAAATACGATTGTTATGATTTCTTTACAGCGCGAGGAAGACCTGCTAAAGGAAAGTCACGAGTTACGCGAGCAAAACGAGCTGCTCGAATTCCGTATCATCGAGCTTGAGGAGAGCCATGACAAGGTAAGTTTCACATATAGATGGCGCTAGCAAACGGGCGATCTCAGGTTTGGGCCATTATTGCTCGACAAAGCAGTTGTGGGTTTTCAAATCAAACCGATCGAAGTCACGTTTTAGTTTCTAGTTTCTTTAAAATACAAACAAAAATAATTAAATATGTTTAGTGAATTAATTACTCATATAGAATTAGACGAATCAAACTGAACCAATTAATATGGTGTTTTGAAATTGAGTGAAGTCTAAGTAAAGATGCTAGGTGTCCACCTCTATAGCAAACAACTCAATCACTTTGGTGACGGGTGTCGGGTTCAAATTAATCATTCGCTAGTCCCACGGTAGATGTTTGGCCCCCCCGGGTTTCCCCATATTATTTGGAAGATAATTTGCGTAATATTGCAACCGGCATCCCTCTCCCGACAACAAACCTTGAGCAAATAATTGGATTAGGAATTGGACAATAATTCATTGGCTTACGGTGTCATTTGTGATCCAGTTTTGAACGCTAGTGTTTGTCCCAGTACCCAACGGAGGAACGTAAAAATGCATTGCAACCGAAAATCGACCATGAAATGATCGATGGTATTTAATGACGGTGCAGGAACTGGATCATGGAGTGTTCCATTTTGTCCACCGATTCTCGACAGTCGATGCGTTCTCGATTTGCTGATACGGTGTGCCGATTAGAATTGAGTTTAAAACAGTGTTGTTCTGTTGGAGGTTTTACGACTTTTGTTTGTATTTGTACCAGAAGTTTGTTCTGATTTATGTACTTCCTAGATTATGGAAATGCGTCGACAGATTACCTTGAGTAAAATTTATTCTACATTAAATTATCGTTAGTGCTTTAGGGATCAATATCATAATTCCATGTTTGTCAGCCATATGTAGGCCGATAATTGATTTCTGTCAGCTGCTTCAGATAAAATATTGTCCGTTGCGGAAGAACCCCCTTTTTAGTCAAATTTGCAACCGTCCCACCTGTTGGCGATTTGTGTTCCGCTAATTAAAGATTTACGTCTAAGATATGGTGTCGGACACACCAGCGCTACCAACCTACTCTTATCGTTATTTTTGTGACAAAACATGGCACCACGTGTCTGTACGCCTCCTCCCCCAAAACATTGCCGATTAGAATCTCAACATTCCTTCGGATCAATTTCATTAGCACACGATTAGCTTTCCACTCGAACGATCACGACTGTGCACCAAGCCAGGCCCACGACAAAACACTCCATCACGCACGCATTGATCCCATTGCGTAGACCCGATTGATCTCTTCGAGGCTCGGAAAAAAATCATCCCATCCCCCGATTGATGGGTGCTCATTTTTAGACGATCTTCCAAAAGTGCTATCATCGCCACAGTCACACAACACCTCCACAAGCGTACTACCATAAAAGTGTGTCGAGTGTGGCGTGCTGATTATGGATTCGATCGCATCCTCGACGATCCGTACCGTTTGCAGTATGCTTGCGCCAACAGTCGGCTAAGCGTCAACAGTCGGTGGTGATCGGGCTGTCACATCTCGGTCTCAAAGGCGACCGCAAGACGACCGGCCTGTCAGTGACTAATCGAGCGCAAACATGGTGTCCGTCCGATCGATCCCGCGACTCCCCTAATGATTCGTTGCCGGTGCTTGCCTTTTTCTCTCACGGATGGTGGTCGATGGTCTGCAACATTTAATGCTCGTACCAACAAACCCCAAGCGGCACGGAGCATATGATTCAACCGAACGTCAAGTGAGGGTGTTTTGTTCGCCTCGCCGGTGCGAGAATGGTGTTCGATACCGATCGTTGCATGAATGAAGTGACCGATCGGTGGTCTCTTACGAGCATAATGGTCGAAGTGGATTCGTTTTCCCACCCAAGGATACTTACCCCATACAGGTGTGGTGTACGGGACTCGCGCTGTTGGCCTCGTGTCTCCCCAAAAACTCGTCAGAAATTCGTACGCTCGCTGGAGGTACAAAACGCGATACTTCTACGCTTTGGATTAGTCATAATTTAAACACTCCAGGCGCGCTGCAAGTGGGGTGGGCTTCGGTTCCCTATTGACATAGAGGTCTGTCTGTTTTTTGTTTTTTGGTTGTTGCAGTTGGTGTGTATGTTGTATGCTTCATACAATTCGCATAAGCCCGACGGCCATTCGCTGCTTTTGATCTTTGACAGGGCCAGCATGTGGACGCGATCGTTCAAATCCACAGTTGACTCGGCGTTTGACGACTGTTCTTTCGATCGGAGGGAGATTTATGGAGACCGGCTGGTCTGGTCTCGAAAACTCGCGATCCGTCGTTGGTGGTGGTACCGTAAGCGATTGCTAATTAGTCACTTAGTTGCCCCCGGTTCACGGCACAGGGAGTGGTAGAATCAGGTTCTATAAAACGTTTAAATTTTGCACAAGAAAAGCAAAAAAAAACAAAATAATAATTAAAAAGACATTCAAAAACAAGTTAGGGAACAAGAGCCAAATATCGTTTATCACCGTTTATGACATTGTTCACCTTTTGCTGGAAAACTAGTTCCGTTTCACCTTTGACCTAACCCACTTGTCAAAGCTTGAAGGTAAGTTAGTTTGTGATGCGTTAAATCCTCCCACGATGGGTCTCTTTGTGCCCGGACTTTGTTCGGATTAGCACACACACACCATAAATACTGGCCATGAATGGTTGCTTCCGCAAGTGAAGTAAACTTTATGCCACCCACAATCTTATCAGCTCTTCCTCGAAACTAAAGCTCTTTGATCTTGTGCCGTCAAGGGTTCTCTCACGAAGAAAGCCCTTTTCGGCATATTCAGTGATAGCAGATGATTGTTTTAAGTGTCGTTTTAACTTACTATTTATAAGAGAAATGCAACCATGAGAAAGTGAAGACGTTTTTCTATATTTTGAAGCTACTTTTATATGCATTGAACGTAAAATTAAGCTGAACAGCTTCCGGATATCGCTAGCAATGTAAATTAAAGGTATTCACTTAAACAGATATTCTTTCTGGTCTTTGTTCAGAAGCGAACCCCATAAAGCATCTAATGAAGCGAGACAGAACGAGTGAGCTTAATAGCCCATGGCTTATTACACTCGAAGGGTGGAAAACATTTTCCCAGGATGCTTTTTGATGTGGATATGAAATGCTCAAGGTTGTCTGAAACCAAATTTATCCAAAGAATTATAAAGGCATTTCGTTTGCAACATAAAAGGAATATATGAGATCATAATTTTACATAAATGTGATTTTGACTGCATTAAAGTTTGTCGCTTTTTAATTAATACGTTTCAAAGTATCAGGAATTCTGAAACTGATGTAAAACATAGCTAAGGGTTGATTTAGATATTACCAACCACTTAAACCATACTAATCATACATCAGAAATTGCTTGTACGTATCTAACTTCAAGTACTGCGTGTGCTGGAAGCTACTGTTTCAAGACTTCAGTTTCGGCTTCACGCCATGATACTACCCCAAATTGTCCAAAACAACTCAAGCGCCCGGCGCTAGCGCCAGAAGTTGGCTTACCTCGTTTACAAGCTTTCCGCTTCCGTTGCTGCCGCACCCATCCTGCCTTTCCACACCATTGGTTTTTGTGCTGGTGTAGCAGTCTCTCACCCCTTCTACGGACGGCGCAAAGATACGGCACACGAGTACGAGCCTTCGGCACCGTGCTCACGCGTCCGTACGCGCGCTCACAGTTGCGGACTCGTTTGCGCGGGCGTCGGTCGGACTTTCGATTGATCTTGAAACAGTTGCTGCCGATTCGGGGGGGCAGGTTCGTCGCTGAAATAGAGGCTGCCGCTCGTTGAAGTCTTTTGAACGCGACCTCGCCCGTGTTTCCCAGTGCAAGTGAAAGAAATGAAAAGTGCGGCGATCGTTTGTGGTGCTGATCAATCAGCGTGAAAGTCAGCCACTTTTAATTGCCACTGACAATGATTGATACACTTCTGTGTTGGGTTTGTCGAACCATCGTGGTAGCGGTCGAGTTACGTTTGCCAATACCAGAACAGTATTGAGCGCGGTAAGAAGTGATCTAGCTGTCGTTTCTATTATTGAGATAAAACAATCTTCTCAAAAAGCGACGCCAGTACGTGTGGTGCGTTGAGAGCACGAATTATAGTGGGTGACTGTTTTAAAAACGCTTCCCTCCAGTGGTCCAACACTGACCTACCTGCGGGGAATTGGAAAAGCGGATCAAATGAGCTCAACCGTTTTGGAGTCGTAAAGTTTGAAGTTTGTGTTTATGGTAATGAATGTATCCGTTTATAGATCGGCAGCATTGGTGTGTGACACATACGAGCATCTTACAACCTTGCTAACGCGAAGATATCGTCGCCAGTGTGATTAGTGACTTGGTTGTTTTGGAGTAGATCTAGCCACACGCATTTGAACATGCGGTTGCTTCCTTTGTCGTCGAAGTGAGCTGTTGATGGTAGTGGGAATGAAGTTATGATGTGTGTGTTTTTGTGATCTTGTGGTCGAGCGAGAGTGAAAACGAACCGCGGTCAAAATAATCCATAAAGTTTTAGACGTTAAGAGGATCAGTCGAGTGTGTTGTGTTGAAAGTAGTAACAATATGCTACTAAACAAATTACGCGGATTATTTCACCCCAGGGACTGTTTCTTGGTATTCTACGGTGAGATTGTAATCGAAAAGATGTTGCTGAACGGTCATCACTAGCTGCTATTCGGTACATGAAGTCGAATCAGTCCGTATTCACATCACAACGCTTCCGATATGGCGATTGTTCGACTACATGAGGTTTGTGTAGTAGGTTAAGAAGTTTGAGATGCAACTAAAATTTAAATAAAAATCAAAAATGTATGTTAACGAAATTTGCACAACCCTTTAGCTATCGAAGCTGTTTTCCTCTGTTGTTTCTGTTAAATAACAACTTCCCGGAACCTTACATCAAGCCTAAACACACCACGAGCGCACACTTTTCTGTCGCAACCTTCCGCGGTAACCTCGGCCACAGGTTGGACCACACTGCACACGGCCAGCGCCTTATGCGAATTACAATAATTTACCACTCTAATATCTCAATCACACATTGGCGTGGCGGCATCGTTCATAAATCATGGCATTTTTCCTTCTTAAGTGCGCCCATTTGCTCGAAACCACCGTATGTCGCTCGCAAACAAACAAAGAGTATCATGGTTGGAAAGCAGCAGCAGCGTATGAATGATGGAAGTAGTGAGGAAAAGACATTAAAAACATGCGGTACACGCGTTCGGCCTTCGTTCTGACCGGGTAGGTGAAATGAGGCAAATTATGAGTTTGAGCCTCTAATAACAGTTCGTCTAACAAAAAGGCCAAAGGAACTGTGAGGGCCACAGCACAACATTTTGAAGTGTAGAATATGACAGGCCGAAATACTGACATGTAAATACGATTTGTTCGATCTAATGTTATGATTTCACCTCTTTTCTTTTTGAAGGTGGTTGTGCGAGGTCATCCTTCGAATAGTAGAGCAACCTTCCTTTTTACCTAAACCTAGGTTTAAGTTCTTTAGACTATTTGACACAGCTTATTTGAATGTGTATCGTTTAAACTTCTTTCAAGAATTAAGCGCAGTAATACTATTAATGTACTTCTTTAACTCAGATGGCTTTAAGACTCAGATGGCGATGCTGTGAGTAAGATAACAAAACCGTTCTCCACATTGCCCCCATTTTTTTTACATCACTCTATAAGAAGCTATGGGAAACGTCACCGTGGAATGTAGGCTTAACTCAGCTTCGGGTACTGTGCTCGTTCTGGCCAGCAACTCACACGGTAAGCCTCGCGGGTATGAGTCAACAAAAGATCGTTAAAATAGCTTCCTTGAGATAGATCCGATGCCTGGACAGAATCGTAAATTAAAACATAAATTTGAGACCTCGCGCTCTGCAGATCATGTAGCTTCGGGACGGTTTTACCTACCAAAGGTATGATCATAATTTCTCAGCTCAAACGTCAAACACTGTTGGCATTATGTACAGTCTTGGTGGCTACTGGTTTTTTCTCCATCCAAGCAGCGCAATACCAGTAGGTCGGTGACATGAACAGCCCACGGTGCGTGTGTTTTCGTGCGTGATATGAGCGATCGATAGTTCCGCGCGCACCATGCGCACCGATTGCGTGTCCAAGGAAGACATGCTCGCGTCGGAAAACTAACACTGCTCACACAAAAACCCGATAATTAAAGATTTGTTAAACATTTTTAAGTAGTGGGAACGATGCTCTCGCCTGTTTTGTCTTGCACTGCTGATAGCTGTTTTGGTGCGTGCGTTGGAAAACCATGACCGTGACAGTAGCAGCACCAACAGCAAACTGCAGTTGAACGAACCTTGGCTGCATGTTGGGGGCGGCAAGGGTTACAGTTACGGTTTAACTCTAGCGTACGCTACTGTTCTGACTGTTTTGAGGGAGAATTTTCACCGTGGGACACTTAGTATGCGACGCGAATGATGGTTTTGCGCTTCGGTTCAAGACTTTACACTCCCAGGCGGCCCTTTCTTGATTGGCGGCGATAAGGGGAATTAGTTTTGAGAAATAATTACCTTCCCAAAATTGTCGGTAGTGCAAGGGTGAAAGAGGATGGAAGGGGTGCGAGGGCACGCAGAAGGGAAACTATTAACGAAGACAAAACTTGCACCCTTTTCTCAGGAGTGCAATGAAGTGAACAGCATTCTTGCTATTATAAGGGGGCTTAAGACAAGCTAACGGTTGTGAAGACCGGTGACCTTTAGGTGTAGCGTAAGCGCAGATGGTGTGTTCCAGCTGATTAGACATAATGGGTGTTTGCTCAAGCTTTGAGAACGGTTAAGAGTTTGAATTTCACAGATGGTTACAATTAAAAGTATCAAATAATAATTTTATTGGTAAATTAGTTATATTACCTTTCAAATAAGCGTTTTTATTGCGTGAAAAAACCCATGAACAGCCCACGGTGCGTGTGTTTTCGTGCGTGATATGAGCGATCGATAGTTCCGCGCGCACCATGCGCACCGATTGCGTGTCCAAGGAAGACATGCTCGCGTCGGAAAACTAACACTGCTCACACAAAAACCCGATAATTAAAGATTTGTTAAACATTTTTAAGTAGTGGGAACGATGCTCTCGCCTGTTTTGTCTTGCACTGCTGATAGCTGTTTTGGTGCGTGCGTTGGAAAACCATGACCGTGACAGTAGCAGCACCAACAGCAAACTGCAGTTGAACGAACCTTGGCTGCATGTTGGGGGCGGCAAGGGTTACAGTTACGGTTTAACTCTAGCGTACGCTACTGTTCTGACTGTTTTGAGGGAGAATTTTCACCGTGGGACACTTAGTATGCGACGCGAATGATGGTTTTGCGCTTCGGTTCAAGACTTTACACTCCCAGGCGGCCCTTTCTTGATTGGCGGCGATAAGGGGAATTAGTTTTGAGAAATAATTACCTTCCCAAAATTGTCGGTAGTGCAAGGGTGAAAGAGGATGGAAGGGGTGCGAGGGCACGCAGAAGGGAAACTATTAACGAAGACAAAACTTGCACCCTTTTCTCAGGAGTGCAATGAAGTGAACAGCATTCTTGCTATTATAAGGGGGCTTAAGACAAGCTAACGGTTGTGAAGACCGGTGACCTTTAGGTGTAGCGTAAGCGCAGATGGTGTGTTCCAGCTGATTAGACATAATGGGTGTTTGCTCAAGCTTTGAGAACGGTTAAGAGTTTGAATTTCACAGATGGTTACAATTAAAAGTATCAAATAATAATTTTATTGGTAAATTAGTTATATTACCTTTCAAATAAGCGTTTTTATTGCGTGAAAAAACCAAAGAGCCAATTTACACGTCCTTTGCTAGATGCCATTCTTCCTCGTTCTGAAGTAGTATCTCTAGATCTGTGAGTTACATCAAACTCAAGCATAAGTTCAGATTTACATGTGGACCCATTACCATTACCAACGCTATTAAGACCTTAAAGGTTCATTTTAAGGTCCAGTAGAATGTTTCAATATCTTTTGTATTTGCATGCATATAGATGCATGAGATTCGCTAAGACAAACTAAGCTTCTACAACCAATGACGCGTTAGGTGTTAAAAGCGTTGAGACATTAGAAAATAGATGAATAATATGCTCAGGCTTTGTTTATGTTTATACTCTGGGCGGAATGCATTGGTGATCTTCATTTGTCAGCAGGAGCAGATGATAGTTTAAGCAAACTAAGCCGATGCTTCGGTTCCGGGGCGTTCAAGGATCTTGATGATGTCTCAGCTGGATCTCTGTCTTTGGGCATGTCTATGGATTCGATGTGTTCTTCTTCTTCTTTCTTGGCCTAACGACCTTTTTTGGGTCATGGTTGCCATTTCTGGCTTACTAGACTTATTGTTACCGCATAGTTGGATAGTCAGTTCTCACTAGGGGGGACGGCTCGATGTGTTAGGAGCCTCCAATTTCTATTCAACTTCGGGCCTACAAAGGGTTTGATCCTCTCCAGTCTGTCTGCCTCTTTAAACATTTACTTACCGTATAGAGTTTTAAGACCAATACGCTTTAACGTTGATGATTATCATTTTGTTTGAGATACTTTTCATAACAAATACGCTGAAAATTGAGTATCAACTGTTTCTTTAGTATCTCAAAAAACATATTTCAAGTATGTTTTCATATGTTTTGAAATATATATAACATTTTCCTACTTCTCTCTTTCCAGTGGTCGCTTCGAACTAATTCAAGCCCCACTGTCGGTGGTGGAACGACAAAGGACGGTTGGACGGACACCGAAAAGGAGCACGATGAGTTGATAATGCTCTCGGAGCGATCCGATTCCGGCGTCACCTCACCGAACAGCCATCACCATCTGGAGGACCAGCAGAGCGGTGTACCGTCCCCGTGCGACTTATCTCTCTTGGATCAAATACCGACAGACGATGTGCGCAAACGGCTCATAGCCATGACCAAACGCGCGTGCTACGATGAAGAGGACAAGCTGTGTCTGCTGCAGATCCTCTCGCTACTAAACAACCTCGAAGCCCTGTCACAGGATCACGAGATAGCTGGCGATGACATGAGCCTTGAGCCACCCGCCCAAAAGTACAACTACAGCTTGCCGGACAGTAGCACTCTACCGAAGGCGTTACTCCAGTCGGCAGCGGCCGCAGTAATGGGTAGTTCCACACCGTACCCAAAGAGCCAATTTACACGTCCTTTGCTAGATGCCATTCTTCCTCGTTCTGAAGTAGTATCTCTAGATCTGTGAGTTACATCAAACTCAAGCATAAGTTCAGATTTACATGTGGACCCATTACCATTACCAACGCTATTAAGACCTTAAAGGTTCATTTTAAGGTCCAGTAGAATGTTTCAATATCTTTTGTATTTGCATGCATATAGATGCATGAGATTCGCTAAGACAAACTAAGCTTCTACAACCAATGACGCGTTAGGTGTTAAAAGCGTTGAGACATTAGAAAATAGATGAATAATATGCTCAGGCTTTGTTTATGTTTATACTCTGGGCGGAATGCATTGGTGATCTTCATTTGTCAGCAGGAGCAGATGATAGTTTAAGCAAACTAAGCCGATGCTTCGGTTCCGGGGCGTTCAAGGATCTTGATGATGTCTCAGCTGGATCTCTGTCTTTGGGCATGTCTATGGATTCGATGTGTTCTTCTTCTTCTTTCTTGGCCTAACGACCTTTTTTGGGTCATGGTTGCCATTTCTGGCTTACTAGACTTATTGTTACCGCATAGTTGGATAGTCAGTTCTCACTAGGGGGGACGGCTCGATGTGTTAGGAGCCTCCAATTTCTATTCAACTTCGGGCCTACAAAGGGTTTGATCCTCTCCAGTCTGTCTGCCTCTTTAAACATTTACTTACCGTATAGAGTTTTAAGACCAATACGCTTTAACGTTGATGATTATCATTTTGTTTGAGATACTTTTCATAACAAATACGCTGAAAATTGAGTATCAACTGTTTCTTTAGTATCTCAAAAAACATATTTCAAGTATGTTTTCATATGTTTTGAAATATATATAACATTTTCCTACTTCTCTCTTTCCAGTGGTCGCTTCGAACTAATTCAAGCCCCACTGTCGGTGGTGGAACGACAAAGGACGGTTGGACGGACACCGAAAAGGAGCACGATGAGTTGATAATGCTCTCGGAGCGATCCGATTCCGGCGTCACCTCACCGAACAGCCATCACCATCTGGAGGACCAGCAGAGCGGTGTACCGTCCCCGTGCGACTTATCTCTCTTGGATCAAATACCGACAGACGATGTGCGCAAACGGCTCATAGCCATGACCAAACGCGCGTGCTACGATGAAGAGGACAAGCTGTGTCTGCTGCAGATCCTCTCGCTACTAAACAACCTCGAAGCCCTGTCACAGGATCACGAGATAGCTGGCGATGACATGAGCCTTGAGCCACCCGCCCAAAAGTACAACTACAGCTTGCCGGACAGTAGCACTCTACCGAAGGCGTTACTCCAGTCGGCAGCGGCCGCAGTAATGGGTAGTTCCACACCGTACAAAGCCGGTACAGCGAGGATCGTTGCCACTGTGCAGCCGTTCCACAGCTCGGACCAGCACGCAACACCCACCCAACCATCGCAGCCGAAAGCGCCATCGATTGCCTCAATAGCTGAAACGTTCGGTGGTATGAAGAAATCGACGCGCTGGAACAACGCTACCAGCCTGCAGGAAAGTGGCGTGTTTGTGGACGAACCTTGTACCCACGCTGCTACGCAAACCGAAACGGAAGACTTCCCAGCGCTGGAAAAGACGAACGCCGAGCTGTGCGCGGAGATAGAAAAGTTGAACCGATTCCGGGAAAAAATCGAGGAGTGTAAGGGTGTGGCAGCAGCCGTCTGCAAGACCCCGAGCAAAGGATCAATGGTGGCATTAAACTTACCGGCCGCGAGCGGTGATGAAGCATGTGATAGACGCCGGCTACAGTTCTACGTCGAGCGGGCAGAAATGCTTGAGAACAAGCTGAAGGTGTACGAGAGCAGCGGTGATCAACAACTGCGGCATCTGTCAGATCGATTGCAGCGTGAAGTACAGCTGGAAAGTTTGGTGAAGGAGCTGTCGGAAAAGCTGGGACGGGTAGAGTTGGAAAATGAACGACTCGAGGAGGAACGCTGCGAGCTGGAGGAGATCGAGAATGACACCCGTCTGCGGTTGCAGCGGCTCGAGGAAGATCTGGAAGTGATGGGACAGCGTAACGAAGAGCTCGAAATGTCCCGAAGCTCGTATCAGGCCAAGTTCCAGGACGCGAAGGAAAACATGGAGAGCCTGGAGGAACTTATCCACAAGTATGAGGAAAGGATCTTCCTGCTTGAGGAGAACGAAAATGAGCTGCGCGAGAGGATCGAGATCATCTACATGTTCATACCGTTGCTGCTGATGTACAACAGCTGGCAGCTGCAAGAACACTTTAAGCGACATCAAGCAGCTACGATGGCGCAGCTTTCGTCCAATCAGCAGAAACAGCAAAGATCCATCCTATCCTACGCAGAACCACATGCCATCCAGTGTATCCCGACGGAACACATCGACTACTACGATAGTAGCAGTTCTCAGGCCGACGATTTACAGGGCCGCTTGAATGAGCTGATGAGCCGCGAAAAGGAGCTCACGCAAAACATTGCCGAGCTGAACCGGGCGTACAACGAGACGCTGGAAAATGCGGACAACCTGTGGGCCCAGATGGAGCGCGAGTACAAGGAAAAGATAAGTCGCTGCGAGCAGGAGGAAGCCACACTAAAGTCCAAGATAGCGCAGCTCGAGGAACGGCTAAGCAAGGACGCTGATTACGCGAGTGAACGTATCGCTCATCTAGAGGAGGCCGAGAGCAGCCTGAAGAGTCGCGTCAGCCGACTAGGGAAGGAAAATAAGGAACTGTCGGCGAGACATGATGCACTGCTGGAGGAGTACGGCACACTGAAGGATGACTACGCCAAGCTACAAAACTATCTGCGTGGTCCGGCTGCGGAAGCGTTGGAGCGCGAAAAGAAGCGAGTGCTCGCGTTGGAAGACGAACTAGCGCATACCGCCCAGATGTTACGTGACGGTGAAGAATCGCATCGTACAGAGGTGGGCACACTGCGCGGTCGACTACTAACCTCGACCAAGGAGCTAAACCACATCGAGGTGACGAACAGTGAGCTGCGCGAAGAGGTAGAAACGCTTGAAGCACGCATCCGTGAGCTAATGTCCCAGCGAGGCAGTGATGAGGAACGCATCAAGCAACTTACGGAAGAGCTGGAAGCGAAACAGTCACAAATCGTTGCCCTGCAGCACGCTCGGAGATCTGGTGGCACTGGATCGGGCAGCAATCGGGCGTCGGTAACGCGCAGTTTGGCGCAGGAACTCGAACGTCCGCTCAAGGGCACTTACACACGCCACGGGTACGAGGTACATCCGCTCAGCCGGAAGTTTCCGGACAGTGATAGTAGTGGCAGCGGTAGCGAGGTAAGCATCATCATCGTGCCTGATGACTGTTATAGGTTTGCGTGGAGTGTTTGCTATTGTTGGCCCCGCTGCATGCTTAACGCAACATCTTTGCTTTCCCATCACTCGGTACGCTTTTTGCAGGATCGGAGCAAATTCCCCCACACGCGAACGGCGGCATTTGAAACCAAAGAAGTGAAGAGCCTTGCCGAGACGATCATTCTGAATGCCGAAAGCAGGGGAGTGAAGACGCCAAAGAAATCCTTCGTTGAGGAGGTAGGTATTGCTGGACCGTGACGTTGGAATTGGATCCCGCAGGGAAGATGCTGACGATACCGGAAAAGATGTATTGGGAGGTTGCGGTAGAGTAGTTCCATGATCCATGTGTAGTTTTTTGCTTCACAGTACCAAATCATTACCTAAAAAGAGTAAAGAATTGAAAATGGACAAATGTGTAGAAATCTCATCTTAACCTTCATCTCCATTCGAAGTCATCTTTGGTACACAGATTAATACTGGATGTATTCTTACTCGGGGTGAAGGTCCAGGGTTCTCTAGTAGACTAAACCATTTAGTACGCACTTTTGAACTTACCCGTTGTCGGTCCACTCTTTTAGGCTCGCAGCCGCTTCGCCCGTTGGGTGTGAAAGATGCTGATCCGTGTGGACAGGATGTCCCGACACTCCTGCCCAAATTTTGCTGGAATAAGTACAATTGCCCATTGCCCCATGCCACAGGCCATCCCTTCGATGCTTCCCCAAGCGATCCCCAAGCGAACGTGGCAACCCCCAGTGGCAACACTGTTTACCATCCCTAGGCACACAGATACACGCCCCACAGATCACAAAACCCTCGTCACGCACACGTCCTTGTTGTGTATCCTTCCCGCTTTGTCCCGTAGCCTGCCAGAAACAGGCCAGAAACCTTCCAACGTGGTGAGTGTCATTGGATATATCCGTACGCCCCGGATCGTACCTCCGATCGGGGGGAGATGTTCTCTTCCTTCCTCGCTCCTGTCCACTGTTCTCCTCCAAACTATGGATACTTCTGGCTACTCTGTTGCCGTCCTCTCTGTCTCTCTGTTTAGAGATGCTAAGATATCTCAAAATTTCCACTGAAGTCATCTGTCTGTTGCGCTATTCTTTTCTCACCCGCTGACTAAAACTTACTGTTTACTGATCTACTTACTCTGCTCACTTTATGTCGTTTCCGTCTCTAATCGACTTCACTTACAAATGTTTCTCGTCTTGTTGGAGTTTCCTCCAATGATTTAATGGCTTATTAACTGTTTATCACTATTGTTTTTTCTCCTCCAGTAAACTGATGCAATCAACCCATCAGAATCCCGGTCAGAACACCTGGATCTTCAGCAATGGAGCACGTAATCGGTCGTCTTCTCATCCATTGCCCTGATTCTGACTACAAGCCTGCTTCTTTCAATACTTTCGGGTTGGCCATTTTTAACCACCTCCTAGTGCAAAGGTGGTCTCGAACATGTGTCACCAAGTTTTAGCAGCGTCGGGGTAGGCCATGTGAAATGAAGATAGAGGGAAAGAGAGAGAGTGAGAGAGAGAGAGAGAGAGAGAGAGAAAAATCTAGTCGTTGTTTTTGTTGAATGTGTGTTATTTTTGAGGTACTAAAAAAAGCTAGCGATAAATCAAGTTATCACTATATGCAAAGCCGATCGGACATGATGATAAAGGTGCGTTACAGGCACTACTGCTGTTGTATTGGTGCAACTTTGTACCGTCCAATGGTCGTGGACCGTTGGATGGCGATAAGCTTGCGCACACCAACTATCCAAACTACTACCATTTACCCCCAGACCCAGACTCTGTACTATAGACTGAGCAGTAGTATGATGGGTAGAACCGTGTAACATTTAGTTTGTTCGTTTTTTGGTTTGCAACAATTCAACAAATTAGTTTGAGCGTTTCGTGTTTATTGCGTTTACTGAGTTAAATAATTATTTGCCCTGCTAGCGAATAGTAGCAGCAGTAGTTACGATAAGCTTTTCCTGGTTTTGCCTTCCACATAATTACGCCAACAATGGAGCTCCTAAGTTTACTGTTAGTAAATACCGTCGTTTAAGTTTTGTATAATTGTTGCCCAATGTTTTGTTCACCGAGATGTGGGTTTGAGAGTTTGCCTTTAAATTTCCTTTTTTATTTGTTTACATTATGTCTCGTTTATGTACAGTACGCTTGCATTAGTTAGTTTTGGGTTTGTAATATATTTTTTATAATACGATCGTTAGTTCCGTTTGACGAATATTCGTCCCTGTTAGTTGAAGGACGCAACTCGATGGTTAGTATTCGCAGCGAAGCAATTATTTAAAACGAAATCAGCCATGCAAGCGAACAACGATCCTTGCGCCCATCGGTATTATGTGTTGGTGCTGTTTGGAGCGATCTTGTGCCTTCAACGTCGACCGAGGACCCGGTAACGAAGGACCCTTCGGGTTTCAACGGGAACCGGATGTTCTACCGTGCGAAAGGCGTAGCGCAAACTTGTGAGCTTCCAGGGTGTTATTTAAACGTGTTTACTACACAGACTCATATGTATGTCCCACATTAATAAATTGTTCAGGTTTTGTAACAAGCGAACATGTAGCAATGGCAAGCGGAACAGAACTGTAGGAAGAAGGATGAACGAGCGGAAGAGATAGAAGCGAGAAATAAAAGAAAAGAATAAACAAATAAATACCGTAGTTATGGTAGTAAAGAAAAAAAAACAACAAACAATGTGTAAATTTATTGAGTTCTTGGTTTAAAGTTGTGTCTGTTATTCGAATTCTTTTTATGGATTGATATTGCGATACTGGCATTAGAGGGCTCAAGCAGGAAACTGAAAAATGATCCCTTGCCTTAAAAACAATGATGAATGATAACTTTTTTATATTTACGTTTTGCAGTTAATACGGCTCGGCCTAAGCCTGATCGTTGTCGTTAGCACTCATGTTCAAATTTGGCTTTTTTCCTAATTAGTTGACGTTATACGACGTTAGCTTATCTAGGTACATACCTAAATATGGGCATTAATAGTTTTGCCTTACGTACACGCCTACTTATTTCCTTATATTGCAGAATCTACTCAGCTTCGTGTATTAACATGCCTTACACTAGAGCCAATCGCGCTAGCCGAGCAGCGCCATCTATTGGACGCTAGCAAAAATTTTTACTGACCAACTACTGTTTTGTTTATGTACGTTCTCGATTTAAACGTTACATTTCCTCCTCTGTGGACTGCGCAACAATCCAGACTAAACTATACAACAAAACAATAAAATAAAACTGGCATCATTGGTGTGAAAAGAAAATCGGCATCAAAGGATGTTGCCACATGGATATACTGAGCAAAATATGAATAGCACCACCATGGCTTTTGGCAATATTTTCAAAATTTACATATCAATTGTTACATTCTATAAAAACATTTTAAAAATATATGCCAAAAACACTATGCAAAAAGGTGCGAAATAAAAATAGCACCACTATGCAAGCGAAACTCCCTGCTTAATTGTTGACAAATATTTGATTCGGTTTTGGTCATTCACGGTCAGGTCCAGGGAGGTGTAGTATTATACAAAAAATGGCAAAAGAATCCTTTGAGTTTTACCATTTACGGTAAGGTAAACGTCAACACATATCACGAAAGAGGCTTGCTATGGACCTGGAAACCGATTGGACACCAGGCCATATCTATTAGACGTGCTCCCTAGGAGCAGGCCAAGAAAGAAAGAAGATGAGGGTTTTTCGACGAGGCCGACGAGGTTCTGTTAACAGCTTACGTCATGTGATAAGCTGCGTATCAATCACATCATACATGCGCACAGCTTTAACATGCTCGCTAGTATTTTATAGTTTATGCTTAGTATTGTAGATCGTAATTTAATATTTAAACTCATTTAGATGGACTACAGACGTTGTCCGTGAGATGATCTCAAGCACTGAACGGTGATCTTGTAGACTTTATCGTCATCACCAGCATCGAGCTGGTTGTCTTCGTTGAACTGTCTGATATCGTCATCGGTGGGTTCTGTAGTAATCGACAACATCTTCAGGGTTGGACCCATGATCTCGAGTCTTCTTCTTCTTCTTTCCTGGCCTGCTCCTACGGAGCACGTCTTGTAGACAGGGCCTGGCGTCCGATCCGTTTCCAGGAAACTAGGTCCATGGCTGCACTCCTCCATCCCCGGCTGCATCCGATATCCCTGAGGTCAGACTCCACTTGATCCAGTCAGCGAGCTCGCTGTGCTCCTCTGTGCCTCGTACCGAACGGGTCGCTGACGAGCACTTTCCTGGCAGGGCATGAGTCCGGCATCCTCATCACGTGACCCAACCAGCGTATCCTTCCGGCTTTGGCAACCGTCAGGCAGTGGCGGATCAAACAGTGGGCGGAGTAGGCGGCCGCCTAGGGCCTCGCCGTTTGGGGGACCCGAAATACGAAAGCCATACCACCCCCCTTCCCCCCCCC
>KZ061998.1:112263-136099 GCA_002091835.1 Anopheles maculatus
GCAGAGAGCAATACCACAGGATGAAGGCCGCACCTTCATTACCGCCTAGGGCCCCGTAGGAGCTTGATCAGCCACTGCCGTCAGGATGTCTGCATCGTCAAACAGCTCTGCTAGCTCGTGGTTCATTCTCCTTCTCCACACGCCCTGCTCGCACACACCGCCAAAGATAGTCCGTAGCACCAGCCGTTCGAAGATGGCGATGAGTACATATCACATTTAAGAGAGTTTGTAATACATTTGTATTACAAATTGTAATACAATAGAATAAAAATAGAAATTAGATTAACAAAACCAAAAAAACGTTACGGACGAAAAAATGCACTACTTACCAGAAAGAGGAGAGAGAAAACTGTAATCTTTGACAAAGTGGAACAGTGTTAACGCACCCGTAGAGAAGTTCCTACATACGCCTTGGGATCATGGAATCTCTTCCAGCACTGGAAAGAATCTTAGCCGAGTTTCTCTCTTCTAGAGGAAGATTCTTTTAGGCCCTAGCCTGTAGCTTTTGTTTAGGTCGTCCACATGAACAGAGGAGACGTGGTGGACCCAAGGAGTACCTCCATACATCACCATACGACATGACCGAATTCTTGCAGTTTGCATAAGGCTATTGCTATATGTTAACAGTAGTGGAGGACCGGGTATCGTGTACCGTCAGGACTATCTGCATCTAAAATTAAGCCAAGTAAGCCTAAAATGGCAAGACGACACCTCTCGAGGTTGTAGTGACAATGAAGATATCTTCGACGCTAAGGAGTACGATCAGTAACTTGGTGAACTTTTTTGTACCATAAAATACGAACCCGCTAGAGAGGATCAACAATTCTTTCTACATTCTACGCAATCATGTGACCTCACGATTACCTTTACAAGCTATATTTAAAACCAAAACATTACAAACAATATAAAAGCAGCTACGGCAGATAGTAGTAGCTGTACCCATCGGCACTGTTCGCTATGTACCACTGGTGGTTGTGTGCTACGGTCGGTGGAACTGGTGCCTGTGGTGCGGTCAATGCCGGTGCCAGGATAGGCTGCGGTGCCGGAGGTCTGGACGGAGGAACCACGGTGAAGGAGTGGGCCGATACGATTGGCAGACTGTTGTTGTTTGTGTCCAGCCCAACGTACGTACCGGATGGGGCTGTGATGTGATTGAACGGTGTAACCATCTCGTACATGTACTCGGGGGGTTCGGGGGATGGGGTGATGGGATACTCTAGCTCACGCTGCAGATGCCGTATGTACTGTATCGCTACCCTGTTGGATGTTGCAAGAGGATAAGCACCCTATTCGAACACTACGCCACTATCAAGTACTTGCCTTAAACACTCAATCTTGGAGTACTTTTTACCGGACGGTTTCTTGTTAGGTAGTTTCGAGCGTAGCATATCGAACGCTCGGTTCATATCTCGCATCCTGGTCCGTTCGCGATCGCATGCAGATTTTTTGTAGTCTAAAAAACACACACACACATCATGAGAGCATGCGATTAGTGTCCGGGCATCAGATGGTGTCAGAATTATCAGAGCTTAAGGTGGCTTACCTTTTTCGATCTCCAGTGCACGCTTTCGCCAGAGGCTAACGTCACATTGGTTCAGTACATCGGCGGCAGACGAGTTGGATGAGTTGGACGAAGGTGTTGCCGTGGTGGTAACACTATGACCACCGGCATACCCACCCTCGATCGGTTCCGGTTCCTTCGAAGTGTTGGCAAACGAAAGCACCACATTCTTCACCAACCGATCACCTTCTTCACCCGGGCCGGTACTGTTGATACGGGTAAAATCCATCGCAAACACCGGCGTCGGCGAACGGTTCGCATCGTTCGCTTGGAGCAACGTGGCAGGTGGCGATGATCGCGGTGGCGTCAGTTTAAGCACACTGACCGGTATGGTGCTCCCGGTCGGATCACCATTCTGTCCGGTGGTTGCTAAGGGTGGAGGTGGTGGTGGCGGTGGCAGAGGTGGTGGTGAGGCTACAATCGGTACGGTATAGAGTGTGGTGGTCGCGGTGCCAAGGTTCGTGGTGCGTCTCGTCGGATAGCGACGCTCGAACGATGGGGAGGGAAAGATCGCCGGTAGTGTGGCGGGCACCGGAGCAAACGTGGCGAACGTTGGCGTTGGGACGTGGATATAACTAAGCGAGGATGCAACATCTATCGGCCGGTAGCTGACCTCGCTTCCGGCGATCAGCGGCGAACTGCACACGGCCGGATATTCACGATCGTTCGAAAGATCGATTGGGATGAGATCGGCTATGTTCATTATGCATGCGACACTTTGTAAGCACTGGAACTAGGCACTGGGTATTTGCACCGTTTTTTTTCCTCTAATTTGCATACAGACGTTTGGTTTGACGTTTTTGTGTATGCACATGCGCCACCGTCTTATCAAGAGGATAAGCACCCTATTCGAACACTACGCCACTATCAAGTACTTGCCTTAAACACTCAATCTTGGAGTACTTTTTACCGGACGGTTTCTTGTTAGGTAGTTTCGAGCGTAGCATATCGAACGCACGGTTCATATCTCGCATCCTGGTCCGTTCGCGATCGCATGCAGATTTTTTGTAGTCTAAAACACAAAAGCATCACGAGAGCATGCGATTAGTGTCCGGGCATCAGATGGTGTCAGAATTATCAGAGCTTAAGGTGGCTTACCTTTTTCGATCTCCAGTGCACGCTTTCGCCAGAGGCTAACGTCACATTGGTTCAGTACATCGGCGGCAGACGAGTTGGATGAGTTGGACGAAGGTGTTGCCGTGGTGGTAACACTATGACCACCGGCATACCCACCCTCGATCGGTTCCGGTTCCTTCGAAGTGTTGGCAAACGAAAGCACCACATTCTTCACCAACCGATCACCTTCTTCACCCGGGCCGGTACTGTTGATACGGGTAAAATCCATCGCAAACACCGGCGTCGGCGAACGGTTTGCATCGTTCGCTTGGAGCAACGTGGCAGGTGGCGATGATCGCGGTGGCGTCAGTTTAAGCACACTGACCGGTATGGTGCTCCCGGTCGGATCACCATTCTGTCCGGTGGTTGCTAAGGGTGGAGGTGGTGGTGGCGGTGGCAGAGGTGGTGGTGAGGCTACAATAGGTACGGTATAGAGTGTGGTGGTCGCGGTGCCAAGGTTCGTGGTGCGTCTCGTCGGATAGCGACGCTCGAACGATGGGGAGGGAAAGATCGCCGGTAGTGTGGCGGGCACCGGAGCAAACGTGGCGAACGTTGGCGTTGGGACGTGGATGTAACTAAGCGAGGATGCAACATCTATCGGCCGGTAGCTGACATCGCTTCCGGCGATCAGCGGCGAACTGCACACGGCCGGATATTCACGATCGTTCGAAAGATCGATTGGGATGAGATCGGCTATGTTCATTATGCATGCGACACTTTGTAAGCACTGGAACTAGGCACTGGGTATTTGCACCGTTTTTTTTCCTCTAATTTGCATACAGACGTTTGGTTTGACGTTTTTGTGTATGCACATGCGCCACCGTCTTATCGGTCCATTAAGGTAAGTGTACGAATCATTCCTGGACGCGAATCATATGCACTTGTTGTAGAGATGAAACTTAAATTTAAAGAACTTGTGTCACACTCTAGAACCAATGCCACCAACGAAACATCTCCACCGACATACCGATTGACACTAACGCTCGCGATCGTCGGATCGCTTCGGCGCAACGCACCTCTTGGGCTGCACCTCCTCCCAAGG
Source organism: Anopheles maculatus (assembly GCA_002091835.1). Taxonomy (NCBI): domain Eukaryota; kingdom Metazoa; phylum Arthropoda; class Insecta; order Diptera; family Culicidae; genus Anopheles; species Anopheles maculatus. The sequence continues at coordinate 115,983 of KZ061998.1, forward strand.
ATAGAACCCTTTTCCGACCGTACGGAGAAGATCGATATGAAAATGTTGTTCCGTTTTTTATTTACTTCCACGCTCGGTTCTTTTCAATGCTACCACCACGTTTTCCACATGTGTAGCGTTTTTCTCGTCAGCTCATCTTTTCCCTCTTTACGACGAAGACATTTCCTACGACTCTACCCACTTGGGAAGATTTGATCGTCATTCGTGTGCACGAGCGTGTGAGTGTGTGTGTGTACGAGAGTTTGTGTGCACAAGTGTTCCCCGGTAAGGTTTCATCGTTTCAACCTCATCAGCTTCAGTTCGAGACGTTGATGAATGTAGAGCAGCATCGGTAGGGAACGCAAAACGCAAAGGAAGATTCTTTTGTTCGCTAGCATGAAGATCATTTATCTTGCTTCATTGACGAGGCGACAAGGAAGAGCAGGTAGCTTTTACATGTGCTTCATTGACTGCTGGTGACTCCTTAAAGGGGCAACACTGTGGACAGACCAGAACGAGCGCCGTTTGGTGTGAAGGTTGAGCGTTGTTGTATGCTTTACGCTATTACATCTTGTTACATATTAATTAACATTCAATTCTGTTTTTCTCTTGTTTAAGTGAAGCTGGAAAGGGTTCTGGAGAACGTCATGCGTTTCAATAACATCAGGATGGGCATCAAGTTCCATCCGGGCTGTTCTTCTGTACGCAAGTCTTACTAAACAGATACGAGTTAATGCAGTCGTGAGAACCAGAAATAAGCGTAAAGCTATAAATATAAGTATAATCTTCCAGCAAGAGGTATCTTTGGCTAGCTGACGATGGTCTTCAGGAAGGATCGCTGATAAACGTCTGACAACGTATTTTAATTTTGGGTTTTATCCATCTTCCCATCGCGATGTCTAGAACACAAGATCTTTACAACACTGGTACCTGTTATTTTGTGCTCGTTTGGTCAAGGCCCTCTTTAGACAGGGTCTTTAAAGGCGAGGATCCTTGGACGAGGTTCTTGAGGCAAGACCTAAGGGCTTAAAGAATTCAGTCTACAACACAGTTTATCTCTTACTCTATGGAGCCTGGTATTAAATCCGTTTCCGAGCAATCTCGGCTCAGGATTGCATTTTATTTTCGACAGGGTTCACTCCACTTGCTTCAGTCAACCATCCACCAATAGGAAATCTAAACCGACGAATACTTCAAGTAGCTCGTGGTTCTTCTTCCTTTTCCATATACTATGGTCGAACAAACCGCTGAAGATGGCTCTTAACTCATACGCAACGCAATAAGAGCAACGAATTCAGGTCTTGGAACTGTAGTCCGGAGTTGGGATTTGCTTGAAAAGGTTTAAAGGAGTTCTGGGCCGCACTTGTATGATTTACCAGAGCTATTGCGACAATTAGCTCTGATTGAGGATCTGTGGAAAGATCTATTGGCTCGCCTGGTCATGCCCTAAGAGGTCGTTAGGCCAAGAGAGAAGAAAAATTCTCGGAGTCAAAAGATCGAATTATCTAATTTTAAGGTATTCCTCTGATCAACAAAACATTTCCTTCATCATCAGATAAGTTTCCAATATCTTTTCTGATGTATCATATTATAAATTTAGATGTTGTAATGCAATGATCTTCTTTCTTTTGATTGGATGGCATTCGCACGCATTCTAAAGTGTCTTATCTTGCATCTTTTATTCATTACCGTGCAACTTTTTCCACCTGCAGAATTGCTAAGCTACAATGCGGCTAAAAATAAAATAAATAAATGTTCACCACTGCTCACACACAGGGGGGTGTCCAATTCCCTGAAAACGAAACGTTGGGGAAACATCAAATCGCACCCGTGGTGGTGATTACTGCGCGCTCGTTTTCACATTAAACGTATTTAATCGAAGCACTGTTGCCAAACGTAGGAAGGATACTCAGAGCACCGTAACGGCGCTTATCATAATCCTCTAAAGTACCGATAATTGCTTGCTCGATGCTGCCGTGCTGTCGCCGCCCGCTGTATCGTGCCATCGAAGCTAATTCTGCTTAGGCGCCTTCTTATCTTTGCCCTTTTTCTTTCCCCCAGCCGCCGGCCCATTGGCGCTGTCTCCGGCCACGTTTACACTGAAATCGTAGTTAAGCTTTCTAGGAGTTAGGAACAGATTTAACACCTCGTCGGTCACTTCCTTCCGTCGATTCTGGTGCTCGGTCACAATCGGTTGTAGCGTATCGATGGCGATCTTCTTGATTTCACCGCTCAGCAGTTCACCCTTTCCGTACGCCACCCGGATACGCTCCAGCTCCGCATCGTCCTCCAGGAAGAACCGAAGCAGCTGGAAGCTTACGTCGATGTCGGTGTTACCTCCCAGCTCCCGGTGTTCCTCGAGCGTTGGTCGCCCACCAGAGAACGCGTGTTTGTTGATTTTCGTCTTAATTTGCTTCGCAGTATCGGTAAGAAAGACGGCCGAATTCATATCGCTGGCCGACATTTTCGTACGCGCTCCTTGCAAAGCGGGAAAGAAACTCGAATGGATTAGGGCCGGCTTCGGGAAGCCCAACCTAGGCGATACGTCACGCGTCATGCGGAAGTACGGGTCTTGATCGATTGCACAGGGAATCAGTACGGGCAGCTTGTCTGCGCCGAAGATGAAAGGAAACGTGGTAGAAAAGGCGGGAGCGGCTTGTGCCGCCGGAAAGCCAATCTTGCCTATTACGTCTGAATCACCGAAACCGAAAATACCTTTCACCTGATTGAACGTTACGCACTTCTGGATGCGTATAATGTTCTGATAGAACTGTGGACACTGGCCCATAAATTCCAGGTTTGAAAAGATGAACGTTTTGCTCGGATCGAACCCAATTGCAATGATATCTTTTGCGTTTTCACGCGCCATTCGCATCGACTGTTCGACGGTCAAGTCTTTCCACAGCGTTTTCTCGTCATCCGTTAGCTGAATTACCAGCGGAACATCGAACGCTTCCTGCAGCCATCTGCAATGAAGGGGAGGGTTTGCATCAGCCAATTATGTCCGTGGCGATTCCTTTCACTTCGCCAATACTTACTTTGTCACGATAAATGGCACCAGATGACCTAAATGCATGGAATCTGACGATGGGCCACGGCCGGTGTAGAGGTAAAACTTTTTGCCCGTTTCTACCGCATTCAGTAGCGTGTGTAGGTCACGGTGTGAAAAGAATATACCACGGCGGATCAGATGGTGAACCGGTTTTCCTGCGACCTTTTCCAGCCGCTCAATCAGTGCCGCATCGATATGTGAACATCCGAACCGTTCTGTACATTGTACAAGGGAAAAAGGTTAAAGTGATGCGTACCGTACCAATTTTCCCCCACAACACTGCCGTTACATACTGATCAACTTATCGTAATCAATTCCTGCATCGGATGTGCTAGTAACAGTCCACGGATCAACCACATCATCGTCGACTGGAGCGGGCGCATTTTCCGACCCACTGTTTTGATTTTCTTCCAGCTTCAGCTGCTCTACGTCAGGTAGATTGCTCATGATCCGTTCGCTTCGAAATGCCGCACTTTCATTCAAATAAATGGTCAACTCGCGAGTTTGTGATACGATCGGGTGTGTGATTTTCCGTGCCAACACACCGCGCTGCCGATGCCAGACGTTTTTGACAGCAGGATTGTTGTTGTGAGCTAATTGCACTTTGACAGCATTTGACCGCAGCACGTTCGAACGTGTGTTCGAAAAGGTGTGCGAAAACAGTTGGGTACTAAAATTAGCTTTTGTTTGTTTTCCCTCATTTGTAATCTTTATATAACTATTTGAGAAGCAAAATTGTGCTGAAAAATTCTTCTTTCTGGGTCTAATGCAAAAAATTACTTTTCTTTTGATTTGATTTGATTCTTTTGATTCAAAAACACGTTGTGCTAAAACATTTTTTTCTGACAGCATCGAATGCTGTGTTTTAGTGCACCTTTTGCTCACTGCATGTTTGAGCGGCGCTGATCACCAACTGTCAATGGGCAAAATTAGAAAAGAAAGAAAAGATAACCAAAAACGAAACAAATTGTTTAACTAATGTTTTGCACAAGAAATACAAGTGAAAATTTGTTTAACAATACAGGAAAAGCATATTAAGCGGTGACTTTATTCACTCCCGGCACCGGACACGATGGCAACGGAAATTATGAAGGGGTACAACGATCTGCAGCAGGAGCTGGACCGTGCGAGATGTAACCTGAAGGGGTTAAATGATAACATTCGCAGAATATTTGGACGCGATCCGGCCAATGCCGAACAGTACAACAACGGCCGAGACGATACCGGTGGACCGTACACCCCGAACGGAGGCAACAAGAAAAGTCCCATCGTAAAGGATTCTCCGTACGATTCGCGCAAGCGAAGCTCGGTCGGTTTCGATTCACCGCACCATGGGATGGGAGCGCGCCGGGACCACGGTCGCGCGTACCCGGACCTTGGCCAAAATCCAGCGAAACGTCGTGCCATAGGCGAAACGAAGTCCGTTTTCAGCCGACTGTCCGGGCCTCCGAATCGGGATGTGGACTACGAGAAGCCCCGAATCTTTTCCCGCGTCATCAAGGAACAACCCTCCAAGGAGGATATTGTAGCCGCACAAGGGTCGGACGAACGGTCGCGTGCCCGCAATCGTCGCATTTTCGGTTCACTGTTGGGTACGCTGCAAAAGTTCTCCCAGGAAGAATCGAAACTCAAGTCCAAAGAGGAGAAAAAAGCGCTGATCGAAAAGAAGCTTGAGGAGCAGGAGAAAGCGGAACGGGAAAATATGCTCAAAGAGAAGCAATGCCTGTTTACGGACCGGAAACGGCAACAGCTGGAAATCCGTGCGCTGGAAACGAAGGTGGCAATGCTGAAAGCGCTCGAAATGTGGGAAAACTCGAAGCGACCGTTGCAGAACTTTATCAAAACGAAAACGAACCCACCGATTTACTACCTACCAAAGCGGATGAATGCTGCCATGGAAAAGAAGCTGGCCGAATGTCAGCAGGAGCAACAGAGTAAGAAAAAAAAACACATAAATGGTTTGCATTAGTGTGTGGAATTGATGTTGAAACGGTGATGTTTGCTTTCTTTGCAGAAATGATGGAAGAAAAGCGACAAGAGGTAATGGAAAGCATTGAAGCGGTTGAGGCACGGTTCCGGGCGGACATCAAATCGCTGGAAGAAAACGATGCGAAAGATCGTTCCCATGGCGGTGGCTACGAACGGGTAAAGTCTTCCGGCAGCTTTGACGAGAGCTTGAACGTTAGCTCCGGCGGCTCTAAGCACGATCGATCAAAGCTGGAAGATGACGAGGAGGACGATGATCCACACAGTTCGTACCATTACGAACAGGACGAGCAGCTCGAAGTGCCCGAAGGGCCAGCCTTACCAGCGTCGATGGCGTCAAGGTTTAAAATTACCATTCTCAACACTGAGCACAAGCATGGTAAGTTAAACAGGATTGAGCGCCTTTTAAAATAGCCTTTTTAATTCATTTTGTTCTACACGCTTGTAGATACCATAGAACGACGGGATATTCCTTCCGAAGAATCGAAACCGATGCGGCTGCTATCATCCGATGGCATGGAAGTAGACACATCCGTTACGGAAATGGATGAAGATGCGGAAAGTGTGAACAGACGGAAGACTTCCATTGATCGTTCGTCGAAAAATATTCAGATCACGTTCCGAACGTCGGTCCCGGAAGATAATTGATCGTATAGTTGGGGCAAAACGGGACAGAAAAGTACAGGAAGAAATTAGTTCGCTGTAAGTGCTTTCTGATTTTGGTTTTGGCAGGAGCAGTGTACAACGCCGGTTGTTCGGGATGCACAGATCTCTTTAACTAGGCCCAAATGTAATCGGAATACTTTCTTGTAAACTTGAACTTGAACTTAAACTTGAATTCACACACCATTTCTCTTCACTCGTGGAGTTGTTCAACGGGATCATTCAATGAGTTGTCTATATATTTAGCTATAATACAGGTTTGCCACAAATTTCGGACCTTTTCACCTTTTCAAATATTGGATATGACGTTAAAAGAATGAAGAAAGGATCCTTTTATTTGAATGGACTGGGATATATCCGGACGGACTACAAATCTCGATGAGGACTACCCGTCTTTCATAAGCAGACATTCAGATACAAGGCCTGGTTTCAGAGTGAAATGAGAAGCAAATTACAAACAGGACTGTTAGTTATTTGTTAAATTCATGATGGAAATGTAATTCACAAAATGAATTGAAACCCCTTCTTTTAAACCGATTTTTGTGTTAGTTCCAGTTTAATCAATACATGCATACTCGAATAACATCGGTGTTGTACTGCATGGTGAATGGTGTAATAACAGTCACAGTTCTCTAGGTTAATCGTATCATAACGCTTCGATGCATAAAGACGAATAGTACCGAAGCCATCACGATTCATTTTGACGGTACACACATACAAAAAAACAGTTGGCTACATCTCGAGTTGTACAGCTTCGACGCAACTGTGTATCGCTTGTAGTGTGTAGTGTTTACGTTCGTAAGATAGCGGCTAAGAACATTAGAAGCGCATAGGCATAGGCAAACACACTCATCGCTAATGTTGTGTACGATCGGTCGGTGTACACCATGGCGAACGTCGAACGAACGAAAAGTTAAGTAAGTAATACGATAAAATAGCATGATAATAAACCGGTTTTCATACTTCCCATACGATTGTGGCTTTCGGATTATGTCGACCAGCGATTGGTTTTATCGTATTAGTAGGTACTTTTTATTAACTATCTTTCTGTCTTATGCAAAAATTTACAAGTTTTTTGTTTGTTTGTAAAGCAAAAACTGTGTTCGCGCACTTATTCTTGCGAATCCGATCGAGGATGGTGTTCAAACCCTGTTTGCTTGCAAGTTGAATGAAGGATCGTCTTTTTTTTAAATGGATGGTTAAATTTATTAATCTTTCGATTGCTTCCGCGTGCGAAGCAGTTCCTGGTTTTTCTTTTTCCCTACAGCTAGTTTTACTAGTCTTACCTATGGTTTATTTATGTAAAGTAACTTTTACACTTCACGACTCACTTACACCTCTGTTGACGGATCATTTATCGCAACGTGTGTGTGCATGTTTGCGTTCCAATGGTAGTGGCAATTAACTGCTGTTTAGTTCCTGTGTACCGGTTCTAATAATTCGCTACTTTAATCATGAATAAAAGGAAGATTGTGTGAATTGTTCGATAAGAATGATCGGTAGTGATAGTAGTAACAGTAGTAGTAGTAGGTAAAAACATTCCAGCAGAAAGACGTACGTTTACATGGCATTTGTCAGTCTTCGGCTGGCCGATAATCGGTACATAGTGATGATCTACAATCGACCACCTTTGCTGAAAATGTTGAGTTGCCTAGTGAACTCAACGAATGTTTTGCTGCTGTGTATAAGTTAAATATGCGGTTACTACACACTTACGCATAGTACTTGAAATCTTTCGTTCGCAATATTTGTTCGGTTTTCCTTTTTTTCCTTTAGTTCTCTGATTGGACGGAGAGTGTGGTGTTGTGTTGATTAATAATAAAAAAAAACCCTTATTGCAAATATGCACGCACACATTCGGTTATGTACAGGTGGCTGTGCGTATTTGCGATGCAATGTGCGTCCGTCGTCTTTACTCAACCGAACGCGCGGGTACGAGAGGACAGACCCTTTTACCGTATACACTCGGCCCGGTATATGCATTGCTGGTTTTCTGTTTTTACATATTACTCGGTGGGCCGCGTGGCCGATGTCCATGCAGGCCGGAATGCCGCGAACCTGGCCGGCTGTGCACGATCGCGTAATGGTCCGAATCGATCGGTAGCGATCGGTTCGAGTGGATCGTACTGCCACCGCTCGTATAGCCCTTGTTGTGACCACCTTCACGGCCACCGTGCAGCGAGTAACGCGATCCGTACTGTGACCCGTGCCAACTTCGGTACGGATCGTACTCTTCGATGATTGACGGTTCCTTCTCGATGATCTGGGAAGAAAAGATGCAGAAAAAGCTTGGATTAATTAAACCGTTCACTAGGTGTAGATTTTACTATGCAGCTTACCTCAGTCTGTGCACAGCTGCAGCTCATGGCCGTACAGAGGAAGATATTCATCAGTAGCATGATCAGAAACAGCACGCCAAGTGCGATCGTCAGCCAAAGTAACCAGTGTGGACGGATTCCGGTGTCATCGCAGATCGGTGAGATTACTGTGGATGAGTAAAGAACGCATTAGAATTAATAAAGAATTTAAAGGATGTAGTGAAGAATTTAAAGAAGCGGTCCGGTTGCCGATGTGATAGCGGCGCCGTTCCATCTGAGCTGTTTCTCTGCTAAGTAACTAAGTATAGTATGTCCTTATATGACCGCCATGGCCTAGCAAATCGTTAAGCCACAACTAATATCTGGAAATGGAAACAAGAGTAGAATTCTGAAGAAGAAACCTCGACCATATCACGTTATTATTGTGGCCTTTATCAAACACTTTTCTCAACTTGGATAGTACATTCCATAGTAGAAACCGGACTTAATCTAGTGTAAATATCGAAGAGGTCTGCAATAATTCTTTGCTACAAAGACGTCTTCCAAGGTACCTTGTCTACTCCGGAGTTTTCTCCATATTTACTTCGACGCAACGTAATGATCCGGGTCTTCGTACTTTACTCCGGAGCAGTGAATGCATCCAGTGCACTGGATTTTCTCGAACTCGAGTTCAGTTTGAAGAGGATTGAAGGGGGTTGAAGAGGATTTGTGAATCGACTGTGTAGTTCTCATCATTAGTTGGAAAGGGATACCATTTCCTTGATTATTGTTCGATCATTCAAAAGATCCTGTTCCTAACAAAGGTGTTTATCGCCAGAGGACGCTACACCCTGAGTGTGCTTGATAACATCGCATCTAAGTCTTCTAAGTCCAGGTCATTTGTTTGAGTGGCGGCCCCCTTGAAGACGTGGGGCAGTTTTCGTGTGGCAATATGAGTATGTTTTTGAAATTTCAGGTTTGTTTCGCGTCATTCGCAAGTTCCTAATTGATACATTAGGTCTTCATATGCCCTGAACATTACCTCTTCCTATGCCCTGAACATTACCTCTTCCTATGCCCTGGACTGCGCCTGACAGTCTCGCTTGATCTTCTGAGATGTCAAAGAACCAAAACTTGAAGAAAACATTGGGAACAATCGTATATAAAATCCTTCCAAGGAGATCTATGACTCACATACTCTTCCAAGGAGATCTATGACTCACATGAAGGCATACATGCATGCACCCTTGGGAACCAATTGCACTTGCTATTCATTGTCTATAGAATAGAGCCATAGAATAAGAGTTGATAACTGTGCCTTATCAATAGAAACACCTCTACAAGATTAACTTCTTAATATAACCTACCTGGTGCAAAAGCAGGATCAATCACAAACACGGTCGTGGCCGCTAGCAACATTCCATCGTCCACCTGACCCAAGGCGCGGGCCGATTTAACGACTGCATTTGCGTCCCCTGTACACACCGCATCCTCCAGCTCGGGACACCGCCCATTGCACTGGACCACATCGCACTGGAAGTGTACCTCGGAACCTTCGGAGAATTTAAACATCGACATAATCTGTGCCGTAGCGCTGGTACCATCGGCACTCGTCCGGAACCGTGTCATCGTGTCGTTTTTCAGTGGGCATCTGTACCGAATGAGAGTAGTAGTTGTAACAAAGTGCGTTCTCTCCTTCCCATATTCAGCCGCATTTGCATCTCTTACCCTCGATCGTCAATCAGCATCACGGTCATGTTTTTCTTGTTGAAGGCAAAGCAATTCTTAACCCGTATGCCGTACGTTCCGTTCGGGTTGGTAACTTCCGCCTTGATCGTGTACTCTCGGTTGTAGACCGTTTCCCGAACGCGTCGTCCAGTACTGTCCAGGAACTTAAGTGCCACCGCACCGCTGTCATCCCTGGAATGCGAAAAATCGAAGAAGATCGAATGGTTTTTGCTGTTAGTCTAGGTTGGTGTTGCTTTTAGGGGATAGGTGCATTAAGGAATAGAAGACTTGGGTGCGTGCGGAGATTCGTCATTGCATCCCACGTAATATCTGATTGATGAAGACATTAGCAAACGTTTCAACACGAGTACGGCAAAAAGGCGTGCATCGGAACGTAATGGCTGCTCAATAAGGACAGGATCATGACGGGGTACTCGTACTTTACACAGCACACTGGCATCCAACCTTCCAGTCAGCTGCAATATTCATGAAGGCCACTGTCACGGATATTCGTACATTCGTTCGTTCGGTTCGCACATGTCCGGTTCGCTGTCTGTTCGCTGTTCCGATTGTACGATCGACTGAGGTCGACGGTTTTTTTTGCAGAGCATTCCATAAATTTAACACCTACTAAACAGTCAACTCTCACTTCTGGACCGTTGGTTCATGCGTTGGACGTGCGTGTGTGTGTGCGCGCGCGACGCACATGCCTAGAACGATCATGACACGTTTCTAGCTCATTAGCACTAATCGCGCCCGGGTGGCGTAATATCACTTACATTACTCTGCACGTTCTCGTTCGCTTCCCATTCCCAGGTTCCCTTTTTGTACTTCGCCCTTGAAGTTGCAGTATATGCAAGTGATGCACCGTTCCGATCTCACTTACCTAGCGAATCCTGTTTTGCCGCATGTGATAACGTAGAATTTGTCGTCCGCCAGCTCCAACGTTTTGTGCACCCGGACGGCCAACTGTACGGAACGTTCTTCCGTGCGCTGTATTATTGGGAGGAAGAAAAGGCAAGAAGTGGACGGCAATTTGCCAAACGGTTAAAAAATGGGGCCTCGTTAAAATGTAACTAGCAGATCGGTACAAACCCCCCCACACAGTTGTGTGACAGCTTTATGAGCTGCTATTCCGATGAAACTTCGATTGCTCGGACGTGTTATTAATGAGTTTGTTAATAAGGCACTAGCACTGCAGCGCATTAGATGGTAGATTTGAAGAAGTTGGAATTGAATATTTGTGTTTTTAGTACGAACGACATGGTAGTGCAAGCATTTGTATGCTTTTTGATAGCGTAAAGGTTAAAAATTGCGCTAGTGATTTGAAGCGGAAACAAAAGACTTCAACGGAAGCGACAAACCCTGGGTTGAGATCGAGGGTGATAATAACGAAAGATTTTGAAGGTTTTAGGCAATGAAACATAAAATTGGTATAAGATTGAAATTCTACCAAGACTCAGTGGAGGAAAAAGTAAGCAGTGTTAATATTTTTGTATAAAATTAATCATACTACAGTAAGTTTTTCGCTATCAAAACTTCTCCATATCACATTATACTATGAACTTTTGAAATATTTCCATGTATTGAATACATCAACACATCACTCCAGTTCCTATATTCACGTCTACAACATGATTAAAAATCATTTACTTTAAAAAAGTTTGTTTGAAAATTGTTTATTTTTAAACGAATTTTAAAGCTCTTAAATTTGCAACGAAAAAAATATTTTCCTTTATAGTTCATCTAGCTACAGTTAAATGCCACAGCACCATTCCAAAAACTAAAATCGAACAAAACCCCAAATCTGGAACACACTTGTTCAACGACTATGTTTTGAAGTATCATCGACCGTTAAAGTCGAGCTTCCTTCAAACACGACATGGGAACGGCACCCCATCCGACACCCTAGCGTCCCGGCTGCTTGCGAGTGGAAAAAGGTGGAAATTTTGTTATTACTTTCCCTGCTTCACTGCTGCCGTTCGAATGGCTGTGTGACCTAAAATTTGCAAACCACTACATCTTTCGCCCGTTTGCCACTAAGCGCTCGGTGGTACGTAGAAAGGGCGTCACTCACATATCGATGATTTCACAGTTTCTTCTTCCTCTCCATTAAAACCAAACCTTCCATTAAGAAAAAACACACAGTGCACAATATTTCGAGCAGGAATTTGAGGCTCGGTTTCGTTTTCTGAAATTGAATATCGATGGCAAGATGTCATCCATATGAAAGTGTCAGCGCGTTATTGGACCACATCTAATGAGCTGTCAGTGGCGTTGTTTCGGATGAACCGCGACCAGGATCGTTAGGTGATGCTTATTAATTTTGGAATTGATTTTCCATTTTTTTTTTTGCTTTTCTGACCCTCCCATACTTCCGTCCATTCACATGACCTGAAACCCATATCGATGGTTCCGTGAAGTGTGGCTGATGTTGGCCCTGCGATCGGCACGCAACGTCTCGTGTGTGTGTGTGTTGTGATGCGTCCTCGTGCGATTGAATGGTCGATCAAAAGCGCATATCGATGGCCGTCGAGAAATGTGTGCTGTGACCTTGCGTGGCATAAATTGTGATGCGATGAGGGCAGAACTCTTGAAGATTCGTGCAGTATTGCGTCAACAATCGAAGCCCGCGTGATAGCGGGGTGATGGGTTTTTTAACCTTCGCGACTAACCTTCACTGTGGCAATAAAATCTCATTGCAACCAGTAAAGCACCAAACGGAGAAGCTGGACGCATAAAATCGATCATCTTAAGGCTTTTGGGTTGATAGGAGAACAAAAAACACTGATTTCGAATGCTTCAACCTATCGCACCATCCATAAGAATGCGCAATAACAAATCATCGCACCGATCAGTGAGGTCACCGATCAGTGGATCAGTTCTTTGTTTGAGAACTGTTGACTGACAGCACCAAACGCCTCCTACACCGAAGGAACCACCTCAAGCTCCGATCAGTTGCCATTGACCGACAGTGAGCAAACGTAACTCGCGGGCGTAGCAGTGAACGTCGATGAATAAGTCATCAGGTACGCTTAAAAGCTTTTGCAGGTTTACGCCCGCAGCGAGGCTTTCAGCCGAAAAGTTAGACAAGCGTACCTGAGAATGCATTCCTGGGGTGCACGGGAAAAGCATATCTTGATGAGATGTTATACGAGGCGAACGAACCTCGTCCTCGTCGGTCGTCCGGAAGAAATGGTTTCTTCTTAAGCTCGTCCAATGTTCGTCCCCCACCTGGGACGTTGCGGAGAATCGACGCACAAAAACTCGAAACGGAAAAGCGAAAGTGCAAAACCATCTCAATTATTACGAGATCGCAGAGCGGTTGAGTTGGAGCACTCGTCGTGGTGGAAAAGATTGATTTTGCAACAGCTTTTGCCCGGACGAAGATAAATAAATGAACGCTGACAGATCGATGGTACGCTGTCAGCGAATCGATGACCGTTTGCCGTTTTCCCGCATTTGCTTCGTAGCAGCGTACGTTGTCATCGGATTGGAAGGATTGGAAATGATCGATCGGAGTGTGCTGTGGGTGCGGTACGGTGTCCACTCGGCCACATAGCTTTTATGTTTTGTTTTTCGTTACGCCCTTTGCTGAGCAGGAGAACTTTCTCTAAGGGATCAATTTACAATGTCATTGGCGGGCGGATGACGGTTGGATTGCGTCGGTCTGTTTATTTGTGTACAGGCGAGGTATGTATGTTTTCATTAAGCCAACATTGACAAGCGACGTCCGGAGCGTTCGGTTCAATTAACTGAGTCATGGCGTGGTATGCGGTGCTAGTGTTGTGAGTTGCGTCTAATCATTCAGCTAATGATGTTAGGGATGTTTGGTTGCGGGCTTAGTATTATTGTGGCTTATAACTCATTTTATTTTTATAGAGTTTAATAGTTATTTTCAACCTACGCATTTGCTTTAGTTGCATAGTTATAATTGCAATAATTCTAAAGAAAATGGTTAAAAATTCAATTTAGTTAAATAATTACAATAGAAATATAAAAACTAACTCATTCCTCTTGGATTCTTGCTGCTTTACACGAAATATCAAAATGCTGTATAAGTTGACAAGATATGTTCAAGGTTTAACCTGTGGTAGCTTCATTTACCTCGCCATTTAAAGTGAATCTAACATATACTTTAATGCATTGACATGCTAACAGAAGCACTACGCATGCACTGTAGTTTGTAGATATTTGATTTAGTTACCAACGATTGTAAGTCACCAATTAAAAATTACAATTTGTGGCAACAAAACATTCAAGAATACGAGGATTCTCTCTTAAACCACATGAGATGTTGGTCTTTGCGATCTTCTAGAAGGAGCTTGAGGAAACTTCGTCATTCAAAATTACCGCTCACAACGGTCGACGCTGGGACTGCATAGAACATTTGTAGTTATAGTAGTCATATACGCCGCTGAGGCATAGACTTAATCCAAAAATTGACGAAACTCCCTTAGTCGCGTTTGAGGAAGATGTTTAGAAGGATTGTTGACGTATGTTTCAAAGGAGAATTAAGGCAATTTCACCATCGCGTAGCAATTCAGACTCCCCAGGCTCCGGTAAGCTGATGATGTCGTGAGAATAGCACCGGACGAACCAGCTCGTAAAGTCCTTTAAGGGACAGATGAGTCGTTGTATGCCCAAATCGAGATGCAGTGATGTACATAGTTGATACGTCCGCCAAAACGGCTGGGATAATTTACTTGCAGACGAAGACGCTAGACCATGAGGCCAAAACTTCGAAGTGGTAGAGGTGCTTTTCAAGTAACCAAGCCTTCTATTCTTAACCTCTTTGGCATAATGTACTTGACGCTAGATAATTAGCCCAGCTAGTGGGGGAAAGATCTTGATAAGAGTTGATACCGTTCTGAACGTCTGGCGTTCTGTATTTGAGTTGATTGTTGAATGTTAATACCATACAGATATAACACATAAACACTGATGCTCAAATGTCAGGTATTTTAAGCTCAATCAAGGTTCTATATTTGTATTTTGTTTTTGAACTAGCGCATCTTCTGGTAAAAATCAACCGATTCTGTTGCACCTTCTGATCCTTTTTTAACATATAGGAGAATCTTCAGAATCTAGATTATCAGTCAGTTCAGACTTTGCTGAAGCACAAAGCTAATAAAGTGTTTTAATAATACCTTCATGAATTTCAGTTAATTCTGAACACCAGCCAGATATGGTTCGATTTCCGAAACAGAGAAACATAATTGCGATGACTTACTGCAGTTCCTTAAACCGATCCACAATTACCTTATAAAACCCCTTTCCTGACATTTCAGTTCTTATTTTAAGTTTTTCAGCCAACCGTTTAAGGACCTTATTACTGTACTGTGTTTTGTTGGATCGGTTCCATTCTCCATGTTGTCTGTTGACTTGACCCAACCGATTGAAAAGGCCTTTCAAACGAACCTTAACACTGCCACCTATATTTACTTTTCAGGTCAAACACCACATTGTTGTACACGTTGACACGTTCGAGGACCCTCACACCTACGCCATCCGAAGCTGTAGCCCACCGCAAGAGGGCCATAGTAATCGGAATTGGTTCAACGATACAGTACATCGTTCAACAGAGATGCGATAAAATTTGCATCAGCACAGAAAGCGGCGTTCCTCCCAGCTACATACGCTCTAGTGTACCTAACGGACGGAGCCCCAAACCCGAACGCGTGCATAATGCAATTTATGCGGAACAATGCAATTTATGATAATGGATTACAAATAATGGTCCACCGCGAGGCACCACCAGGCACCAACGGACACTCCGGAACGTGCCCTTGGGCGTTCCCGGGGATAAAAGTGTGACCGGAAGGTAAAACGCGTGCGACCTACAAACGCCGACCCCCGACCGGGTGAGGTTAGGGGTGGGCTTTTTGTTTTGTCCGTCCACCACCATTCCGTCCATTTTGTTCAATTCCATAGAATAAAGCGGTAGGGTGATAAATTTTCGGATTCTGACAAGAATTAGCTCAACCGGTGGTCAGTGGCTTCTCGGGTTTTCTGGTCCGATTCGCGAGGGAAAACCGTTTCCCGTTATCGTGAGCTTTGATCAGGGGTTGCACACGGGATGACCCAGAAAAAAGTTGATTGGGTGGAAATTCTGATAAAAATTCCTCTAGGTGTGTCCAGCTTTCCAGGTGGTGTTGCTCCGGGAAGTCGCATACAATGCGCGGCCATCATTGCAGCACAGTTTATTTGCTGGAGTGACAATAAACCCTCCTATTTGTGGGAGCATGTTTTGTTGTTGAAGAATGTTTTACCCAACCATTTCTTCAACTACAAATCAGTCGTCAAAAATACAATTCTCCTTTCTCTCTACCATTACGCAAGCATTGCGTTCTTTCTCTCCCAAATGCGCGTTATCGAGCAGTAATTTGTTTTCCTTCGGGATATTTTCCTTTTCTTGTGCGCGATTACGATTATCAATAAGCATAAAGCCGCCCATTATTACACAGCCACAGCTACATGCGCAATAGTTTACGTGCCTTGCGTTAGACAGCCCTGTCGGACAGACACGACTGACTCGTGGGCTCGTGTTGAAGGCGATATACGTTTGTTATTTTGTTGCACTCGCTTGCCGTGTAACCGTGCCGGTAATCGGCAGTTTTGTGGGCAAAACGTGCAAACGAAATGCTTCCGGTAAGTGTATGGTCCAGGTCCCACACAGATGTTACTTCACGATGGCGATGCGTACCAGGAACCGGACAGACAAAGCTTACGTTTGACTTGGCTGTGTGGTGATGTGGTTTCGGTATGTGCGAACCAGACAGAGCACTGACAGTCTTTGATGGGCATTTGGTTTGGGGTTGTCTGCTGTTGTGTGGAGAAAACATGATCGACTGAGTAATAATGTATGATAGTCGAATAATTGAGATAATTTTTAAATTGCTTACACTAATCAGCATTCGGAATGTGTGGTGAATATTAATCATCGTAAATGGGGTTTTAATAACGATTATAGAGAAAAAAAACCTTCCACATCACGATAATTCGATTCGACATGCACTTTAATGACAAATAAAGTATTTGTATTTAGTATTAAAAAGAATGCTTTGAAGCCCTAAAAGAAATTGAATAAATGAGCTTTCACTGTCTGAAATACGTCCATTTTTCAATCAAAAGCGAACACAACTGTTCAAAACTACAGTAGTGGCACTGCAAGCGGTAACTCATGTGATTGATTAGATATTAAAAGTCTTACCCTAAGTTCAAATCTACTTTACATGAGTAATTTATCGAAATTTTCATGTGGAATGCTAGTAATCGTTGGCATTTTTCAGCAATTAACAAAAATGTAAATGAGTTCAAGAAAAACACTCTATTATTCAACAATTTCGTACCATATCTTTGATGTACGGATACAATATTACAGCGTTATCAACTGATTTGGAGCAGCTATAGAAACATAAATTTAGGAATAATGAGTATTGAGTAATGAGAACTCTCAGCAAAAAAATTGGAAATAGTGTAACACATTGTGGTGTTCGGTTAATATGATAACAAACAGCTTTTTAAGTTCAATAACAAAGAGTAATAAAGGACAGAAAATATAAAATACTGCATAGACTGACGAGAAAAATTGAGGAGATATCGTTGTGAAGCTGTGAGCCTGAAGTCAGAGTTTTCGCATAAATGGAGAATAATTTTCTTGGACAAGATGAATAGATTGTTAGACAAACCTCCGAGATACGCGAGGATGCTATGGAAATGAGTGTCTTTTTTTCAATTATTCTGTAGTCAGGCTAAAGTAATAATTGGCCATGACACCCCAGAGAGGACTGAATAAATGCAAACGTAAAATTTGACGAATAAATATGACTAGAGAAAAAATAATTTCCAAATATTGCGTCAAATTCGTTGAGTCAGGTTGTCTCTTTCAAACAGGACTCAAACTGTGAGCTATTTCACGTTGATTGTTGTTAAGGAGTCATGATTTGATGCATCCACATTCCCTTTATAATGTGACGGTTATTCGCCGAAGAAAAACATCGAAACATTCTCTTCCAAAATCTCTTGTCTAATAAAGAATCCAGAAAATATATTAGATTCCAGATCTGCATGAAAATATTCCATTTTTATTTATTAGAATCCAGAAATGGTTTGAACTGTGCTAGTTCTAATCGAACAACCTTGTATCATTTTAGCAGAGCTTCGTATATCAAAAACAGAGGAATATATAAAAGTTTTAATGACATATCGGTAGATACACATCAATTTTCTATGTATCATAGTGAATCTAATGTGAATATGATTCGTAACAACCGTTGATTCCATGGCCATTTTGAATGATAAACCATTGAAGGAACTGTTTAAGAAAAAGCAGTCTGTTCTTCACAGATTTCGCTTAATATATAAGACCAGTTACTGTCACAATACTATTGGCTAAAGGCATGAAGTGACACTGCTTTTATTTTGAACCTAGTTGAGAGTATACAATTTCGCTTCACTTACCCCTACCTCGTGCTTTCTTTCGTGCTTCGATTGCATATCCCGGAGGGACAGCTAGTAAGAGCACAAAATCGGTCGCCCTGTCTAGGACAGCATTCTAGCACCACGCCTTAAATGCACATTCAATTCATCCCAAACTAAATCCAAAAACCGTAATCTTGCCTGCGCACATATCAACATCCGACAGCAAAGCGTTAGATTGAACGTGCACCAACCGGGCACGATGATCATCGGATCGCTTGTTCAGGAAAATTGCTCCCCATTTTCATTGTCGGAAGCATTTAAATCGCAATAACCATCTCAATCGACGCTCGAGGGGATTTGTGCCCAGGGATTCGGCTTTTAGAAGGGTAACACTTACCGTCGGTATCGGTGGCATCCGATCGTGACCTTACATCACCTGGATGCCCTGAATTAGATTAGGTGCTCACACCCTTTCTTTTGCGCACCAGGGCATACGATCGCAAGGGCAACACAAGTCCCAGCACAAGCCGCGATGGTCATGATCACGATCCCGACAAAACCCGGGCTTGGGTAGAAAGCGTCAGATAGGAAAAGTCAGAATCAGAATCGTTTCGTTAAAAGGGAGCGAGATTAGACTTAATCGTGCTAAATCACCGTCAGCCTTGGTGCAGCATCTAAGCGTGAAGAATTGTTTAGCAGGATTGTATCTTAATTAAGGCCGTGAAAATGGTTTCCGCTTTAGCTGATTATTATTCATTGGCGTGTATCAATCGTTTATCTTAATGTATACTAATTTTCTTTTCCCCTAAACATATTTCCCGATTGGATAAGAGAACGCTGCTAGTCATGCAGGGCTACCCGACGTCTAAGGCAACTTTATTCCACACATCTCCGTAAAGAGAGTGCTTGGCATTCGTTACAATGTTAAACGCTCGCTGTCAGGATACGGGATTTGTGCCATCAATTACCATTCACCATTGACAACCGTGATCGAGCGGTCAGGGCGTCATGATTCGACCGAGCATCGCTTGCGTGTCAGTGGCCGAAAAGTCGTTTATCTGCATGTACTGCTAGCGGTAGGAAGTTCACGCCACACGCCACCCGTGGCAACAGAGTTGCGCCGAGCTCTCGCTTTCCATCGTACCTCAATTCTAATTAAAAACTATAATGAAATGAAGAGCAAGACAAAACGCGACTCAAATGAAACATGTCGATATTAAGTCACCCAATGGAAAATTAAAACTAAAATCTAAATGCGTTTTGTAGATGGTTGCTAGACATGCGATTTAACAGGGGGAAAAACTGAGCAGCTACTCCAACCGGATGCCATCATCTTCACAGCACATTAAACATTAACACCAGCCAATTTATTTCACACCACACCGTCTGAGGCCACCTTCTGGTGAAGTCCGAAAGGGACGAAGGATGTTCATATAATGCTTTTAGCATAAACACTGTTACGCCTCTGGCTGTACGCATCGTAGGATCATGTCTTGACTTTCCGACTGTTTGACAGCTCCATTCTCAGCACCAGCAGCACGTTAATCAATCAATGTGCGTTTCATTTGCTGGGAACAGAGCATTGGCTCAAAGGTGCCATCGTCGTCGCGTTACAAATGCAGACCACAAATGGCGTACAGCGTACAAAGGGTTCTGAGCGATTCTGTTGCATTCTGCTCGCTGCAAGAAGAGTGCGTTTATTACAAACTCTGTTCAAGGACACATGATTGCGTGCGCCTAAATGTATGCTTCCCGGCCGTGCGTATCAAGCTGTCAAAGGAACACTTTTCATTCCATGAACCCGATCATACTGCAAGCGATTGATTGTCTGGCAGTCGGGTTTCGTTTTAGCACGGCAGTCTGATTAATACACCGTGCGATGGTGCATCCCCATGGTCGGGACGTGCACATTATTCTTCTTAATTACGTACGATTTCCCACCGCGTGTTGATTTAAGCGTCTCAATCGCCCATCAGTGGCTCGTTGCG
>KZ061998.1:136297-201906 GCA_002091835.1 Anopheles maculatus
GCGATCGTCCACTACGTGAGAGAAGCCACAGTATCTCGCAGCACACCAATATTTAATTCACACTGAGTCCACCGCACAGGAAGCGCTGACTAACGTGTCTATTATCGTAGTGCACTAGCAGCGGCATCGATCGGCTGTGATCGGTGAGCTACAACAATTAGCATTAAATCAATTGGCTGCCAGTGTGCCGGGATGGGGCATCGGTTCTGATTGCATTTAATCGTAATTCCATTAGGAGGAAGCAGGTAACTCATCTCTTCTAGAAGTGCAGTGCATGGTTTCGCATTTTTTATCAGGTGCCGTTCCGATCGTTCACGGTCGGAATTTGAAGGTCGTGCTCCGCAAATGGAGTCACAAATTAGCTTCCGTTGTACGTGGCGCATGACAGCATGCTATAGACAGTTTTGTAAGGAAATGTGTTAGTGAATCGTGTGCAACTCACTGCCCCAATACCTGTTTCTTAAATGCATGACAATATTTACCGCAATCAAGAATCAAAACAGTGAAGGAATTGAAGGAAAAAGACGAACATTGTGTCTTCGATCAAGCATTCTTTCTTCCCTGTGAAGAAGTTTGATGTTATACTTGGAACGATCTAAGGGATTATCTGTCAGTGCTGTACCATGTGAAGTGTTCCAAGAACTAGCGAAGAAAATTCTTGGTGACTTTCTCTTCCTGCTACTTGAGCGTGGAGAAAGGATTCTGGACATAGAGGAAATTACAGACGCATCGATCGATTCAGTTCTCTTTGCTGAAGATGGTTTTTGTTGTGGTCTGACCTGGCACACAAGACCTGTCACGGGAACTCACCGGTGACATGCAACGGTCACCGGTTGATGTGTGAGTGTAAGCCACCGTGAGGGTCAGCGATCGCTTAGAAGAGAGCGGAGGGCGATCAGAATCGTCCCGGCGTCCAAGGCAGTGGGAGCCACGTAAATCCTGCCCGTTCCGTTCCGTAATTCATGTAATAAGTCCGTGTGTAACTTTGGCGCGTATAATATTTGATGTAATGTGGAATGGTAATTGGTGTGAATAAATTGTCTTTTTGTAACAAACTTAAAAACATAAAAGTTTTGAACTTCTGATGGATCAGGCTCGAGACATCTGGCCGTAGAGCGCAATCTTGGTGACTTCGCGGATGAGAAATCCACATCAGAGCAGCAAGCAATCAATTAGGAAAGGATCACTAACTTTGGTTGGTACAGGTTGTCAGTTACTGGATAAACTTTGGCGAGAGGGAGAGGCCTGGCAGTATGAAGAGGAGGTCTGGTGTATGAGGCCTCTAGTACAATACCATAGCTATCAAGAAATAGTCCTCTACTGAGACCTTTTCGTCCGAGGATCCAGCGATGTTCCCTTTGTTCCTTTTTAACCTTTCTTGTACTTGATAATTGCTTAGTCTTTACTTATGGGTACTTTTTATTCAACCAAAATGTTATAAGTGTTGACTTAAAACAAGTCTTCCACACCTTAGCTCTTCAAGAGCGTTCTTCTTTGCTATGTTTATCGGAAGTTGCCGACTTCTCCATAAAGCTTCAATCCTGGGAATGATACATTTAACCAAGAAAATGCTCGAGAAGATTAACTAGCTGAAGAAGATGCATCGTCCAAGGTTTGTAAACAACGATCAATAGAATTCCTTGAAGAAACAGATATGGGGAATCTGCGGAAAATAATCACATGTAGTGTCCTCGATATAATCGTTAGTACCGGATGTTTGTCTTAAGGACACCCGAAAGTTATACTGTTATAACAAGTATTTAAATTACCTATTAATAAGCTCGAACACTGGGAAAGAATCAGGATGAAGGATGAAGATTGCAGTCATTATTTTATTATTCGATTAGGAAATAGGCTCATCCTGTCCCAAATGCAAAACACATCGCTCTTTCTCAAATTTGTTCAAGTTCGAATGATTGACATTGAATTTATAAAACACTACCAACCTTTTCCTAAAGTTCAATCAACACAAAAATCCGGTTCAGTAAATGTCAAACAGTTCATTCGATCATTCGCGATAAGTCGCACGCGGCTAGTAGGGCGGGAAACACACATCCACCAAAACGGCGATGCCGGTAAGATCAGCCGGTTCTGCTTTACATTTGGAACCCGATACCGGTTCACTTCCTGTTCGATAATCGTGCTTTGTTGTTCGCTCATTAGAGTCTAGATTGAGTTCTGCAGTGGGGCCGCATCTAACGTAATACACGTACCGTCTGATCGGCGTGATTGCAACGGCACGATCAAATAAAGAACGTCTAATGAAGAATCGGATCACTCGCCAGTCGAGCCGGCCAACCTTCATTCCTGCCCGGAGAAAGTAAACTAGTTCAACATAATAAAGTGCAGCGCGAAAGCGGCCACAAAGCAACAAAATACACGCGCGTGTACCAATAGCAACGTCCAAAAGGGCACAATCATACCTGCCTAATGTACAAACACCGACACACACATACAGAGATACACCGCAACTTACCATCGTTCGTCACGTTATCTTGGCCCACTTATTGGTACAAAAAATAAAACTTCCCTTCTTCGCCAACCGCTCCCCGCCAGGCCGTCCTCTGCTCATGGAAAAATGCATTCTCTGTTGCATCGTGTCGCTTCGTTTCGGGCCCGATCATTAGGGAACAAATTACTGCACAGCCACCGGACCAACGCGCTCAGTGCTCTCGGGGAATTTCTGCAGGCTTTTGCAACACGTGAACAGGACCCGTTCCTGTTTGCCGCACGGAACGGATTAATCTGTTCGTTCTACTTTCATCACGATGGCTTAGGCCTGGACGTGCTTGTTTCGCTGCACCGAAAGCTAAACCCGGCGTAACCCATTTCCGGGTGTGCCCGGTCTGGGTGTTGCTCGAAAACTGCACCACAAACGACGTTGTAAATCTGTGGTCAATCCAGACCAAAGCGACGGCCCCCCTTCTGATCGGCTACACAGAGCTCGTGACTTGTGGGACTGGTACAGGTGCAGCGGAGTCAAACAAACGCTAGTAATCGCTCTAATCACGACCTATCAACGATTTTAGGGGTTAGGTAAGATCAGACCTTTGTCCACGGTTGGCTGAATGTTTTGAGCACCCTGCTGAGCACGGTTCAAACTTTGAAGTTTGAAATTTATTAAAGCCACCATGTGCAGATCGGTTGCCTAAATAGTAGCTCAGTCTTTAACGACCTTCTCAACAGCATTTGGAAACACTCATGCACACCTCATAGCGTTCGTCTACTTGGAACCGTTTTGGGGGTTGGAGCGAAAACGCTCAATCAATCAATCAATACGATCGGACCGGACCGAGTCGCTGGAACTGATGGCTACCGATTGTGCCGTAACGTTACGCAAACATAACGACGTTCGTGTGTCATTCGATTTGATTTTCCAATTATCATACTGATCCACCATGATGCAGACAGGCCGGCAATTCCAGCGGCAGAGGGTTACAGGTGATTAGGTTTAATTTAATCAAAAAACTCTACCCACAGCCGTCGCTTCGCTCATTTCGCTGGACCGAAGTGAAGGTGCATTATGTTACGATGCACTGCAAACGATCACGATCTTCAAGTCCGTGACTTTGGCGGGCAAAAGCCTAGCCCGACACGGCTACACGGAAACATTGTGCAGATTCGAAAGCCCTTGTTGCCCCATGTAGTTGAGCTGGTTAAGATCACTATCGTGCGTCTTGGGGGCTTTTAAGTCAAACTACAGTTGTGCCGTGAAGCATCGGTTCGTATGCGGCGGTAGAAAAAGACCACAATTAAAATGTTCTATCGAGAGCACTTAAAATATAGGTCTCTAATGAATGACCACGATCGTTGCTGTTGAACCGAGCAGGTTCATCGGGCAGGAACCGTTACCGCGAAAAAGTTCGACGACGATCGACACGGATTCTCAATCATCCGGTAGACCGGTCGGGGCAACAGCTATGCGAGGTATGTGTCTCGGCAGGCACGCGCATAAAACTCGCTTAACACAAGCTCAAATTAAGGTCATCCCCGATCCGGCTGGCAATGTTCTGGATTTAGGTTTTTCCGTCAGAGTGTCCCGTTTTCAGTACTCTCGCCGGGCGCTCCTTGTCGACAGGGCGCGATTAATTGGACCGCGATTGTGACGATCTCAGCCGTACGGTCAGCATCCCAGTCTAAATGGCATCAACCGTATCGATCGACCGTGCACACGAAACCACAAACCCTGTGACCCTTGCGTTGCGGTCACTTGGCGGTGTACACCCGATGCGCACCAGGAACGATGGGTACGCCAAGGTACGCTTTCGATTCGATTACGAGTTCTGCCAAATCCCATCAACGTTGCTTATTGTTATCTGGAGGTAGTTTTGAAACCCCCCCCTTTTTCAAAGCGTACATTAGTCAGCACAAAAAGCACCGGCCATCAAACGAGAACGTACAGTTGTAATAGAAAGTGCGAACAGTTGGGCCTTGTCTTCTCAGAGTGAGGGTGCTGGGTGCGGGATCTCAGGAGGACGGGACGGATGGACATTAGGGCGCAAATATTCCAAGATCAAAACCACCATTATTGATACAATGCGATACAATAGCCATTGACCCAGTCCCCCAGTGGGTCTAGAGCGTTGGATGGCTAAACCGTCATATTAACATGGCGGCGAAATTAGTATCTCACGATTTAACAGGCTCGCTGATGTTATCTCACAACAGCGCAACAAGCCTATTTAATAGACAGTTTTGCTGGTGATGGTCGAGGTGTTGCGTTCGTGTATACGGGAAGGTAGAAGGTTTAAAATTTGTGCATTCGTTTTTGTTTAGTTTTGATGTGTAGTTACTTTCACGTACTGTTACGCAGAAGAAAGTAAACGAGTTCTGCCAAATCCCATCAACGTTGCTTATTGTTATCTGGAGGTAGTTTTGAAACCCCCCCTTTTTCGAAGCGTACATTAGTCAGCACAAAAAGCACCGGCCATCAAACGAGATCGTACAGTTGTAATAGAAAGTGCGAACAGTTGGGCCTTGTCTTCACACTGAGGGTGCTGGGTGCTCGTGGGGACGGGACGGATGGACATTAGGGCGCAAATATTCCAAGATCAAAACCACCATTATTGATACAATGCGATACAATAGCCATTGACCCAGTCCCCCAGTGGGTCTAGAGCGTTGGATGGCTAAACCGTCATATTAACATGGCGGCGAAATTAGTATCTCACGATTTAACAGGCTCGCTGATGTTATCTCACAACAGCGCAACAAGCCTATTTAATAGACAGTTTTGCTGGTTTTGATGGTCGAGGTGTTGCGTTCGTGTATACGGGAAGGTAGAAGGTTTAAAATCTGTGCATTCGTTTTTGTTTAGTTTTGATGTGTAGTTACTTTCACGTACTGTTACGCAGAAGAAAGTAAACCCGAACGGTGATGTTTTGTAAATAGACGGAATAAACAGAAGGCAAGAAAAGTTTATAAATAATCTTTTAAAGCAGCAATAAAATAAGCTGGACACAGTACAGTAAACAGTCAAAGTTATGCTTGGGTTCGACTGTCCCGCATTTTGTTCCCACAGGCAGTAACAGTCCTCGTTTGTGGGCTGTTTTGTTCATTTTTGGGACCAGAGATGATCAATTTTGAAGAGACTGGTCGCGGAGATTTTTACGGATCATTTGTTAGAGCGGTTTATTGTTGCGGTTTCTTAAAAAATCGTTGGCAACGGAATGGCATTATGGCCTATGAATACGAATAAATTATGTTAAAAAAAATTAAGTTAAATTTGTGACTGAGTTGAGTTGAAAAATTAAGTTAATGACTCGAACACATTACTCAAATTGATAATTTATTTGTAAAACGAGATACATATATAGTGTTGTCTCCTGGGTCTTGAACCGCCTTCTGTTCGAAGGCGTAATACTGAGTGCATTTTCATTGCAGGTCTGCTGAACGGAAGTATAGACTCGCCGTCTCTAATGTCAAGTATCGATTTTAATGCGCCATCTCGAGCACTCAGGACCAGGGATACACTTCGTGTTACTCTGCCCCGTTCCATATCTTCCGACTGTTCCAGAGACAAGCTCCGTCTTCTCCCTTGGCCGCAGTTATTTACGGAACAATTCAATTAGGCCTCGGGGCCCGTTGTTTTATTACCGTATATCGGTTATAAGCTACCACTTCAAGCGGTCGCTAACGTTTGATAGGTACATATAACCATTTCAATATCTGGTTAACGCATAGCAATAGTTACAGTTTCTTTCACCAATTTATTTTCGTTCAGAAATTCACGAATTTTTGCGCTGGAGACAAATACAATACTATTATGGAAAGAGTTGTATGAATCTCAAACTCTGTCGATCTAAATTCAGTATTGAAAAGAGGCCTAAGTATCGATTTTAATGCGCCATCTCGAGCACTCAGGACCAGGGATACACTTCGTGTTACTCTGCCCCGTTTCAGCGCTGGTTGTCCCGACCCTATGCTACGCATGTCGCATATCTTCCGACTGTTCTAGAGACAAGCTCCGTCTTCTCCCTTGGCCGCAGTTATTTACGGAACAATTCAATTAGGCCTCGGGGCCCGTTGTTTTATTATACATTAAACAAATAGTGCCAGATATCACAACTAAACCACCCTTATATCGGTTATAAGCTACCACTTCAAGCGGTCGCTAACGTTTGATAGGTACATATAACCATATCAATAACCGGTTAACGCATATCAATAGTTACAGTTTCTTTCACCAATTTATTTTCGTTCAGAAATTAACGAATTATTGCGCTAGAGACAAATACAATACTATTATGGAAAGAGTTGTATGAATCTCAAACTCTGTCGATCTAAATTCAGTATTGAAAAGTGGCCCATAAATTCCTGCTTCGCGTCTGAAAATCTACTGATTCGCTTGTCTCAGAAAATGCTCTGAGCAGTCATTCGTCTATGTTGGAGGAATTCTAGGTCGAAAATGTAACAGATACGTAAAATCACAAGATGCGTGTGTAAAGGAACACGACATCGATCTTTGCTGTGTAACGTCCACGGAAGAAGAGAGCCTCCGGATACCTCCGCGACGGTTTATTTATCTCCACTAATACAGCTATTACATTGAATTAGATTACATTCGAGTTTATGTTTATAGTCTGCGCTCGACTACCCTTACACGTGATTTGTTTCTTTCGACTAATTGTGGTCAGTTAGTTCAAGTTCATCCAACAAATTGTTTTGTTGTAAGTTCAAAAGTCGACCTAAGAATAGCTGAATAGAGAGACTAAATGCGGATGTATATTTAATTTTGTCTATAGCTGAAGAAATTTGGCTACGTAAGTTTAGCTTTAGATTTATGGCTATGTTGTACCAAAGAAAACTATACTGATGCGTTAAATATAGACACCAGTATCTCACTTATGGACCAGTATGACAGTCAGTGGTCTTATTATTTTGTCGCACACTGTACCACCTTAACTGAGCTTTTTAACTAACGCGTCGGTGTGCATCAAAAAAGAATTGACAGTGCTTAATTAAAAAAGTTTTAATAGCTATTTCTTGTAACATAGCTTTATTGTTTTTACATAAATGGCTCAAAAATACTTCGTGGAAATCTTTCAATATACGCAAAATAAAAGTAGTAATTCTAGTACATAAGCTACTAGATATAAGAGTGTCAGCTGCTCCGGGAAAAGGTGAAACAAAGTAAATCTCAATTCCTAGCACAATCGCACATTTTATTACTATTTCATTCTACCCAAACCTTCCTAATGGTACTCAAATTTCCGGCCGCCTGCATGTGACTGATCAATCAGTGATCATTGTTGTTTGTCGTCTGTATGAATTTGCACATGCAGAAAAAAAAGCGATTATCAAACGAGATCAATGCACGAATGCAACCTTCAGGCCCTTTTTTCCCGTCGTATTTAGTCTAGCGGTGCAGTGTTCTGTCTACAATAGCTCTCCGCCCGGTTCAAATCTGCCCAGTTTTGACGTCAAAAGCTATTGTGCAGCAAATGCATTTTATTCTATTGCTACACAACATGTCCCGGTCCGACCAGACGAGGCGGGAAATCGATACAAGCCAGTGTTCACAGTTTTCCATACAATAGCAATCACCTGGACCGTTGGATCGTTATCTTGCATGTGGGCCAAGCCACACGGCACAGCACACCGAGACAGAGTGTGTTTGATGGCTAGCCCTATATTTCAATTTCCGCAATAATCGCAGCCCCTGTGGGAGACCTGTGTCGCGGTGTTCGCTGGTCATGATTGTGCCCGATAGCATTGCGGGAACGAAAAAAAAGCTGGCATCAACGGCAATCGATCTGCAAATCCAAAACCCCGTCCACACAGATCAATAGGACTGAGAAGGAGAGTTCGGTCCGATAAGCTGCTAGATTTGAATAAGTGAAGTCTCGCTTCATCTCAGTTCTCGGACTCAGCCTGCACGCCAGGCAATGTGATCGACCTTTTGAAGTGGAATGTGACGCGAGACGCAGCACGTCGCAGACTATCGTCGGTGAAAGAGTGAAGTTTCCATGGGAAAATGAAAAGCGACACGTAATCTCTTCATTTTGCACATTCCTCTGCGCTGGTCTGGGTCTAGGTTCCGTACTAACCGTTGTGGTAGGATAATTAGTGAAGAACAAGAATGATCCTGAGGAGCTCCTGAGGGCGGCAAGAAGAGAAGCTCATCCGTCGTCGTTCTGGGTGAGCTGCGGATCTTAGCTACGAATCGAGACGCTGACAAGCATTCCCGCGGGAATCTCAGCTCAAACGGAAAAGTCCTTGAACGTGACAACCGCAGCTAGCCGGCAGTGCACCGTTTACCGAACCATCAACACGAATGGTTGGCTGT
The DNA here is from genome assembly GCA_002091835.1 of Anopheles maculatus. Classification (NCBI taxonomy): domain Eukaryota; kingdom Metazoa; phylum Arthropoda; class Insecta; order Diptera; family Culicidae; genus Anopheles; species Anopheles maculatus. The sequence goes on from KZ061998.1 coordinate 145,086, forward strand.
GTTTGGTTTTACGCTTGTCACTTCAAACCGTCAACCGCGCGAGTTTGACAAGTTGTCGCACATGGCACGATGGCCATATTTTGCACCCTCTCCAACCAGCCAGGCACAGGGATGGAGGCAATTAACATTCACCGCATGGGAGACGCGGTTCGCGAGTCCTGTTTGCCGGCCGGTTCGCTTCTTCAGCCAGCAACAAACCTGGATTACCATTCCTGGGCATTCGGAGCGTAGCAAACGATTACAGCGCCGAATGGTGACCGGTCTAAATGATCGCAAATGATCACAATTGCTGTCAATTAAGTGATGGTGGAGGTGATCCAACCGGTGTGTGAGTGTGTGTTTGAGGACCATGCAGGAATGTCAAGAAAGGGCACGTATAAAGCGATAGAGTAATTTTAGAGTAGCTTAAGATAACTCAAGTCACGATATCGTGTGAACGAACCTCCGAGTTACTTACAAAAAAAGGACAACTATATGAAATCTTCATCAAAAAATCAATTTTTGATGGCAAAATAGTGAAGAAGTAAGCGCCATCTAATAGTTTCTGCATAGAATTCAATCCAGTTTTTTGTAGTATGCTAAATACCGCACTCAAGACCACGGTACACATATAAATTGCTTTAATACTATATAACTATAATAATACTGATGTCCAGGACCATGGTGACAGCTCCTTTTTAACATAGCAGGACTTTTAGCAAATCTAATTCGATTCTTTCCTACGAATGCAGGATTGACTATTCTTTCCTACTAATGCAGGATCCTGCAAGTGAGCAAAATAAGATATCCAGTCCTCCTGAGGTCTGTCACAGAAAAGTTAGAAGAAGAGGAGATAGACGATTTTCCTATGACGAGAAGGTGAAGGTGTCAAAGCATGATACTCAACAAGAATACAATTTTAGTGGGAAATGGAGAAGAAGTAGGTTCAATCAAACTATTTATTTATGGACTTCAATCAAATTTTATAGCATATTTGATGTAAAGATATTCAATCTATTTTTATACTGTATAAGTCTAAAAGTAACAAATTTAAATTAAGGAGGAACTATAACAAAGCTGATGTCCACAGACAGATGTTGCTTGATGACATGAGCTAGTTTAGCAAGACTTGGCAAGACCAAATTCAAATCCTTTTTCACACCGTTACCCAATTGTCTAGACTGATCAACGCGCTAGAAGTAAGGAAGGAATCTACTAAAACACCAAACAGGTAAGATCTCCAATGGCTGAAATGCCAAAAAATAATACGAAAAAGAAGCGTGAGAGCATTTCATGTTTTAGAACTACCGAATCTCCATAAATTACTCATCGAACGGGTGTAATAAACCTGAACTAGACTACCAGACTGGCTTGAAAGATTGACGGACGACAATTCTTGAACGTGAGAGATTTAGAGAACTCCCGGTACAAAAGAAAACGTCATCCTTTCGACAAATAGCTTTAGGTTTTTCTTACTTCACAAGAAATCATATTGTCTCATAATGCCTGAAAGAAAAACAATTTGCTATTCCTCATCAAATTGTTGCCAAACAATCGTCTATTTGTCCTTGCATTACTCACGTACAGGAAACCGCATTAAAACTCCGCTACACATCGATCGTGATTATCGCCCCAAAATGTGTGCACATTACCAACCGCAGTGTCAACAGTTTCAGTACGCGGAAGAAGTCACCCGGCAAACGTATGAACGTGATCGCGACCAACCTACGGACATTGCGGAAGCGCCAAACACTTGCTGAACCATTGACAATGGAGATCTTCCGCTTTCGCTACCGTTTGCAACTGGTGCTACTGCTGCTGCTGCCAAACTCATTAATAAAACAAACGAACGATCTGGTCCCACTCGCGTCCCCAATTAAGACGCAGGGTACGGGTCTCCGTTATTGTAACTAGTATCAAGCTAAGCATTAAAAAAAGCCAGAAATAAGATAGCTTACATCACCACCACTCACGTTGCTGACGAGAATGCCACAGTACTCGCTGTTGCCGGACTTGGCGAGCAGGTTGAGGCTGAGCCCGAGCGTGGCCGATCCGTTACCGAAGGTCATGCAGGCCGGTGTCCGAAAGTCCCGCGCGTGCACCACCCCGTTGTACGGGCCCGCGAACTGTATCTTGATGTTCATCATGCCGGACTTGCAGGTGGCCGTGACGTGCGGTGCGAACTCCGTGTCCTGACCCGTGGCCTGTGTTGAAAGAAAGAACGGGAAAACATTAGTGTGGGGAACGATCGGTAGATAACAATAAACGATAACACATAAAGAAACAAGGCGAAAACTGGTGCTGGAAATGTATGAGAAATGATTTATTGCACGCGTCCAACGCTCAACGAAACGATTTTAATTTGTGTGGTTTAATTTAAAACAATCTCCGGTCTCCCAAACGAGTCCACTAGGGTTCCTTGCATTCTTCGAGGAAATCCATTGGTATTTTATGCAAATGCCAAAATGGCTCGCTCTGCAAACCGACCCGAGTGTCCGCTTGTAACTTTGGGAAACGTTAATTTCCGTAACGACGGGTGTGGAATGCTGTCATGCTGTGAGTTTTTACTTTCACTGTGAAGCACCAACGCTGAGGCTCGCGATGAATGTAAAGCAGTGTGGAATGGGAATGGTTCACCGGGTCTAACGATGTTAGGCTTACGCAACGCAGAGATCGGTCGATCGTCCCACTCACGGTCGGTAAGGTACGCCTCGAATCACGTTCTGTGATCCGTTCTGCACAGAGGGATAATCACGCGCCCGTAACAATATCTCTGAAGACAGTTCCATGTTCACCTGTGCCCTCGCTACAGATTGATTGGATCGTGCAATAGTTCAATGTTCAATCATTGAAGATCACCTAGAAGCATAGTGCGGGAAGACCTTTCTAAAAAAGGTTTAAAGTGCGTCATCAAACGTTTCGAACTGTCCGTTTTCATTTTCATGTGACGGACACCTTAGGCCTGAAATTATCATTTCAGTCACGAATTATGTCCATCACCAAAAAATGACACTGTCTAAAAATAGGCGTAAAGCGTTTCACAAAGAAAAACGTACGAGGATAGTAACAGTTCGTCACAGCAAACGGAACCAAATTTGTCATCACGGTTACCGACACATTGGCGGACACTTTGTCGATCAAGGCAATCGGCTCAATGTCAACAGGGCCGGAGCGTTACGATCGGGCAGCTCCAAAAACTGGAGGAAATTGGTTCCGCATGGGCGACTCGAAGTCACCGTGTCGTCTTGGGACATGTCTCTCCTCGGGTCATGGTGGAGTCTTGGTGGCAGGTCGAACGCCTCCAACCCAAAGAACAACGAAACATCTGTTCTGCGTTATTTCGGCATTAAGTGTGATTGTGTTTTGCGGATACCGTGGGCTAAAACTTGATCCTTCGAGCGCGAGCTGCTTGTGGGCGTTTGTTTGGTGACCAGTTCCTTTGAGTTCATCGTTCGGAGCGTTGTGGTTTTGGAGCCGGTTTAGTTAAGCAATCGAATGATTAATTTGGTCGAGTTTTGTCCGGAGCAACCGGAAAGGAAAGCTTACATTTCGCGTCGGTGCGTTCTTAAGGTCATGAACACACGAAACAAGCCGTTTGTGATCTGTAACGGAATTTAGTGTCAAACGTTTGAATGTTTGGGAGGTATGTTTTTGTTATTGGTTTCTGGTGGAACACAATTGAGCAATAAAAATAAATGCTTAATTAAGCTAATTTTCCACAAACGATTTTTTTTCTGTTTTGCGGAACGATCCCGTTAGCTGCCAAATTTTCTATTAAATCAATTAAGAAAATCGAAATACCTTCAAACGAAGCAATCATTGGCGATCGGGAAAAACAGCCAAAAGCAGCAGGAAAGCGACCCTCACCGTGTGCGTGTGTGCACCATAAATGAATAAATCCAATTCGAAGGTGCTAACAGAAAGTAGATACAGCCCCAAAACTCAACTTCCCTCAATTAGATCTCCGATCGGTTAAGGAAAAGCCAACGCCAATTGTAGTGCCATCCGTCGTCCGACACTCTCATGGTCGGCCGTGTTTATGAGCACGCGAAAGTAAGCCAGTGCTACGCGTGAGTCTCGTTGCAAGCTGATTGGAAAACGGTGACCGGTGATCGTGAGAAGCATCATCCAATCACACCGTACCAGACCACCAAAAATCATCGATCGGCAAGCGGCCAGAAATTAATTCGATTGATTCCGAATTGCTCGGTCAGAAATTTACGGCCTTACCAAATGTGTTAACAGATAATTGCCCGTTTTTCCGACCGGAGGAACTCGTCGAAAATCGAACCGGAGAGACCTTCTTATCGGTGTGACCGACATAAAGGAAGTTCGATTGGTTTTGAGGTTGTGGAGCAAAACATTTCAAACCACCGAAGAGCCTTGATGCAATTAGACAGACGAATGGAAGTGATGATGGCCCGAGGTGACGATGGACTTGAGAAATTCCAATCGGGTTTGGGAAAAAGGGCTCCCTCTAACCCTCAACCTCATTTCTAATGCCACTTGGCAGGCGCGGTTTTAATGATCGGCTTCGGTTGGCCCTTTGCTCGTTCCAGTAGCTTCATTTCGAGCGATCGAGCTGTCTTCAATGGGTTACGATGCAGTTTCTTGTAGTGCCTAGGGTACTCCACTCTATTTTTCTCATCACCAACCGACCATTTCGTAGAAGAGGCTGCTGCATTACTCATCACCGGACAGTTGACAGCGTCGTGAGGCACCTGCTGTAACCAGTGCTGTGGACGCTTATCGTTAATCATATTACAAAATGAGACTGGGAGCTGACGGTCGGGACCGTGTGTAGACGTGTGAAGAACATCGTTCGCACATCAACACCTAATGATAATGGAATGGTGGCAGCAGTCATCGGGAACGTCATTATGCAGAAAGTGTATATGGAATGTTCTTGGTAGAACGGTTCTTGATACCACGCTAGAAAGAATGATTGCTGGCACAACAAAAAACAACTGTCAACTCAATGGATGTAGTTTAGTTGTGCCAGGATATGTTATATTAATTTGAATCTCTTTATTTATTATATTTTATCCATATTCTAGGATTTTTAAATGTTTTTCTTTAACTACTCACCAATGACCAATAATAATATAATCTTTCTGGGTTTGCTTCAAATTTTGAAAGATCTTAGGTCTGTGAAACACAGCACTGCCTCTATGATTTGGAGAGTCAGTTATGAAGGGATTAAAATAACAGACTGATTTCAAGGACCGACCACGTGATGATCCTGCGAATATCTAGCGACACATAAACATATTCTTCTTCTTAGCATGTCTATAATGAATTGATTTGGAGAAAAACACTAAGCGGAGTATTAACTTTAAAGATTAGTACCTAGCATTAGCGTTTTCCCTTCATAAAAAGTTGGAAATCTAGATTTACATCTTCACATCAGGAAATACTCTTCAAGCGAAAAAAATAACATCCTGATGTCCCTGGCGTTCCTCAACTTGATCTTAGATCTTAGATCTTTCAAAATATTCTGCTGAACGTGCTTGTGAATAATATTGACCTGACCGTTAAGTGCATCCTTGATGAAATAGACTATAAATTTGCAATTTCCTTTAGCAGCAATCAAGAGAACTTAAAACCTTAACACGGACACGGATTCTCGGTGTTTATTTTTTCAACTATTTTGGTGTTTATCACACAAGTGCATTGAAAGAGAGTAAGCAATAATTAGAGAAGCTTGGGAAGAACATGGGAGCACAACCAATTGCTAGGAATAGTAGAAAATATACTACATTTATTGATACGACAGCCATGTTTAACGTGCTTGCTAACTGCAGTAACAGTAGCACAAACAGTAGCACTTTTTTTAAGTCTGATTGTATGCAGGGTACGTTCTGGCCAGCATCGGGTATCTTAAAAAAGGCTCTGCAGACTACTTACTATCACTCCAACCGCATCAAGTTATTTAGAACTATTCGTTCCTGGGTTGAGAGTAAGAGATATAGTAGCACGTGCAAAGAAATCTTGTAAATATTCTCAAACTATGATTCTGTGATTGATATAAACATCATATTGTGTAGTCTGTTGTAATTTATTTTTTATACTTATTCTTCCAAAATTGAGTTTTATTTGAAAAGTTCTCATTTTGATCATTTGAGTTTTGTAAAGCACTTTTATTTAAATTGTCTTCTAACTTAATAAGTTTTGTTATTGTATACATCATGTCTGAGCAGTAAAGAGTTAATAAGCAAAGAGTATTACACTCGTACCCATATAGGGGTAAAAATGTTCGCTTTCTGAGTCTGTGCCATGTACTGAAAAAGCCATTCTAGCGTGCATGACATCATCGTTCCACCCACCACCATCCACATATGAATTGTTCGAAGCTACTTCCGACGCTCAATGTCAGCGTGTAGCAAACACATTTACATATAATCACTGTACTGACAAGAGCGAGAGACATACGAGAGATAGAGGGAACAGATAACGATTGATCAAATCCCGATTGAATCTGCAAATTCCGTACGTTTGTGTACACTTTATGCAACCGTTCGGTTCATTCCAGTGTGACCCAAATAGGGAAAACCAACGATCGGCCAAAGATCAACGACCATTTTCGTGGACACACTACACCGTGAAGCGAAAGTGAATAAGCATGCAGCACAATTAGCATGATCTATGAGCTGCGCCGCTCAAACGTGGTGACGTCGATCGATGTTTTCCAGTGTGTCATCGTTTGGTTGCAAACATGTCACCCGTTTGCATATGAAATATGTGCAAAGCATTATGTCATCGGGCCGTTTAATTGCACCACTGGCAGCTAGACACCTATTCGGAGCTAGAGTTATTCGAAATGCAAACTAGCTTAAGTGGAGTATGGGGGTTTGTTTATATACTGCAGATGGGTCGGTTTAGTGCGTCGCTCCCACGGTGCTTCGTGGGTTCCGTTTGGCGGAATTAAACTGTGTGAGTGTGTGTAAAGAATTAGAACAAGTGTTGAATCTATTACACCTAACACAATCAAACAACTGACCATAATTAGTGAGAAGCGGCAGAAGCAACGTGGAGTCCGAAAATTAAATAATCTTTCTAATTAATTTCTGTTCCGAACGATTTGCAGATGTGCTGCAGAGGATGCTTCGGTATGCCGATTGATTCGTGAAATTCTATTGCTCTACGTGTAAGCACGGTCAAAAACGTGTTGAGCGGGAAGTTCACACGCTGTGCTAACCTTCACAACAGCCACTCTTCTCGATCAACGCTTCACAACAGAATGAGAAATCTTTCAGTTAATACTTTATCTGTTCCGTTCGATCATCGTTCGATCGATTCACCATTCTGACGAGTTCGAGCTATTGGTGGTGGCGAAGAATTTCGGTAGTCAAGCTGTCTGCTTCTTGGAACCGTTTTCGTTCGATTAAAAGCTGTTCTGTTGGGGTGTTGTGAAAATTGCTTCTATCGTTTCCCGCATGCGTTACGCTCGAGCAAAGATGTCGATATCAAGATCGTAGCGCAATTTAATTACGAACACATTTAACTCCCACATCGCCGGAGCTAATCGTTTCATCTTCAAACATCATGCTGCGCATAGGCGGTTGGAGATTATATGAGTGAACAGAGCAAGCAAAACTGAAGCTAATCTTGCTGAACTAACTGATAAAAGGGGTAGCTCGGAAAGGTCATTTGCTTACGAACAAGTTCTCCTACAAGGTCTAGGTTGGGCGAAGCGCAACATTCGAAGATCTGGCTTGTGATCTTGCGAGCTGCTACATTTCCTACAGCAACACATCGCATTCGCTCATTGTTCTAAACCGTTGTGCCGAGTGCCTGAGCTGGGCTGGAAAACGTTAGAAATGTGTTCAGTCTCTCCCATCCACAGCATTTCACACCCAGCAACAAACAGCATTTGCCGTCGAATGTTTTTGTGTTCCAGCGAATAATGACAAGAATTAGAGCATGCTGAAAATATGCCCATGCGCTCTATTGTTTCAGTCGGTTTCGCACCTTCACGTCGGTGCGTCGGTCAACGAACGAAACGAACCGATCGAGAATCGAGCATTACGTCCAATACGGCTGACGTTTATGATGTATGTAGCCAGTGCCTGTGTGCCAGCAAGCAAGGGCGTACGAACGACGGCGGATACGCGTTCGGTTCGCCCGACTCAATACGCTCAAAGGCCACGGTGGCCTTCACAGAGCTGCTGCAGCTGGTGGGACGATTCGCTGCGTCTCAAGCGACGAACCTTCTGTAGCCGGCGGGACAAACGATCGCACTCGGCACTTGTGCCACGATCTTGCACTACAAAACCGTCCGTGTGGGCCCACTCGTGCCTGTTTGCTGTGTATTGCATGAGGAGGTGTTAAGAACGCGATCGATAGACACAAAGACACACAAGTGCCGCCAACCTGCCAAGGCCGGAGAGGAATTCATCTCCCGGTGTGCAGTTCTGTGGAGGCGCTTCGCGAGTAGCTACACACATGCAGAAACAGAAGCAGCAAACGTAACACGTACGGCCTCCGCTCGATACTACGCCTTCATACTGGGCGCGTTGGTTGATTATTGGTGGGTTCTCGGTACTAGAGAATGCACACAAACTACGAGCTTTTTTCGTGTTGCAGACGATCGGTGCGATAAAGTTGCTTTCCCGCTGGTTTATAAACGAAAAAACCACTAAAGAGGAAATGAAAATTGTGAATTACAGTTGCGCAGGGAGGTACTTGTGAGTTTTAGTTTTTAATTATAACACCCTTATCCTTCTCCAGCTCCGACAGCCGAGTACCAATCTTGCGCAAGAATGTAGAACTTCCTGCACTGCTTCTAACTTTAGCCGTTACTTTCCGTGCTATCAAATTCATCATACAGAATTATCGTATTAAATGGTGAGTTTTATGAGCTTTTTCGCGCGCTCTCTCTCTCTTCAACTTCAGCATTTTAAGCCCTTGGTTTTAGCTTGCAAACCACAATCCGGAACTGTCTAACGGTAGCAGAGATGTAGTAGCGAAAAAGGGTAAAAGTGAACCTACTCCACCATCCAGATGCCACTTTCCCTGCTGGTGGTGGTGGTGGTGGGAAACACAATTTTTCGCAAATGTTTCCATTCATTCATTAGGCACCGGGTAGAGTATCGGAATATGGTTCCGGAGCGGTATGATAAAGAAGGAAAATGCACGCGATCGTAGATCCCAAACCTGTACGCTTGGGGTACGTATAACACGCACGTAATCTGCCAAACCCGTGCACCGGCTTTTCCGACCGGTTTGTGTGCTTTGGTAGCTGCGAAGATCCGAATATTGCATACGATGTGAGCGTGCGATTTGGAAAGTGTGCTAAATTTGTGTGTGCCCGTGTTTTAGTGCTGTTCCTTCGTGCATTAGTAGTCGTCGCTTTGATTTTGGGGCTTTGTGTTCGTGCCCGAAATTGTGCCAGTATGAATTGCAGCGATTGCAGTAGCTTTCTAATTTTACCGGTGTGGTTTGCGATGGGACACGCTTAATGGGCGGGAGTTTGAGAGATGCAAACTAGTAATGGCAAGTCGTTTGTCAAGTGAATGAATAGCACGATAAATATTAAGAAAAGAATAGTGTAAAAGTAATTAGTTATTTCGGTTTGAGCCGAGATTTTTATCCACATTTGTGTCCTCTAGTAGATAGAAATTTCTTGACAATATATCATCTGGATAACGATGTCCAATGTCCAAAAGATCGCGATGTATTGTTTCTTATAATACCAAACACCTACAAACCTCAAAACCTTTGCTTTATATATTTATATATATGTATGCATTGGTCCTTACAGAGGTTTTTTTTTACTCTTTAACGTAACGCATATTGAATTTTAAAGCCACCGCTGACATAGGGTCGTTCTCGCTATAGTCACGTCAGTTTTAAGTGGTCTGTAGTTGCAGCATATTCTCGGAGAGACTTTATTAATAACTATAGCTAATAGATCAGGTGCATCTATTTCACCGATGAAGAGATTAGACATAAAGATGCATTGGGCATTATCTCGTCTTTTAGCGAGTATTACGAGTATTCTAGCATTACGCCAAAGAATAAAATGCAAGACAATACGCGTAGTTCTGTTATGGACAGGTTCAATCCGTTCTGTCTATATACTCGATGAAGGACTCCATGCAACTGAACTGAACACGAGCATAGACCGATCAATGGATGTTGTGGGATATTAAATCCTCGAATTTTGCTAGCTTTGACTAAAACATCACAGTAGTGCTGATGTTACTGATGTGCTGAAATTTAATTTCAGCTGTCCAGCACGACTCCAAAACCCTTAACAGAGTATTACACCGTGGCAGTTGTGTCCGAGAGATGATATAGTTAAAGTCTGCAGGACAAATTGTTCTTAACCCCGATATTAACAAAAAATCGACAGATTAGATCTGTGTTTACGGCAACCATTTTCCACGAATAAAATATGATCAAACCTCCAGACTTTTAAAGCCTTCCTAATCTTTAACTATCTGACACCGACAACAGCATGTATGTATAAATTCACGAAAGAATGTATGGTTGTCAACAGATCATACAACAGCCTTAGGAACCTTTTCCACATCTGTTGCGACGTACGAAGCTTGAACTATATCGAACCTTTATAATCCTAGTACTCACAAACGTAGCATAGACATGGACGCTGTTTAAAACTGAAGAAGTCCTCTTCGTCACGTCCAACAGGGCAACGATCAGAAGCTTTCAATTGAAATCAGCGGTTTATACAACCTACAAAGTCTAAAGTTTTTTTAGGCTGACCACATGGGCAGAGTAGTTATGTTAGGATTAAATTGAGATGGAGTGATGGCGTTGATTCTTCCCCCTGAAAAACAGTCATATTCGATTGGCGGACGACTGTCGTGAACGGTTTAGAGGACTTCTGTCGATACTTGAGGTATTGACTGCAAGTATTTAGTATGCCTTGATCAGTTGTATTCTTTAAAAACCTGGTAACTTTTACAAAATGCTTTATTTATTCTTGTTAAATCTTATAGAATCAATTTTAATTTATTTTGAATAATTAATAAAGATATTGTCTCAAACTTTTTAAAATTAATTACATGGTAATAGTTTCATTTTGATTATAAGGAATATTTTAGGAAAATTTAATTGAACCTAATATTTTCCAATATCAGATACACCGATAACATAAAAAAGGAAGATTCACCACTATTATCAATTATTTTCAATTAACAATAAACATTGCTAAATTAATACTAAAATTGAATTACAGCTAAAGAATGCAGATAATTACAGAAAACAGTAAAAATTTCCACTGCACCCATTAAAAGAAGCTAATCTCTACTGATAAATGCATAATTGCAAAATAATGCTGTTATGAAAAGAAAAAACAAAACTCTTTATTTTTCCCGGGGAAAATTATTTCATCAAACAATTATAACATTACACACTCGCCTTACATCCCTCCCTCCAGCTCCTTGACGTCATAATTCGTTTCGTGCCATGGTTCTGTACCGTACACCGGAGGGTGTGAGCATTGCAAACGGGCATAATGGCGTATCAACCATGCAACGGTAAGTGCTGCGGCACGGAAATGCATGCCCGCGAAGAGCAAAATCCCGTTCTGTATTCTCGCCCGTGCAGACGATATGGCAATAAGCGCGTTTGCTGGAATGGTTCGATCGCTGGACAAATGTGTGCCCCAGGTTGTCTATTTCTTGGAACAGTCGGCAATAGTCCTAACGGCAGGAGGTACTATCATGAGACGCAGTATGACGCAACTTGGATACCGATTCGTCCTGAGCGCTTGGAGTTTACTGCATGCTCAGACCTTTCCGGAATGCAATCGATCGTACTATAGGGTTTTGAATAGAACCGTACGGTTTCACTCTCGTTCGAACCCGTACATGGTCGTTGAGAGTTTACTGATTTCTCTTGTCGTAAAAGACCAAACCGAGGCACACGCGACGTCCAATTTCATTTCGGGAAACGTTTTCTGCACGCGGCCTTACCCGGCGGCACGATCCGAAACCGAAAACGAAATGAATAATTTAGCAGAAATGGGAGAACGAACGAAACCGCCGATCGCGGTTGCGTTTGCATCGTTAAGGGATACCAAGGCACACGGCTCACACGATTCTGCACGGGTTTAACGATCGTACGAAGATATCCTCCCAAGGCGCTGGGAAGTTGAAGCTACGCGTTTATGGCTGGGGGGGCGGTATTTTGAGCAAGTTTATTATGAACTCAAGCAGGAATCGCAAACACGCTTGTCCCTGATCAAGCCAGGACCAACCAAGTCAAGCATGGAATAACAAAAGGAAGATCGTGTTTTATGACAAGCGATTCTGCGAGCCCGCTGGAAATAAGAACAGCATCAAAGCGCAAGACCTTGCATGACATCCACACCGAAAGGACCCTTTGTGCGTACGCTATCATGCCGCGTCAGAATCATCATCATCTCAATTCGGATCGGAATTCCCACACCGAAACACTCCACTCGGAGCTCGGACATCCTTTGTGTACACGCACACGCCACAATCATGGGGCTAGAGATTGTGGACGATCGGTACGATTCGGATCCTTTACGGAGCGCATTCAGTACAATGGCTCATTACCATTGAAAGCGATCGGTCTATGGTTGATCCGAAAAAACCGATTAGTTCGGGGTTCGGTTCGACCCGATGCGTTGTGCAATCCTAGGTTATGCCCCTTTTCGGCTGATTGTCCGATCCAACCGGTCGCCCGGCTCACATTTGTCCACAGTCATCTCGGAGCAAAGGTCCGGTACCTTTCAGCGTCGTCTAGTCACCCAAAGTGCAGGCACGCAACGTGCGCGATCTAATTACTGCATGTTTTACTTTTAAACCCATTCACTGTGCCTCTGTGCGGAGTAGCGTATAAGGGCACCCCTATACGAATGTGCTTTCCTTCACTAGCCTCACTTTCGGTTTTCGACCCTCGGGCCAAAACACTGGGCAGGGTTTACGTGTGGACAGAATTTAAATTAACTGCCAATTTGAATTGACAGACTTATTGTGGTAAAAAAAAGGGAGAGCCGAAGAACGTTCCAGGCGCACGTTTGACACCTTTATGTGTGCCCTCCAGGGGCGAAACATACAACTCCTCTACCTGTTAAAGTTAGTGATAGGGTAGAGCTATGCCACACAGAAAAGTCTTCAAATAGAAAAAACACAGTTGATTTCAATATAATCGCAGTGACAACTCTGTGTTTAAAACACAAAACGTCGGGAAATATGATGTCTTATGTTAGATATTTGAAGTAAGTGCTCTTGATAACGCAAAGTAACGTAGAAAAAACACAGTTGATTTCAATATAATCGCAGTGACAACTTTGTGTTTAAAACACAATACGTCGGGAAATATGATGTCTTATGTTAGATATTTGAAGTAAGTGCTCTTGATAACGCAAAGTAACGTTAAGTATAGCCTTCTCTTTATATAGTAATATTCGTAATTTTAGATCCCAAAATAGATTGTTCAACAATTCTTATGGAATAATACAGTGTTCCAGCTTGTTTAGAATAACTTTAATTTCATCGCCACAAAGTAGTAGAAATATAATATTTAAACGTTGTTGCAAAAGGTTCTTGAGGGCGGTTTTGAAAACCAAATCGTTGGAAAAACGATATTTAACTCGGAGTTAAAACTTGCAGTTTTCTTTGTTTATACTTCTAGTTCTAGTGCAATTAAGATTTTCAGGATTCTCTCTGTCAAATGCTCAATGTTTATTATGAGGATCTAAGGAACTTCTATTAAATATAGTTTGAAACATTGTTCCTTACGCAGTTATTATAAGACGAGCTTGTGATTTTCCGTCAACATTCTGATCAGAACAGTTTATGTGTTACTTATGACATTTTGAATTGAATAATTCTATACTGGACTGGTTTCTATCCACAAAATACAGCACCAGTCTGCTTTAACTTGCAACCACAATTGGTTTAGTAATTAGCAACGATACATTTCAAGGACTTTTGCATTACAGACTTTTTCGCAGTCAACTAGAATTGTTGAAGACATTACTGGATTGCTTTTTTATTAGAAGATGTATTACTTCATCATACATGAAGGAGCCGCTACAACGACGAGCTCTACGAGCTGTACAGTGATCTCACCATCGTGCAGAGAATTAGGCTCGTCAGGCTCCGGAAGGGCTGGTCGTGTCATGAAAATGGCACTGAACGACCCAGCCCGTAAAGTCCTTTTAGGCCGTCCACATGGACAGAGGAGGCGTGGAAGGCCCAAACTGAAATGGAGTGATGGCGTTGATGCGTCCGCCAGAACGGCTGAGATAATGGATTGGTAGATGGCGGCGCTAGACCTTGAGCGGTATCGAGGAATGTTGAAACAGGCCAAGACCGCGAAGTCTTACCAAATAGTCTAGGTTAACAAATTGGATGTATATGCTATTATTTCGAACACAACTGTCTCTGTGAAAAATAAGGTAAAACAGAACAAAAATGTACATGAGTTGCATCTTGCTTGCAATCAATACATACGTAATAAACATTACGCAGATTGGTTCTTTACTCGTCGCTTGTAGAAGAACTCTCATTTGCCCGGAAACAAATTGTCCTCTTGTATTACTCTTCTCTACTGTTCTTCCCATTCGTGAGCGTCATTCCTTGGTGTCGCTGTAAATCATTGCAATTTGTTTTCACTTCATCATGGGCCGGGTGATAATCAGCGTACTGATCTATGCCCTCATCATAGTGCCATCCTACCGGCAACATGGCACTAATTAATAAGTACATGTCCTCTTCGTAGCTTCTTGTCACAAAACCAGGCAACCTTTTTGGTGGGAAAATTCTCGGAAGCGTACCATTGCGAAGCACAATCTGGTAGCAACTTCTTCCGTCCGATGAAAGATATTTCGACTAACCAAGATGCGACACTTGCACTGCACTTCACGGAAGATGTTCTAGCCCTGTAACAGGGCATGTCACATTCAACTTTCAACCAGCCCGGTTCCGCTACTGGGCGGCACCTTTCACTTATCTGGTCACAGGAACACGATCGGGAGGTTCCGGTGAGCAAAAGAAAACAACCCGACCGCTAAGACCACTCCACAGATGACGATCACATCCACGAGATATTGGGTAATTAATTACTTCGGCCAAGCATAATTGTTTTTTTCCAGCCGTTGGTTGTGAACTTGACAGCACACTTCGGCAAAAGGCCTGCTCGATTCGTGTAGCATAACCGACCAACCACCAAACGGTATCTGCAGAACGAGCTGCGTTGGTATTAATTAAACAATAACGACACAATCAAAGACACACCGAAACCGGGAATGTTTGAACCGTGTCCGACGAACGAGACAAAGACCACACGCACCTGGACAGGTGGCGTAACAGATTGATATTTGCGTCGCATTACTCCGTTCCAGGCGCCCGGTCGCGTTCGCGTTTGTTTATGATTGAGTGATTGAAAATTAATACACCGCACACCGGCCAAGTGCCAGGTCCAGTCCGATTCCGCCAGCAAACATTCCTGTCCATTCAACCGGAACGGCGCTTCACAACTAGACAAACAAAGATGCCTGCCAGCCGGCGGTGTGCTCACCGGAGTCCGCCATCACCATTTCTAATCGATGATCGATTGAAAGCTTCCAAAGTGGCAGCATCGGCCCTTGATGATGGTGGTGGTGGTGGCCGTACACCTACCCCGAGCCGGCTACCAGTTTCGATGCGCTTCGGTACAGCTGGATGGAAATTCGATGACGAACACCGTCAGGCATTGGACCGTATTGGACCGGTGGCATCGTGTTTGCTTTGCGAGCCCTTGCAGCGGCTACGGGAGCGTCCACTCAGCCTACTAACGGAACCGGTGCGCCCGTAACTTGTGCTCAATCCGCAATCCCAGCTGTCGTGCTATGGTGGATCGTTGAAGCCGCTGCGCAAACGCTAATCCGTTCGTTTCCAATTTGAGATTCCCTGGTGGTGTGCAGTAGCAGCAGCAGCTGCTATTGGAATCCTGCCACAAGATCATGGTTGGGCAGGTTTTGGTTTTCGGTAGGACGCTCACGGTTAGAAATTAGGTGTAGGAAAATTACTCCGTAGCAGGGGTTTGTACAACTAGAACTGTTTGCGTGTAGGAAGGAGAATAGGGAATCGATCGAAAAAAAAGGAACAATTATCACAGCAGGGTAGACAGGTGTGCATGATGAAAAAGTGTTACCAAGAGTTAATTGGAAGTTAAAAAACACGCATAGAACAAATAATTGGTAAAAGAAGAATAAAAAAACATGTGGAAAGAGTATGACAGTTAAAATTTCACTAGAAGTTGTTACACAATGCAATCACTGCTTATACACCGACCAATATGATACTTGCTCCTCGTAAACTGGGCACAGTATCGTTTATTATCTCTTTTTTAATTTTTTTAAAATAACTTTAATGAAATTCTTCAAATTTCTTGAACAGCTAGACTTTCTCGGGCTGTCATGTGCCTGGATTTTATATTTCAATACATTCTCAACTGGACAAACATATTTCTAAGTAAGCGTGTCCAAATCTTCCAAATCCTTCGAAATATCCTTGTAGATGTAGATTTCTGGTGCCAAAATGCCTAAGATGATATTGAAGTTGAATTAAATATCAGTAATGGAGAGGATATCCCTGGTATTACACTGTCCATCTTAGACCACTTTTACCTTTCGACTACTGTCTCTTGACGATAATCGATTAGATGGATCTTACTATACTTCTTCTTCTTCTTCCTTGGCACTACAACCTCGTGAGGTCTTGACCTGCCAGCTATTGCTAGCTTTCTGTGACTAAGTTTTACCCGTAGCTGGATAGTCAGTCCTGCGTACGGGGAGGCGGTCCGCCGGGATTCGAACCCCGGTCCTGCCGCGTGAAGACCGGCGCCGCTATCGTAAATACCACCGGGCCGCCTATACTGCATTATCTAAAATCATTTGGAAGTGTAAAATCTACTCCAAGCCATAAGTGGCAAGTCTCAGAACTCTGTAATGTATTGAAAATTTCTGAATTAGAAATGTTCGAGCCATTTTTAGACCTTGTTCAAGATGAAGTAGACCTTTTTAAGGCAAAACTAGAATGTGTGGCATCTCGACTCCAGGGGAACTATTCGGTAGATTTTCTAACTATGACAGCTGATTGTGTCCATATTGTTGAAAATAGCTAGAGGCAAATAAAGCTTTAATTATAGACCTTTTAAAGCTATCATAAAGAGTTACCAAAGTTATCCAACAATACATTAAGATATTAAAAAACTGTGATTTTTAAGTAACAACTTGCCAATCAAATGCTCACAATAGTTTTTCTGTGAGGATTATTCGACACCTGGCGAACAAATTTGGAGGATCGTAATTACACGCATTTTGCTAATAAGGCTTCAGAGCAGTTAAAACAGATCTAAAATAGCTTGTTGTAACCTTTTCTGATTTGCTCCGATTTTTGTAATGAAACTTGTTAGAACTGACTTCCAATATTCATGCTAATTACTAAACAAGTTTAAAATTATACAGAAAAGATTTGTTGATGAACGGAAATTACCAAAACTAATTGAAACTGTATCAAACATATGTTTTACTTCTGTTTCAAGAGTACCCAAGGTGGAGTGTAGTAGATAGAGTGCGAATCGGAAGTGTGGCTACTCCAGCTCTAAACAAGCCTTACTCTCCTTCGCCTTGAATTTCGGTTAAGAACAGTTTGAAGTGAATGTTTTATTCCTCAAATCAAATTAAATCGGGCCTATTCCTCTCCCCACCAAAAGCGAGCCCGACTCATTTAACTGCTCATAACGAAGGCGTAAACCACCACCGGCTTCGGTCTTTAAGCACGGCCCTCTCTTAACGGACAGTGGATGAGGATATTACGGTGCCACTGTTATCATGATCTCCATTGCTTCCTTCGCTAGGCACCGTTGATTTCCGAGTGTAAATTAAAAGTGTGTGCTGCCGTAGCCATAGTGTCTTTCGGCTTCGGTCGGTAGGTGTCTCTCTGGGCCGTCAAACGGCTTCTACATTGAATCCGCTATTCATTTAGCACATAATGGCGGGGGGTGTATTGTAAGTGGTTTAGATACAGCACAGCGCTAAAGATACACAAATGGCAAACACATACGCATTTCTCATTTAACAACACTCTCAAAACTAACAACGCAATGTCGCTCATCGGTGAATTCCGTTGGATATTTTTGCGTTTGTATCTACACTCCCCACATCATCTTAATCACTTCGTGCTGTGTGCCTGTTCTTGGAACAACGGAAACCTGTTTTTGGTTGCATTTCGGTTGGTTCGTCTTAAGATCCTGCAGTTTGCAAACCTCGGGAGGAGGTCTTAATGGTCTGCACAAGAGCGAACGTGAGTTGCGAAATCAATATGGTTTATGTTGATTGCTTGGGAGAGACCACTGGAGTCGCCACTAAAGGTGGTACACCCGCGCTCAATAACGCCATACATGCGATACATGATGCGGGCTACAATGCAACAACAAGGAAAAAAAAGGTGTCCATACACAACTTGGCAAGCGAATGGGACGAATGATTTAAGTTGCACCACACCGGTGCTCTGGTGCTACCCACGCGTTGGCATGTTCTTTGCCAGTGAAATATGTATTAATCCTTTTAAAACCACTCCTGCATGGTGGTGGATGATCGTTGGGGGAACAAAAACCGGTAGCTTGTGCAGAAAGGAACGCTTCAGGAAGGTGGCAAGCTACAGTAATCCCGCCAAAAACGAATGACTACAACGCCCGGATAAGCGAGAAACCCGAAAAGCTTGTACTGAGCTGGTTTTACTGCATTTGGAAAGTTTTTTGCAATTTTTACAATATTCGTTCCCTTTTTTCTCTATTTCTTTCATTCACACACATTCTTCATCTTTCTAACACAAATAAAAACCTAAGCGAAATTGTCTTGATGACGTGCGGCGCTTTGCCGATTCGATTCGATCACGGGTTTCGAGATATGTATGATGAAATCAGCTAATGTTGCCTCTATACGGAAGGCACACTCGACGCCGATCGGAAAGTCACGATTTGCTGGTGAGTTTAAACTACTTCCAATCTCCATGCCGTGCTAACCACATTGACTGATAAATCATCCAAATGAAATGGCGCTTGCTGTGCGCTGTCCAGGGTGGTTTGTTCCATGATTTCTGAACCCTCTCACACACGGTACTCATACCGGCTGTCAAGACGCCTAGATTCCTGTGTCGTTAGTTCTCCCTTCCATAATTCTTATTGTGCCCTGTAAACCACATATTCGCACAAAAAGGCCTACAAAGTGACCAAAGTTTGTGCCAGCAGCAAATTCCTAGGACGAAAGCGGTGGCTTTATGCAACGCGGGCTTTATCCAAGTGCATCGAGCAAACGACGACCTACCACCGAAATAAAAACCCCGAAACCGGTTTTCCCTTTCGACCCCCCCCGGTGGTCCAAACCAAAATATGCAAAAAGCTCCAAACTGCAAGATGCTGCAGGCGCTAGGCAGCCGAAACAAACGCCATGCTGAGGTGCAAAACTCCCGATGCATGTTGCAGTTGCGGGTTTCGATCGTAACCGAATGACGCAACGTGAGTGTGCGATCGTACGTCGACACCCGTGGCTGCAGCAAAAAGGGTTCGCGGTCCCACATCCACAAGGAGACATACCGTCAAAACGGGGGGCGGGAGGGCTCCAATGCTAATGACTGACTGGTGAATAAACGAGTGCTGATTGAGGTGCAGACAGTTGATCGTTCGGTGGGGAAGGGGCACGTGGGGGTTGAGGTGTATTGGAGGGATCGACGAAGGCGAGAAGAGAGAAAGTTACACTTCCTTCACAGCCCTTATAGCGATCGCAACTCCCATTAAATCTTTGGCCGACACATGGAAAATGAACGCTTTTACCTCATTCTGCGCAATATTATTAAGTGGAGAACTATCATTTTCCATAGTTACAGATCAGTCTAAACACAGGCTTTTTTCTCTCTCTTTTACATGCAGATCCTTCAGCTTCAACGCGGAAGCAAGCTACGATTACATGTCATTAGTTGATCGTTATCTAATTGTCTTAGAAGTAGAAGTAGTGAAGCTAGTAGCTAGATAATAGCGAACAGAGAAGCCTCACTTGTCTGTTGAAGTTATCAAACCAGGAAGAGCAAATGACTGTTGTTCTGATAAAAAAAAACTTAAACCACCCGTCGTACAGAACCGATGTTCTAGCAGAGGTGATAATTAGACTCTATCGTCTATCGCCCTCTGGGTCATCCTGCCGGTGGCATCCTCCGAGAACGAGCGATTGTGATTACGGTAATCAGTCGATAGAACGGCGAGAGCGTGTCGCCGCTTCGGATGAAGTGTAAAGAATGTGGCGAACAGCAAATACTGCACCGCGGGTGATCGTAGCACCCCGGCAAATCTTGATCGACAAAACAAATTCCTCCAACGAACCCCGTGGGAAGGGCTGTAATTTCATACAGCGCAGAACGATCATTCGAGCAATGCTAACGAATTGGTGATTAGCAAAGCAAATGAAGATTGATGCTATCGAGATTGCCTTGTATACACCGAACCAGCCAGACGTGTGTTTTGGTGTGTTTGGAGTGTGGTTTTGGAATTTCGATTCGTTATGGTATTTTCGTTAGCTTTCCTTTTCCCGGGCGAAACCGACGCCGGTTCGTTGTCTGCACGCGCGTCCATTTATAACGGGCCTGTGTTGTTTCGAAAATTGACTTCATGCGTGTGTGTGTGTGTTTTGCTAAGTGAATACTTATCATAACTACCCAGTGGACTTTGGTTCGAAACATAATTCCCGTGTTAGCCATCGTTTTCATTTGGTTCTGGACTTGAAAACCTTGGCGAACCCTTCTAAAGACTTGAAGCGTTTGTTTTGAGGGTACAGTGGTCCAATTGTGTTCGAGTTCTAATAGTTTCTGCTCTAGTCTTTTACATGCAGATCCTTCAGCTTCAACGCGGAAGAAAACTACGATTACATGTCATTAATTGATCGTTATCTAATTGTCTTAGAAGTAGAAGTAGTGAAGCTAGTAGCTAGATAATAGCGAACAGAGAAGCCTCACTTGTCTGTTGAAGTTATCAAACCAGGAAGAGCAAATGACTGTTGTTCTGATAAAAAAAAACTTAAACCACCCGTCGTACAGAACCGATGTTCTAGCAGAGGTGATAATTAGACTCTATCGTCTATCGCCCTCTGGGTCATCCTGCCGGTGGCATCCTCCGAGAACGAGCGATTGTGATTACGGTAATCAGTCGATAGAACGGCGAGAGCGTGTCGCCGCTTCGGATGAAGTGTAAAGAATGTGGCGAACAGCAAATACTGCACCGCGGGTGATCGTAGCACCCCGGCAAATCTTGATCGACAAAACAAATTCCTCCAACGAACCCCGTGGGAAGGGCTGTAATTTCATACAGCGCAGAACGATCATTCGAGCAATGCTAACGAATTGGTGATTAGCAAAGCAAATGAAGATTGATGCTATCGAGATTGCCTTGTATACACCGAACCAGCCAGACGTGTGTTTTGGTGTGTTTGGAGTGTGGTTTTGGAATTTCGATTCGTTATGGTATTTTCGTTAGCTTTCCTTTTCCCGGGCGAAACCGACGCCGGTTCGTTGTCTGCACGCGCGTCCATTTATAACGGGCCTGTGTTGTTTCGAAAATTGACTTCATGCGTGTGTGTGTGTGTTTTGCTAAGTGAATACTTATCATAACTACCCAGTGGACTTTGGTTCGAAACATAATTCCCGTGTTAGCCATCGTTTTCATTTGGTTCTGGACTTGAAAACCTTGGCGAACCCTTCTAAAGACTTGAAGCGTTTGTTTTGAGGGTACAGTGGTCCAATTGTGTTCGAGTTCTAATAGTTTCTGCTCTAGATATGTAGATTTACAGCGCATTACTAGAACACTAACCCACGAAAGCCCATTCGGCATCGTTTGTGCTGAAAAAAAAACCCATTCGCTGGAGCTTCCTTCATTCGGTATTCAGTGCAGGGAAACAATTCTCGCATAATAAACACACACACACTAGCAAGAGAAAACCCCCCCCACTCGGGTGTGTGGGGTACCGATGGGGAGGAGAAAAATGACCCCATCGAGAGCATTCTTTCAGTGGAGAGACAATAAAATCATAAAACAAAAACAAAAAACACCCTAGCTCACACAGTGCTGCACACCGAATGCTAGGGCAAACGAAAATATTTGAGTGCGTTTTTCCGCCCGGTGGACCAGATTTTCCAAACAAACGATGCCGGGAGCAGCGGAAGGCGGGTACGGAGGAGAACAAAACAACCAAACACCCTCCCAGCGGGCATCATTACGTGAGGTTGGAAAAGCATCGTTTAATGATGTCGGAAGTGAATCGCAAATGAAATCGACCCTCCAACCCGACCAACCATCTGGCCAGGCAGAGTCTGTATTTGGGGAAAAAAACACTGGAAGCAACACGTTTCATTTCCACATCCACTACTTCAAAATGGGGTTTCCCAAAAATGTAAACTATAGTATTAAACGTACTTGTTAGAAGAAGGGATGGGAATGCGATCGCGAGCTTATTTTAAGTACTCTCCTCAACACCCACACGCTCATGGCACACTGAATCGATTATTGGCCGTATAGGCGAGAGTGAGCGAAAATTGAAAACAATTAAAAACACGATCGATTTCATAAGGAAACACTTTTCTACACTTCCGGACGTTTGGTGCAGATGGACGATGGAAATTGATTGTTCGGTGTGCTTTGGGGTGTTCAAGATCAATTACATTGAAGAGTGGATAACTTGCTATTTTGTCAGTAATAAGAAGCCCTTGCAATGTGTACGAGAGCAGTGATGGTCTTTGATTGTTCTAAAGCTGATTTGTGTCTCTAATATCAGATACAACGATAATCACAGGTAGTTTTGAAACAACGACAAAAATCTAACCAAATTAAGAACTCGATAGTGTGGTTATATTATAAGCAAACAAATAAATCATCACTTTAATGTGATACTGGTAAATTGAACCAGAAGATGGTGACGAGACGTTGATGATTGTACTGTATGCAAGTTGTCATTTTTCTCTATTTGTACTGTCCGTACTGCTTCATGGGTTTATGCTGCCTAGTATAATCACGACTAGGAATGCATTTGTGGTGTAATACCAACATAAAAGTGTTTGAAAATAAAGTAAAAAGATACAGACACAAATCTTAAAACTGGATATACATTATGTTGAGAATTCACATGGAACATTACTTACTTAGGAAATTAGTAACATACATGCTCTTTAGAATTAACTCTATCATAATAAACACTAAAAAGACATTACCTTGTGCTGTCCTCGGTTTATCGTCAATAAAATGACACTTGATATTGGAAATAACTTCTTAAGAGAACTCTAACCCCATGACTTCATTATCTTTGTTAATAATTACAAAGAAAGAAGTGGAAGTTACGACTATTAATGTTTTGACCTGAATCTCTCAGGTCAACACATAAAAAGTAGTAAAATGTGCCTCAACCTCGTTAAGACAACCTCGTTAAGGCTATGAATTGAATTCAAAACGACAAGTATGGTTATATACTTTAAGGCAAAAACGTTTTTTGAGGACAAAATATCGATCAAAAATATGTATGAGTGCTATCAGCTATCAGGCATAGCGAATAGTCTTATATTTCTACAATACAAGCGACAACAAAATGAACCTTTAGCGTAACCTGTACTTAACTTCCAAAAGCGTACAAGAGGTTTGAATCAATAAGGAATTCACGATTTTGTAGTTTTATTTTCTATAATTGAATTTTTGTCAATTTTTTCAACATCCTGACCATAGAGAAGTGTTCAGTTCTCTACGAAATTTGCAGTAGAGTTCCCCTTCGCTAAAACATAAACAGCTTATAAAAATTAGCTTATCTTCGATGAGTTATTTCCTTTTTGTTTTCACTTCCTTGACTTAATGAAATATGGTTCATAACAAAGATTTACCATCGGGATCTAAGGGCAGATGTAAAATATGATCTCCGGTTAGTCCTGTCAAACTCCTCGGTACAACCTCTTCTTGGGTGTTCCGATCGGATGCAGCGTTCCGATAAAGTGTGTGCGTGATTTAAATCTTCACGTAAAAAAACAGCAACTCCAAACCCGCCAGAGGCTGCCAGGTCTATGGGGTTAACAGTCGTGCACTCGGGCGTCGAGAAGTCCTGAGCTGTGTTGCAGTTCTGGACCGTTTATAATTACTGGCGATCAATCAAAAGGCGTCGAACAAGGGACAGCATACGTCCCGACTCTCTCTCTCCCTCTCGCTTTTAACCATCGTTTGCAAAAACGTTACGCCAATTATCGTCAATCATCATCATTATCGTCGTCATCAGCAACAACAACAACCGAAGCATCCGCAGTAACGCTCGTGATGCGATGCACCGAGAACACACTTTCGTTGCGAATGAGATTTTAATTTCTTACTCTCATCTTCATTTCCAATGGGGGAAAACCGTTTTGTGCCGCTTGTACGATTGTTTTTCACTTCCAAGGGAGCTTACATTATTAACCAAAACAAAAAAAAAACAATTGATTTACTTAACGTTGGAGCCGGAAATCAAGTGAGCAACAAACGACAACTCCCAGCCCCAGGCGTACAACTTCGTAGGTGTAAGCGTAAGGTTGTGTTGCCCGAGAGCGTTGTCCATGTGGTCGTTGTCGATTGAAAGTCGCAAAAAAGTTGGTGACATTACGTCATCGTGTTCGTGCAAGATGCCGGGGCTTGCTCAAGGTAAATGGAGGCCGTCTCGAGACGCCAGTCTCGCAGAGTGAAGCTGCGCCGTTTTTGCGACTGTATGAGTGTGTTGCTCGCGGAGGCGACCATACGGCCCGTTTCCTGTCCTGCAATCCGGTTAGGTCTCGGCTGCTTGTGTGTGGTGAATAAATTCCAGCGCAAACTTCATACGCCTGTTCTGTTGCTATTCTTTGCCACAGTACAACAAAAAACTGGCTCATAATTCGTGTTCGAACGCAAGGCACACGTGAAATTTTTAAATGCCCTCGGGTGTAAACCGATCAAAATGTCAATCGATGTTTGGGATGATCGTTACGTAAAGGAGAGAAATTCCTGTCCTGCCGTTGCTTTCAACGTCCACGATGGTAGGTAGCATCGAGCAGCATAAAAAAGCACCCATGCACGGGACGACGGATGACCCCAAGATGTAAGCAAGACTCGATCACCTTGGCTCACAAGTAGGTGCAAGATGATCGTTTACACTGCAAAGCGAAGGAAGAGCCGAAAACAGGGTGAGCTCACACGCACCTTACCGTATGACAACTTCCGAGGAAAACGTGTGAGCATTTGCTTAAGCGATTAACAAACAGGCACGGCCACTTGGGCCAACCGTGATGGGCGAATGGCTTCATTCGGCCGTATCGCTTTTGTTACAGCAGCAACACACACGTTGCGTGCGATCGAGGTGCGTCAGACGACGCAACTTCTCCAAAACTCACAATAATCGTTATCGTACCGCGATGTGGACCGTGATGTTTCCTTTCCTGGAAGCATAATTAGTTGAAATTTCATTCACGTCTCGTTTTCGATATTTTTACTGACTGTTGTTTTGTGGTTTTTTTGTTGTCTTTTTTCGATTTTCGTTTTTGTGCTGTGCACTTCTCCTATGCGTCATGGTAACAGAATTCTTCGTTACAAGCATGACTCAACGTAAGAATGGATCGAGTTACAGAGTATCGTGGAGTGTTCAGATATTTTCTCAGTTATATTTGAATCTTTGTCGTTTATTTTTGACATTTCTTCAAATTTTCTATTATCTGTGATACTGTTTCTTGGCGATTGCCAAATCTCCTAATTGGTGAAAAAAGTAAAACACTAGTAATTAAGTCCAGATATTCAAATAAATAATGTGGATAATTCAAATAATATATGTGGGTTCTCTTACGTTACAGGCAGTAATTATAGCAGTAATTAAACTGTCGAAAATTGTGAGCAGATGCAATATTATCGGAGTGACCGCCAAATCATTTCAGGAGCAATTCATATATATATATTTGATGAACTATCAATACACTGTAAGTTGGATTTACCATTATCAAAGACATTTTCTATAAATATTGGGACTAATCCAGCTATATTAAAGAAAACGTCAATTAACTGTGATGTTTATTCATATGAGAAGAATCCAAAATTGTGAGACTTTCATTAAACCAAACGAAAAATCTGGACACAAGAAACCGTCAATAAACACTCGGACTAATCCAGATATATTTAGGAAACCTTCACTTAAATGTGAGGCACATTCAATAACGCCTGAGAGATCATCGAAACATTTCAGGACAAACACCCAAATGTTTGGGAAGCTGTGTATAAAATGTGACACTAAGTCATGTAGGAAAAATTCAAAAATATCTGGAACACCGTCCATAGAACTCGTCAATAAACCTTCAGTTTATTAAGAATAAGAAAACAATATATGAAATGAAATGAAAATTGACGAAATATAAATAAATATTTTGGGAACTGGAAAGATTTATAAAAAACCCAAACAAATCTCTAAAAATCCCGAAAAGAATCCAAATATATTTGAGAATAAACGAAAAAAGATTTGAATTTGTTTTGAATTTGAAGATTGTTTTGGGAAACTATCATTAACTCCGTTCAACAGTTAAAACCCCCAATAAAGCATCAGAAATGTTCAATTGAATAAGAGCAACGAGATAAAAAACTTCCCAATGGAATCAACAAAATGTGTGCAATGAGCTTGATGCACATATTTGGTAAAATATTGTAACAGAGTACAAGAACAAAATGCAAAAGCTTAATAAATAACTACAACGTTTCAGTAATGAAGTCTTGCAAAAGCGTTTAGCTCAGCACACTCATCATAAAATTAGCATCGATTGCTATTGGTCACAAATTTATGCACATTTTATGGCATATTCTTTCAAGAAGCGGTAAAGAAATGGCCCCTTTAGCTTCTTCACAGTTTCTGTCCCCCTTTACGGAAACCATTTCCCGAAGCACTGCTCCATCGCGCATTCCATGTGTCGTGTCGTTTCGTGTCAAAGAATGCAACCACTCACGTTGTGCATAATAAAGTGGCTTCTAAGTATAACCCTCGAGCAATCGCGGAAACGACACAACCGATGCATACAGCCGTAATAATAAGGTGTTAGCTGTGTGTACGTTTTTTTGTTGACTTCGTTCGAGTGAGAAGTCTAACTGAAACCCGCTTCCAAGAGACCTCCTCAGGGATTGGCAAACTGTTGCCACCTTCAGCGTTGCAGCTGATCGTTTCGTTCTAAGCGGAGAGCCAGCAATGCGTTTTGTTGTGGTTGTGGGAAAAAAGGTACAACGATTTTCTGTTGACTCAGTGTCGCAAACCTTACCGGACACCGGCTGGCTGTACAAACGCTAAATAAGCTGATTCCGTGGAAAAAACGCTCTGAATCATGCTCGAGCGAAGTTAAAAAGCATACAGCAAATTCATTCTTACCTGTCCGATGAAGAGCGTGCCGAGAACAAACAGCACCGTTAGTGTCATCAATCGTCCCGTACGCCGTCCACTGGTGCCGACTGTCGCCGGTCGACGGCGCAACCCATCTCGGCAACTCATCCTTGGGTTTGGGTGCAATCGGTTCCGGATGCGCTTCGGTTGGTTGCAGCGCCGCTCAGTAAAAATGAGCAAACTCACGATGGTTTGTTTTTTTTTGGGGGGAGTTATGTTTATGCTACGATCATCAAAACTGCCCGCATTCACATGGGCACACTGGAACACGTTTTTGTTAATCGTTTCACTCACTACAATTCACTGCAACACTAGCCACCAAGGTGCGGTACACAATGGCTCGTTAGAGAAAACCTTACAAACGCGAAATTTCCCGAACTTTAACGACGTCTTCACTTCAAATTCTTCAATTAAACAACACCCCAAGCTATTGATGGGTGCGTTCTTACTTCGCCTTATACACACTCACACGCTCACACAGACACACATACACGCTCTGGAATAGATAGAAGATCGAGAGAAGAAAATGATGAAAAACGTAGCACGCGTAACGCGGGTAATCGGCGGTGGAATGTGATCGTTTTCCGTCTGGACAAGCGGGATAGAGCGTCAAGACGAGAACTTAACTTTTGGGGAGAGATGTTTTATGTTCTATTCACTTGCTTTACGTCAGATAGAAACGCAACTGTTCCGTCACTTGAACACTCGCTGGCCAGGGCTTGAAGTTATCGTCTACCTATCTAAACCACCCGGTTAATGACCATAGGTGAAACGGTTCGAAGTTCGACAAAAACAACCGCACAATAAGTGAATGACGGCTAATGGTGGTGGTGACGGCCAGCAGCCACGGCTACGCGAGATCTCCATTACCGCGGCTATTAGAGCGATCATATGTCAGGCGAACAATAGAACCGACCGAAACCACGATATCGAGTTGCTCCAGTCCTGGTATCGCGGCGTAGGTGATGCGCACCCGCCGAGGACTGTCACACATCTTCTCCAAAGCAGAGCTTCTTCAACGAATCCTCAAGAATTAACTCCTGATGATGATGATGATGATGTTTATGATGGTTATCTTCTCGTGGTGGGTCTTTTAGTTGATTTTACTGCGACCATCGTGCGGTTCTATAGTTATTCTACCGAATGCTTTTAGAACGCTTTCGGCAGGAGTTGCCTTTAATCGTTTGTGGTTCGTGACAAACTCTAGGATTCCGCACCGCTGAGTACATCGTGGGAAATACATCGCTCCACAAGAACAAACAGTCGCTTCAGGGGTCACTTCTTCCCAATTCTTCCCAATTCTTGACCGGGTTGAAAAATAAAACGCTAGTCACGGTGTCGTCTCGGGTCCCGGGCGAGAAAAGCAATCAACCAGAAGAGAGTGAGACCAGAAGTAAAACAGCTCTTCTAGAGATCCCGTAACGCTTATTTGTAATTCAAAACTGTCAAATTTTGCACAAAATCCTCTTGTCTGCTGCTTCCTCCCACTGGTAGTTTTAATTCCCCAAAGTATGGAGCTTGGAAGCCATGTAACAGCTCCGGTATGATATGATTGAAAAGGTTAACTCTACCAGACCTGTTGGCTCCAGCCCATAAGTCTGGAGGGCTCTCGTCAGGGTGTGTCGTTGGTAGTACGTGCCACAGTCTCTCTTCGCTCCCCCAATCATCGTTTTTCAGACATATCATCCACCGGCGTCACCTTCGCTTCAGGATTGGTGTCGGATAACAGAAGTTTGCAGTTTTTAGTTTTCGCCCATGCCCGTGTATTATTCGCACCTTTAAAACCGTCTGTTTTCTTTTCATCCAGCGCCCGGGCTTTTTGGCTGACGTGATTGGCATTAAGCACTGGGAGCACTGGCCGTCCGGACAGCTTGATGGCGTTGAGATGCAAATTTTTTGGAGGAAAACACAGCTCTTGGGCACGGTGTCCTACATCGGCTAGCCCGAAAAAGCCATCCTCGGTTCGGGCGTCTGTCATGCGTCAAGCGGAGTAGCGGTTTTACGGTTTTGCGGTACCAACCTTTTGACCTCGATGGCCATCCATTCGGACGGACGGAGCGTGAACCGTCGCAAAGCGTAATGGCGTCAATATTTGGGCTGGCGCGGGCTCAAACTTTGTTCGGTCCGCATGTTGTGCCTCGCGTGGCAGAATCGTTTGCAGTTTGGCAGCGAACGTTATGGTCGTTAATTATATACGTTTACTGTTCATCTGTGTTCTGTTACGAGCGACTTTCTTTCTAATGTTAACACACACACACACACACACACACACGAGAAAGACAGTACAGTTATCTAATTTAAGATGAAAAATCAATTACAGTTTCCTGCAGGCCATTCGAGCTATTGTTTAATTTTCTTAAGAACGTTAATGTGTTATTAAGTACTTTTGAAGTTTCAAGATTGATATAGAAAATAACATAAAAAAGAATTGTAATTGGATATCCGACCTCGATTTTTAAGATTATGGTTGCGAAATCTTCCAGCAAATAAGTGTCCATTATCAAAAGATCTTCATTTTTTACATTAAAATCCATGATATGCAGCGTGCCTCGCTATTAAAAAGCATTCTTCTATGTTTTAATTTGAAGTTAGATTAGATATCAGACAGTTTCTAAGGTCAAAATCGGTTTCTTCAAACAAAAGACTTGAGCTTCAACAAAAGCAAGCGACGAACCCACCGTTCAAGAAGCTACCGATCGATAAAACTCTATTTCATAATCGCTCAAAACCGCTCGCTACCACCTACCCGAAGTAAACGCGATTCATTAGCGTCATGCTTCATTGACCGTTTCCTGGTGCCCAAAAAGCACAAAAATCTGAACGTTGTTGTCCAGCGTGAAATTAATAAAACAATTACCGGACCAAACGAATCATTAATTAAACCTTGCCGACTACGAGAGCGCTCGGAAGGTGGTACGGTTCTGATGCCATATTGTTTTCCATTTTCCTTTCGTTTGTGTCACACCGGGAAGCTATCGTTCATGTTTTGCTAATAAGTGTTTACTTAACCAATTGAGCAGCAAGTACGGTTAACCGTCCAGTAAGACAGTGACGAACGCTTACAACGCAAACATTCCAATCTTAACGATTTGTGGCCATTTTTATCCGGTGAGGTAATAGCGGATTGACGCACCAGCCTGCCGAGAATTGTCACAGATGGATGAGTAACAAATTGGGAGGATACCAGCCAAGCCGGTACATGATCGAGCTGATCGTTTATGGATGTGCGGAATTTGCCTGTTAATCAGCTACAGACAGATGTAACACGTGCTTCAAGCGAAGATGTAATTAAATTTCCTTGTTTTCCACCCCTCCCTTGCGAACAACTGACCCGATCATCGCTCACTCACTGAATTCCACATCGCGGAGACTTGCGCGCGTGGTAAAGCGGGAAACAGCACACAACAAATGCAGAGCACCCGGTAAATTAGGTACGCGGTCTGCAACCGAGCGCGTCAGTCACTTTCGGTTTTTAATTCCAAATTATATATTACACATCAAAACATCTACGCACACAGGCACACACACACGGACAGCCCCGTGTGCCGACGCAAGCGGGGTTTGGTCGCGTTTCGCTTCGCTGATAGTTTGTCCCTTCTGCGTACATTACGTAATGATGCTTTAGGTTTGACCAGGGCGCCATTTACGGACAGCCATCAGCCCGCTGGCCGGGCACCGATCGCATGTTTGTTTCCAGCACACGCAGCAAAGTCGGAAACGCAGCCAGATTCCGCGAACGTTGATGAACACGGGTCGATCTTTGCCCGAGACACACCACCACAAATATCGCCCAGTAGCTACTACCATTACCACTGCAGCGCTGGCAGTGTGGGACGGTCGTCTTCGCACACACAACACGGCTCGCTGTAGATGTTGGCCGAGAAACGCGCGCCACTTCAACCGATCGTACGTTTCGAAGAGTTGGGCTCTCGCTTCAAAACTGTCAAAATTGCTACTTCAACCAAAATCGGCTGACCTTCAGCGTGAAACGTAACCACACACACACACAGAGACACAGAAAGACCGAGCTTTTTGGTTGGTTTTGGTTCAATATTTTGCTTTTCCACAGCCTCCAAACTCCGCTTTCGTTCACACTCCCCGGAACAAACACACGATCACCAGCCACAGCAGCTCGCGATGAAAAACGGAACACCGACCGACCATCCCCGTTTTCCGAGCCCGTTCACTCGGTGGGTGCTCTCTAAGCCGCGCTCGCGGGAAAAAGTTGTTCACTCACTGACACTGTTTTGCTTTTCACTTGCAGCAGCACTTGGAGCTTGGGGAGGTGACTAGGCACTAGGCACACTATCCACCCCGCAGCCACACGATGAAACGCGGAAATAAGTTAGAAAGAGGCTTTGTGTTGGCTGCGTGCAATGTAACTTTTACGTATGGTGCCTTACACTATTCACATTTGGGTTTCTCGTTGTTTTAAATCACCGCACAGGCCGAACATACAGACGAACTTACCGAGTGTGCTACGTAGCGCACGAACGAACTCTCGAAAGCCTCAAAAGTCGGTCGGTATGTGCGCGTTTACGACGCTGCGCGACCTATTCACGCGACTGGTTCACAACAAATGAAAAAAATCCCATCATTGGGCTCCAACGTTGACGATGGGGGAAAGGGCTTTTGCTGCGCATGGTGGTTTCGTTTGCTAGTGAATGATGGTCAAAATTTGTTACCAACATGTTTATTCAGAAAGTTTGGTACTGAAATATTATTTATGAAGCTTACCCGTCGTTTTTATTATTTTGTGTTACTGTATTTTGGATTTGTTTTATATTAAATTTAAATTATGCTTGAAATCTTTTTAGGTTTTTGTAACAATATTTTTTTAAATCTAATTAGACAACCCGTTATTTGTTTTATTTTTCAAATATTAAACTGCGTTTTAAACACATTTAAATTTTGAAAAGTTGTAAAATATAATATAAAACCGAATTTAATGTTATTGGTGCTGTAGCCCATAGTGCGTGATGTTATGTTGGTGTGCATGCGTTTGTTGATCGCGCAGTCGTGAACACACACACGAACCGAAACCGTGGAACGCATACATTCATCGTCAGCAACATTATTGTAACGCCCCATACACAGTAGCTCTCAAGAAAACAGCACATGTGAAAACAATACAATTAAATTATATTAAGAGATTGATTGCATGAAATATAATAGCAAAAAATAAAAAATCTTGTTGAGCTGAAATTATAGATTTCAAGTGTTTGATATTGTAAATACTATTCATAGGCGGTCAGAGGACAGAGACTTTCGGAAGGTCTCTTCGTACGCAGGACAGATACAGATGGAATTAGTCATCCGAATTTTTCGAGCCTCAAGAGTTAAAAAAGAAGGCACATTAGATTAAATAAAAAGGGGAAAATCAATTTAAGAATTGAAATGCGCTAAAGTGACAAGCTTTAACAGGTTGAAGGGCCAAAATACTAGTGCGAAACATGCTGTTGTGCGTTATGGAGAATAATTTAAAATGCGACAAATAAAAAACTATTAATCAATCAACCCAAAAAATTGATTAAGTAGTAAAAACAGTTTTAATACATTAACATATTTAAAAAATATCTAAGTAAAATAAAATCATAATTAAGAAAGGTAAAAGATAAATTGTTGGTTATTTTTATGTTAAGTTCTCATTCACTTACGTGTTTTTTTTATATTATTTTAATAAATTTATTTTTTCATTTATTTCTGATTATATTTGACTAGTTTTTTAATTGAATATGATAATCCAAATTTAAATAATCTACTTTTTGGCTCGTTGTTAATAAATCAATTAAAACTTTTCTTCAAATTTATTCTACAATTAAAATGTTTAACCGTCAACTCTACAACCAGATACCCGGGTATATTTTTCACTTTAAAACTTAAATAACATAGTATTGACAAATTGACACAGTAGTCCTATCAATGAGTTTTTTATGGATATGTTTAGAACTTGTAATTCTCTTCAATACTGCATAAAAAAGATATTTTTAAAACAATTAGAAATATTTTTTTTCTTCATTTTTTATTTTTATACCCCTTATCTTTACGACCAGCATACCCGGGTATATTTTGTATGGGGAATGTCACTTTTCCATTTTAAAATTTCAATAATCATTTTTTCTAGTCATAATTTTAGCATGAAATTGTAAAAGCAACAGCATACAATGCCATCGTATTGTTTACATAACTTTAAAAATTAATTTAAAAAATTTTATTAATTTTTTTATGAAACTTTTTATTTTATTTTATAGTAAAGAATATTGATATATGAACTTGATTTCCAAATTTCATGAAAAAACTATGAATAGAAAAAAAGTTATTAAAGTTTTAAAATGCGGCTGTTTCATTCCCCATACAAAATGTATGGGATACCCGGGTATACCGGTCGTAGAGATGAAGGTGTAAATTTGGTCATAGACACAACGGTTAAAAGTTTCATTAAATTAGTAAAAAATGAGTTGAATCAACACTGGTTGCTATACCCTGAATGAGAATGCCGTTTATAGCACAGCTTGTTTTCGTCGACTCGCGCTAATATTTATAGCGAATCGACCAACGTTCAGGAATTTCAAATATTGACAACATATTCAAATTCTTATACGTTCCAAAACATTGTTTATCAATTCTTGGCGTGTTTCCAATGTTAATATGTGTGTTTTAATTTGTTTTTATGCCTCAAGTCTCATAAAGTATTATAACTAGTTATCTTATTAAATTTTCTTACCGCTAATGCTTATTAAAGGTACTGCAAATTCTTTTTACCTTAATATTGTTTTACTAAATTTCATTCCATTTGTAATATCCCACAATCTAAAGCAACAAAAGCATACAACGTTTAGAATTGCTGTCACAACTTTAAATCACAATTTCTAAACGTATCATTTTCACCAATGCAATCCACCGCCTGACCGCGGAAAACACTTGCATTTGGGTGTGTTAATGCTTCACACCAACCCCTTGTATATTGCCATCTTTTTCCCGCAAATCGATAAACTCCCTTCTGGTAGAGGGAGCGTACATGCGCATTAGCGTGGGGGTCGACGATATTCTGGATGTCAAATCGCTTCCGCAACCTGTAGGGAAGAAGTCCACTCGGTGCATGTCGGTCAGAACGTCTTTGCAGTTCGTGTAAACAAGCCGTGCGTTAAGCTCTGTCTCTACCTGTATTCTGGTATTTGTGAGTAAGTTGTTGTAAGTTGTACGATAACAAATATTCTACTACTAGCAAAGTACACAAAAAAGGAAGAAAGCTTGCAAGGTTTAGTGTGACACAGTGTTTTTCAAAGCGAAAAGAGAAGCTTCCATTAAAAAGCTATCAACGATTCGATGACTTCCACATTCCATAAAGCGTTCGTGTAAAACGGTAGCTTTCTCTCCAGAGTTTTCAGCTCTCTCGATTTGCTCTTCTTTCGCTCACCACCGTTAGTGTAGGTGTTCGGAGCGTGTGTAAATATACGCTATATCACTATCACGACCCCATTGTGTGATAGTATTTTGTGTGTGGAACCGACGACGACCGATACTACTACTACTACTACGAACGTTCGCATTATCCTCCGCGAACCGAATCGGAAGGATCACTGACAGGAGCGTGCATGGAAGAGTTTCATTCTCGTACCGTACAGTGTCGAAGAAAAACGTCCCTCCCAGTGTCGTAGTGTCGTGGGTTTTTTTGTCCCTGTGTGTGCGCGCACTAGATCTGTCTGTCAGTGAAAAAATCATTCCACATCTTTCGCTTGTGCGCTTTTCGTTGCAGGTGTGAAAAGTCCGTGTCCGTGAAACAGCACTGTTATTGCTGTGAATGTGAAAAGTGTGTGCCAGCGAGTGTATCGCCTTCGGTGGTGGGAAGAATCCCAATCGATTAGCAAGCATTTTCCCGCAAACAGCATTAGGCTTTCCAGCACGTCCGAGTCCCAGTGCCGTATTGACTGGCGAGTAGAGCGAAAAAGAAAAGCTTCAACTCCAACCACAAACGCAGGTAGGTGTGCGTGTGAGTGTTTGAAAGTGTGTGCGTGTGTGCGCGTGTGTGTGTGTGCATCTACGACCAACAACCCCGAGCACTAGACCCATGTGACCCATGCGAAAAGTTCGTTAATGCTAGCAACCCATTGAGCGGGCAAAGAGGACATACGTTTTTCCATCGATATCGGCATCGAAGGAAGGAATTATATTGTTCTACACACCACGCACCCAGGAAAAGCAGGAGAAAATAGAAGCAAGAAAAAACAAAAGCTACACGCGTGCTGCTGCTGCTGGCGTAACAGGAAGTGGAGTAATTTTTCATTCAAATTTCCATTGAAAAGCTTCCCCATTCAGAAGCCGATACAACGCATTACACGCACGCACGCCTGTCGTGTGGGAAACGCGGACCACCTTCTCCTTCCTACCACCTCCAGTTTCTCCTCTCTTCTGCCCTTCTCACCATGCCTTCCCTAGCTGTTTCCTGGCTTCCTGTTTTGATCCCTTTTTCGCACACGCGTTCGCTAAGGTAACGGCGATTGCGAATGGGAAGCAACGTTTGTCGACTGGCGGAATGCCGGAAAAGCTAGCCTGCACTGGATGACCTGATTTTGGGCTTGGGCTTTTCTTGGGCTTTTGATGAACGGGCAGCTTTCTTTTATTTCCCGTTTCGGTGTCCCTCGAGTGTGGGAACCTGCCTTCCGGGAGGTTTACTTTTGTTTGCCTACTTTCAGGCGTAATGGGCATCAACGCTACTCATGGTTTCCTGCGGTTATGCTGCGAAATTACTACCGAAGAAAGTGGCTTGGGATTTTCTGCAGCAGGAGAAAGTCTTTAATTTCTTATTTCTTTCATTCGGTTATTGATTTTCTATCGCTTGCTAATAAACCTTTCACTGAAAAGACGGGATAAACCCACAGGTTAAAAAGTTGGATAAGCTTGTTAATATTGGAGCAAGACTAAGAGACCGAGGACAAAAAATTGCTGTCCAAAGTTCTAAGTACCAAATTATCCTATTGGTCCTCCGAAGCTACTACCCTTTGCACATCCCTTTAACCATCACTCGCTCGTTCTATCTCTCATTTCTCGCTCGGTTCGTTCTCTCTTCGCTAATGGGAATCGCATCTCAGCTTCTCTCGGTGTTTGCATTGGGGAAAATGGGATTATAGCCTAGAGCTGGTTCCGTTCTCGAGGAACAAACAGAACGCTTGAATATCTCTCCCACAACTTCGATTCGGTTTGATTTTAATGCTGCCAAAGAGCACCCCATCTTCACCGTTACATTCCCATACGGTAGCCGGGAAGTTAGAACCGAGAGTTCTGGAGAGTCGATATTGGGTGTAAAACGCGTAGCGACAAGTATGCTAACTGGATCAACTGGATCCTGCCCCAAAGCGAACAAACCAACACACTCTCGCTTACACCACACACACATTAATACTCTCGCCCATCGAACCTCTAACGCAATGGGAAAAGTCTCACGTGTACGGCAAAATGCCGACACTTACGTAACATCTCGCTGTGATGCAGGGACGGCTTCTGGTAAAAAAGACGACTCCTTCCATTCGGCTCATCCTTGTTGTTAACGGGGAATTTGGGGATGGGAAAGAATCGTTCGAGACGGCGAGACTGGTGTGTGTGTGTCTTGGAAGATAAAAAAGGTCTGCGGT
This sequence comes from Anopheles maculatus, assembly GCA_002091835.1. Classification (NCBI taxonomy): domain Eukaryota; kingdom Metazoa; phylum Arthropoda; class Insecta; order Diptera; family Culicidae; genus Anopheles; species Anopheles maculatus. The sequence goes on from KZ061998.1 coordinate 182,103, forward strand.
GGGAGTGTAAACGATATGGTTAGCGGTCTTCGTTTTTTTTTGCTAAAGAAAGTTGTTGAAATAGGATCTCAAGTACCGATTCTAGGGAGCAGTACTGTAAAGTTGTTGAAAAAAAGAAGGATAAACATTCCAGTTGCATGATTTGATTCAATCTTGGCAGGATGATAGATAAGGCAAGCACAAGCAGTAAATCATCCTTAACTAGTGATTCTTTATCGTATTTACATGCAGCCACGGTCTGTACGACGGGGAGCATAAATTGTGCCATAAACCGTTGTGACGGGGTTGTTCATATTGCGTTGTGTTGTGCAAACACAGGATAGAAGGTTTAGCGTGCCCTTCCTTATACCCATGGCTGGTACTAGCATAAGTTAATAGCGATGAAGAGCTTGGAATGTTATGTCAACTAAACAATAGTTATAGTTCATTACTTACTGTGTGCCATTCTACAAAAAAAACTGCATAAAATAAAAATTTGTAAGATCATTCAGCTCAAATAATCATCTACAACATTTTTGAAATACAATAGCTATACACAATCGAGCATTGCATGCTGTTAGAATACTGTTAAAGTTAGTTAAAGTAAAATGTCCTTTCCCTTGGCCAATCGTTTTCTGTCCTTTCAATAAAGATTAATATTTGGAAAACCTGAGACAACTTCTCTTCTCTTAAGATTTGCTGATTTTTAATTATTATTTAGAACAGCTTTATTGATTGTTTGTGAAAATGTATGCAGAGCATGTAATTATGAGCGAACTGCTTGCCTAGAACACAGAGATTGACAAGTGTCTAGGATGTCACTTAGCTTTATTGGATAGAAAAAAGTACTTTTCGATCCGACTCCAATGTACCTAATAAAACTATGCGGAGAAGCATTAGAACACGACTTTTACGTAATTTTAAGAACTAAAATGAAGCGTCCTTTGATTACAGAATCTTCAAGAGATTCGTCAACATGAATTTCTCAAAGGAACAAATGATAATCTAGTATTTTTGACGTCAAACTGTTCAGTTAAACTTGAGGATATTTCCGTGAAGGTTAAGTTAACGTATCGATCTAACCATCTGGCTGATGTTTAATTTTTATTTAAATTCCAATATGACGACAAGAGACCGCATTGTCAATGTCCGACTGATGTCTTGTTGGAAAAATGCTGCCTGTTTTAATTCAGATCGGTAATGAAAAAATTCCGAGGTGTGTGTAGGATTTTTAAGGACTATAAATGTTTCTCTGGATAAAGGCCAAGTACTCTGAAGAACAAATCGTTGTTGTACAAAACGATGAAGCGCCATGTAACACGTCAAATCGATTTAAAACGAAGTGTGTTGCTACCTAAAAGTCTGAACCTTAACCGATTAGATAATACAATGTTGCCGACTGTTGAAGCACAAGTCTTCAAACTATCTCACCGTAATGTAGAAGGTTTATGTGCTCTAGTTATTGAAAAAAATACTGATGAACAGAAAGAAGAAGCTGTAACTAGTGTTTATAGAGAAACACGTGGAAATTAACACCTCTGGAGACTCTTCATACTGGAGAGGTTGTGTGGCTCCGACACATTGAGTCTTATGCGGGAAGGATCGCTACTTCTCCAATTATGATGGCGCATCGGTCGTTGAATATTGTCCAAGCGTATCGTATTTTTTTTTCGTCCTTGCCTTTGAAGACTTTATAACCTCCCAGTTTGACGCACCTTGATTCCCGGGACTTTTCTGTGTGATCGTTCATGCTGACCAAGTAAACCGAACATCTAATGAGCACAATGGACCAATTTGAGAAGCTTATGTCCAAGATATGGCACGAGATGTCGATGAAGCAGGTGCGTGACGAGTGTAATTCTTTTGGGGCACGTCTCAGGCTCGTGAAACAGCGTAAAGGGAGGAGTCGTAATGGTTCTCTAGAAACAGTACTTCAATTAAAATTTACTCAGAAAAGAGTATTTGTGAAAGTGGTATACTGCCAGACAAAATTCTACGCTACAAATTGAAATTTTAACGTATTTGTTTTTCTCAAACTTATGCGCAACTTCAGGCTGTACGTCTTTAGCATACCGTCACATAATATTATCATTTAATTTGTATTCACACCGATAGACATTCATCCAACAAATTTATATTTTTCCAGACAAAAGCAAACAAAGCACATAAATGCTTCCTCACACCCAAAGCTGGCTCGAATAAGGGTTGATCAGCGAAAAGCGCCTCAAAGTATGCAATCGCTTAATGAGCGTTTATAATTACTCATAACCCTAGCAGCGCTTTTGATTACCAACCAAATATTAACTTTGGTATTACCTCAAGGAAAAATGAGTGACACCACACGTGACGCAAATTACCGGGAAAAATAAAACAAATACATTGCCAGTGTTTCGAAAACGACCTATGTGTCTGTGTGCAAGCATAAAAACAAAAGAGAGAAAAAAAAGAAACCGGTGTAATGTTGCTTCATAATCTATTTACACCAAAACGCGACCACAATCAATAAATTCCGCTTTTACCATCAATCAGTGCCGTGTTGCCAAATACTTCCAATTCCGTAAGCGCCTTTATTCATTTATCATCGTGACATGATAAATATTGGATGGCAAAACAAATTTACCGCACCAGCGATGACAAAGTGAATATCATATTTGGACTGTTTTTTTATGCGCTCGTCCTTTACTGCTGTCACAAAGCCATCTTTCGCTGTCCGGGCTTTGGGCTGTAGACAGCAAACAAGCATACATTATTTATAAGAAATTAATTCTACTAAGCACGGTGGTTGCGCCACAGATATTGAAATGATTTTCGCAAAGCAAACCACAATAAAACTCAATCGTATGCATGAAAGCACCAGCAATTCTCGAAGGTACAATTTGCAAAAGAACAAACACACACTTGCACGCATCAACCGCAATAAAATGGCAATTTATGGTAAGCGTTTTTAAAACAAAACCAAAAACCCGCAAACCGTAAAACAAACCCTGTCCTGAAAGTTGTACTAAAAGAACGAAACAAAAGCATACAAGACTTTACCGGGCTGCCGGGTTTGTTTCCTTTTGTTTTGAAAACTTTGGATCAACAGTCTCAGAATGCTCTTTAGACATACTAAAAAGGGTAACATTCTAGAGCGCATTTATTGTTCTGCGAAAAAGCGAATCCTATTTTCTTGAACCCCACGAAATGGCAAAAACAGAAATCACAATCAAAGCGGCTTAACCCGTATACACTGTACGCTGTAAAGTGATGTTACGTATCCTTGCCGTACGTTTACGGCAAATCATTTCGGATTTGGTTCAGGTTCAGTTGGCCTATGACTTTAAAACCGTGGTGTAAATGTTTCCCGTATTACGTCCGTTAATGTCTGTTAGAACTGTACACTGATTGCAGCCAAATCAGAGGCGTTGTTTTTCTTGTTGTTTTGAAAGCAATAAAATATAATCACGCCAGTTCGAAAATAGCCACAATCAGCCAGATAAATGATTCCGTCTGTCTGTCTGTATGTGTCCCGCTGTCCGCTCAATGCGCCGCCTTTTTTATTGATTCATCGGCCATTATATCACATTACAAAAGCGGGACATTATAACGCATCTCACATCCTGTCGCGTTAATGCCGAGGAGAATCGTCCAAGAACGAACGGCCCAATCTAACGAATCGATTTGTGAAACATCCATTATGTGACACTCCAGCAATCGTTAGCATTTGCCAACCGAACACGATGAAAGCTGATCAAAAATTTATCAAACCTTCAACCGGCTGACACTACCAGTTTCGGACTAAATCGGACCGTTCTAAACTGCGTAGCAAGTGACAGCCAGAACGAAACACCGAAAGTTAAGCGCAACTTTAAACGAAACACGGATTGAGAAAAGCTTCACACCACCAACGTTGGTTCGATTCAAACACTTCACGGCACTCGAAATCACCCTCACGTTTACTGCGTATGTGTGTTTCAAGTGGTCCTGTCCTGTTCTTTGTCTTTGAATGCCACCAGTGCTCCCCTTGACTTCAAAAAAACCCCCGACGGTGGTTTGGTTTGGTGGCTACAATTGCTACTGTTCCCGTGTGGGCGTGTGAATTGTGTCACTTATGTCATGCTCGTAGAAGCGACGACTTTCAACGATATCCTTCTGCGATATCCATGCGAACTTGGTACCCTGGGGGAGGACAAAAAAACAACGAAAAGACGTTTGGTGGTTGTGTGCTTTTTCTTTCTTTGACAACTGCACAGACTTTGTGGCGCCCATTGATCGGGGCGGCACCCGCAACGTGAGGGATTTAGTCGAGGAAGAAAGTAGAATGGACATGAGAAGCGATGGAGGATATGATGCAAGAAAAATCGATGCGAAGAATTCCAATTAGAAGTCTTGTGATAACAAGAGCAAAGTTTAATAACGTACAGCGGTTTATGCATCTTTGATGTAGTTTTGTGACATGGTTTTGGGAGTGAAATTGATATTGAAATAGTTGGCGCAAATAATCACGCGTAAATAAAGCCATGGGAGCTAGAATATAGCCAGTGGACCCCTATAAGAAGTGGTCTACTTACAAAGAGGTTATGAAATCAGTTTTTGAGACTCTGTTTATTGTTGACGATCTGGACTCTTTTACGGTGTGACATGAAGTGGGAAAGATGAAGAACCTCTAATCATTGGAACTCTTGATAAGCAGTTTCAAGGCATTTTCCAAAAAAGAATCGGTGAGAATCAACAGGCTCTGTACAATAGGCTCTTAACCGTTCTTGAAGGTCGTTTAGACAGGAGCTGTCCAACAATTTCTTGAGTACCAACGAAGAACGAATTGTGTCATAAGCAACTAGGCATTTAAGAAAAATTATCAACAGGCTCTTCATGAATAGGCTCTTCACTCTGTAAAAATTATCTATACAGCTAACTAACTTGTAGCGAACTAACTAGCTAAAATGTAGGATGTTTAGTCAAATGCTTTTTAAAAAAGGTCTTGAGCATCATGTACAAGTACTAGCCCCAAATCTGTATTGACTACTGAATAACTCCTGGAAGTTCGCACGACTTTTAATTTCTAATCAGGATTTGTTAAAAATGAATCTCTGATAACTCGGTGAAAATACCAACGAACGCTGCTTTATAGATCGAAACGTTTGGTTTGTAAAACGCGTAAAAGCAATAGCTCTCAAACATTTCATTTTCTGCAACTCAAACTAAAGAAAATAAAAAATACTTACTTCAAATAACAATCATATTTAGAGAGATATCTACAATATAGCTACAAAACAGTGTACATAGAGTGTATATTAATTAAAACGCGTATTCAATAAACTAATAGAAGTCAAAATTAGGCATAAAATCAACATAGTTTTGTAATTATCTCATTTAGCATCGTATTTCACAACAGCGTTACCAACAGCACGGTTTAGTACATTGATAAGCCAGCAAATAATCGTGAAAGCACCCCATCCATCACACTTTTAATTTCAATTCATCTTTAAAGTTTTCATCAGCTCCACCAATTCAATCGGTCCACGAAATTAGGATCGCTCCTCCCCAAACTAGGCAAAGGATATCCGCTGCCACCTGTCGTGCAAAAGCGTTAAGCCGTACTTTGATGCTGTTGTCGGGCACAGATAACGGCTGCCACCAACGCAATGGAGTCGTCCATACTCGCCCGTTGCTTCAATTGCAAAAGTTTGCCCAAATCCGTGGCATAGAAATGGCTTCCAGCTGTGTACGCTCAAATTGTCCACTGGGAAATAAGTGAACGAAATTGAATGGTTTGTAACCACCACCGGCTCTACCACCACCACAAATCATGCTCGGGTTTGAGGTTTATCTGCCGCTAGAGTGTGCCGCTCGATCCTAATTGAAAGTGACTATCGTTCACCATTCTTACTGTGACAGTCAATCTGGAAGGACGTGTTTTACTTGTGCTCCTAGTTTGTGATCTGTTGCCGTGTGATTTTCGCCTCCTTATTGCTATATCGCTTCACCGTGTTCGCTGTGCATTGTTCTGTGCAGTTTTCTACCCGGTGTACCCGGAGTTTTTCCCCGGGGGTTTTTACCGGGTGCTATAGTACCCGCTGGTGTGGTGGGTGCAGTGGTGGGAAAAACCCGAAAAATATAGCGTGTGTGTTGTGTGTGGGCGTGTGTGTGTGTGTGTGTGTGTGTGAGGGCGTGTGTGTGTCGTGATCTCCTTATTACCCTGTGCAGTGTACTGTTTTTACGACTGAAAGGACATTTAAACACATTTTTCTGGGCCCGGCATTAATATGTCAGGCCCACCTTCCCTCGAGAGGGATTTTCCCCCTCTCGGTGGGCCCTCTCGAAACGAGAGGCCCGTCCCTCAATGGATGGACAAAGACAACAACAACGGCGATATGAAATTCCTAGTCCTGCAAACTTCCGACGGCTCTACCTTACCCAAAAATCCCTTCATCATCGGTAAATCCATTTCCTGTTGCGCTGGTGATCTTACCGAGCCCGGTAAACTCATCGATAGTGGGAAAAAACTATTATTAAAGACCCGTAGCCAACGCCAATTTACCACCCTCCAATCCCTGACAAAACTAATTGACGGAACCGTAGTGACAGTGACCCCCCATACAACCCTTAATAGTGTTCAGTGCGTATTTCATTCCCCGGACCTTAAGGACGTCAGTGACGAGACGATCCTTAATGAACTCAAAGACCAACGTGTTGTTTCCGTGCGACGTTTTACCCGGAAAATTAACAGTGAAATAGTGCCAACCAACATACTCCTGCTCCGAGTTAACGCCACCTCCAGCCCATCTACCTTCCGCCTCGGTGCCCTACAAGTATCTACCCGCCCGTACTACCCGAAGCCGATGATGTGCTACAACTGCACTCATTTTGGTCACACCAAAATGAATTGCAAGGTAGCCCAATCCTGTGCCAACTGCGGTAAGCCTGCCCACGGAGACTGCATCGTCGATCCCGTGTGCGTGAACTGCCAAGGACCCCACAACGCCCTCTCCCGTTCCTGCCCCCGGTACCTACAAGAAGAAGCGGTAATTAAATATAAGGTAGATAATAACTGTTCGTATGGTGAAGCCCGTAGATTAGTTAGTTTACCCGTAGTTTCCTCCCCTATCCAACAAAGACTCTCATACGCACAACAAACGACTCAGGACGAAAAAGACATTATTATTACTAACCTACAAATCAAGACCAAACAACAAGACGATCTTATTAACAAATTACAATCATCCCTAGACGAACTTAATAAACAATTACATGACCAACGTAAATTGATGAAATCCATCATTAAACAAAACACCAAGAAAGACAGACAACAACAAAACGACAGTTCAATAGAATCAGAGACAGACACAACTTTGACCGACTCAGACGCGGCCTCTACCACCTCCTCCACTTCCACCACCCGCAAGCGAGCCCGCGGGAATAAGGGCTCCCCCTCCTCGGAAGAGGAAACTCCCATCCCCATTGCCACCCTCACTCCTCTCTCTCCCCTTCTCCCAAACACCAACCCCATCCCCTCTCCTTCCCACATTTCCACCCGTAGTAAGAAAAAGAAGAAACCTAGCTAGATAAATCCCTTTATTCCTTATCTAGCTTCTGTTTCAACCTTACAATTGAATCCCCTGCCCATTCCATTACGGGCGATCCCCAAAATCCCTTAATCACCAGTAACCAAAACCCCATTTTTGCATTATCCTGGAATATTAGAAGCATTAGAAATAACATAGATGAATTAAAACTCCTTATTAACAAACATAATCCTAGCATTATCACCCTACAAGAAACTCAAGCCATTCCCTCTCTTTCTAACACTCCTTTCAAGAACTATAACTGGTTTTTTAACATAAATCCTACCCATCCTCATCACAATGTCTGCTTAGGTGTTCTTAAGCACATTCCAACTAAAAAAGTAGAACTAACCACCTCAATCCCATCAGTAGCCGTACAAATAGCATCCCCGATAAAAACAACCATTCTCTGCATGTATCTATCTCCCTCTCTCAAGCTATCTCCTATACAAAACGATCTTCCCATCCTTCTCTCTCAGCTCTCTTATCCATTGATCCTCCTCGGAGATCTTAATGCCCAACACAGCACTTGGGGTTGTCCCCTTACCAACTCCCGTGGCAACCTCTTAGATAGTATATTCCCTACCGTAGATTTACAAGTCCTGTACAACCAAACCCCAACCCGCGTTTCCCCTACTGACGGGAAAAGCTCCATCCTTGATTACTGTGTGGTATCATCTTCCATGGCACCACAGTTCCACATAGACGTTGACAGAGACACACACAACAGTGACCATTTCCCACTTTTCATTCGCAGTACCTTTCACTCTCAGCCATCGCTCGTACGTCCTCGTTGGAAGTATGAGGAGGCTGATTGGGAAAAATACCAAACAGAAATCCGCTTCAATCTTCCCCTTGACGAAAACCCTCCCATTTCCCGCTTCATACAAACCATAGAAACAGCAGCTTCCCTTAGTATCCCCCGTACCAAAGGCAATACATCCCCCAATAGAAATGTCCCCTGGTGGAATGAGACAGTCGCGCAGGCTATTAAAGTCCGCCGCGCTGCTCTACGCCGATTCCGCCGTGCCAGCCATATCCCTGACAATTTTTTCACACCCATACTAGCTGAACGGTATCGGGAAGCTAATCGCCTTGCCAAAGAAGCCATCCGTACAGCGAAAGAGAGTAGTTGGAATCAGTTTGTTGCTGATGTCAACCCTCTCTTGACCTGTAAGGAGCTTTGGCGGCGGGTGAGTGTGCTCTCGGGCCGCAACCAACGCTCCCATGCTCCCATCATTCTAAATCAACCCTCCGATCCCACCTCCACCATTCCTGCCGATGAAGTACCTGAAGCGTTTGCAAAACACTTTGCAAACGTTTCGGCTACAGACAATTTTTCTCCACAATTCCGTAGACGCAAACTCACCACAGAACAAATCCCCCTTCCCCAAGTAGATGCCACTAACCATAGATACAATAGACCTTTCTCAATAGCAGAACTAAACTGGGCCCTTAGAAAATGTCAGGGCAAATCTTCAGGCCCTGACAATGTAGGTTATCCACTCCTTAAAAATCTTCCCCCGCATGCCAAACTAACACTCCTTAACATTTACAATAGTATCTGGTCCACCGGGAATATCCCGGCGGATTGGAAATCTAGCCTAACCGTACCGATCCCTAAACCTAAAAAATCCTCTAATGAAATAGACAATTACCGTCCAATCTCGCTCCTTAACTGCATAGGTAAGGTGCTGGAAAGGATGGTAAACCGTAGATTAACACAGGAACTAGAAGACCGTAATCTCCTTAGTACTAACCAGCATGCGTTCCGGTGTGGTAAAGGTACGGAAACGTACTTTGCCAAACTGGACGATCTATTAGATAAAGCCAGCAGTAGAGACCACCACATAGATCTAGCAATCATTGACCTTTCTAAAGCTTTTGACCGGACCTGGCGTCATGCCATCCTTGTACAACTGTCCCGTTGGGGCTTTGGTGGACTTTTAACCAAGTTCATTGAAAGCTTCCTCACGGACCGGACATTTAGAGTATTAATAGGAACCGAACTATCCAACCCATACACACTGGAGAATGGTGTTCCGCAAGGAGCCATTCTCTCCCCTACCCTCTTCCTTATTAGCATGGAATCTCTTTTTAGCTCCATTCCCTCAGAAATAGAAACCTTCCTTTATGCAGACGATATCATCCTGGCCTCTTCGTCTCGTTCCGCTTGCGAATCTCGTAAACTCCTTCAAACAGGGGTTGACAAGATTCGGCAGTGGTAGAGACGGACGGGCTATGAAATATCACACACCAAATCCAAAATCCTCCATATCTGCAAACACCGACGACCCATCACATACAACAAAACACCAATACCTAACACTCGGACAGCCGACATACTCGGCGTTACCTTCGATAGACGCCTTTCTTTTATTCCTCATTCCAACAGGGTTAAGAAGGAAGCCAACACCCGGCTGAACCTGTTCCGGATGCTCGGAACCGGCAAAGCTAGGGCCTCCCGCACAACCCTGAACCGCATCATCAACGCCTGGCTCCTACCCAAACTACTCTACGGCATCGAGATTGTTTCCCGCGAGAGAGCAATCTTCGAGAAGAGAGTAGCTCCCGTCTACCACACTGCCATCCGCTACTCCACTGGTGCATTTGTCACCAGCCCGATCGTTTCCCTCCTCTGCGAAAGCGGTTTCCTTCCATTTGAACTCATCATCACCAATAGACTTGTCGCAGCTGCAGCTCGAATCCTTGAGAAAGGAGTCGACGCAACTGCCCTCATTACCAGAGCTAACACCGTCCTGCAACAACTCACCAACCACCAGCTCCCTCCGATCATCCAATCCACCCGCCGGGGAATACGTCCCTGGTACCACCGCACTCCTACCATAGACTGGGAACTAAAACACCTACTCCGGGGAACCGGAAAAAGCAGCCACATCGCCAATAGCACCTTCACGCACCTGATCCAAACCAAATACCAGCACCATCACCACATCTTCACAGACGGCTCCGTTAATCGGGTGTCAGCCGGCTGTGGGATCCATTCCAACCACGATAACTGCGCCATCAAACTTCCTAACCATACTTCTATCTTTTCAGCCGAAGCAATAGCCATCCGACTTGCCGCCGAAGAAGGACTTCGGACCGACATTCCGAACGTCATCTTCACCGACAGTGCCAGTGTTCTGACCGCCCTCGAACACGGCCTCTCCAAAGACCCCCACATCCAGCTCCTTGACGACATCCCATCATCACCTGCAATAACTTTCTGTTGGATTCCGGGTCATTCCGGAATCGACGGAAATGAGAAAGCCGATCGACTGGCCAACGAGGGTCGGCTCCGTCCAGCCGAACCACACAGCGCTCTTTCACGCCGAGACACCATCCGCTTCACTAACGCAATAGTCGCTCAACACTGGAACACCACTTGGCACAACCTAGACATCTCTACAAAACTCCGCCCCATCAAGCACAACACAGCACCTTGGGATGATCCCGATTCCAGCCACATCCAACGAGTCCTTTCCCGCCTTCGCATCGGCCACACCCGCCTGACACACTCCTACCTTCTCGATAGATCCAGTCCACCACTTTGCAGCTTCTGTGGCGTCGACATTACGGTCCGCCACATCCTTACCGATTGCCATGGATACACTACACACCGAGCCACCTGCCAACTTGATACTGACCTAGCCATCATACTATCACCCGACAAACAACAGCAGAACCGCCTCATCTGATTTTTACGCATCAGCAACCTGTACCGAGAAATTTAAATCCAACGCACAATAGTTTTACCAATATAAGAATTTCATGTAATAGATTAGCCACACTCGCAATAGTTGTACCACACATGTAACAATAGACAGAAAAGAGGCGAATGAGGTCTATGAGATCCAAAGCCTCTATAAATAAATGAAAAAAAAAAAAAAAAAAAAAAAAAAAAAAAACCAGTTGGCTGGCAATGTGCCCGTGAAGTAAAAGACGAAGAAGAAGGCACCAACAAAAAAAAAAAAAACTATCGTTCACCGGGAATGAATGTCATGGGTTTGCGTGGTATCGTGTGACAGCTCGCTGGGAAATGATTCGATTCGAGTAAACAAACTTTCTTTCGAGCTCACTCGGTATGAAGGAAGCTAGAGATACCTGTAGAGCTCGGATCTTTTTCCATAACCCGGGATGGATAAAATTTCAGAACGATATCGGTTACGTTAAACTAGATAGAAAAGGCTTAAGGTGAATCGAATTGTAGAGCTCATTTACTGATGGCCATCTTGCGAACTCTATTGCGTTGATCATAATGAATGTATTTCGTCCCGGTAACCTTAACTTTGCAGCGAGCGATAAAATCCAAGCGCACAGAACGATAAACTACACTTTACGGGACCTTGAACGAGTTGATCCAATAAAGCTAATATCGATTCTATCTTTCACTATGTAAGGCTTTATTTATCTTCTCCGTTTGGTGCTCCGTGCGTCGGTTGATTGGATGTTTTATTAGCCGCTTTTATCGATTTTATACTGCGGCGAACAAATATCAGAAGACGCTTCAGACAGTGTTTAGGATGATCTAGTGCGATGGTTAGGAATAAAATTGAGTGGAAAAACATACACCATGCTGAAAAGTATGTATGAGTGATTTATTTTATAATTATGTGTCTTTTAATTAATATATGAAGTTCGTTTGTCCAGGGAGATGATACAAAATTAGTTCGAAAGTAAAAAACAAACACTATATGAGCTATTTCTCTGTAGCGACAGATTAAATTGGTCAAGAAAATTAGATATGAGAACCAAGTTCATGTCCGATTGTGTAGTATTCAGCAGCAGGAACATTTTTTTGAGATTTACCGCTCATGAACACTGCAGTCTGCTGATGACTGTTATAATTGAAATGTAGTTGTTTAATTATATTAATTTAACACATAATGGATGTTGGGGAGATCATATTTTAGCATTTAATTCAATTTAATACAAAATTTATTTTGTTAAGTGCTTTTAAGATTAACTAGGTCAATTAAATGGCATTAAAGGCCACCAAACATAATATTTAAACCCACAACAACTGCCTTCAGTCCTTAAAGATTCCACTGACATCCATCGCCTAGCTACATGTAATGTGGGTTGCCTAACAAACGGCGCAAACAATCTTAAGTTTTAATATTCTTCTCTATCAACATTCAATGTCAATTAGAAAGCTCTTTCCCCTTTTTACATTCTTTCTTTTTCGGCTCCCTGTTTGACACCTTATTTCATTTTAAATTCCTAAACATTCAGCCTACAACCATCACACACCTCGACCACTCTATCAGCATACTTACAGCCGAAAGCATAAAACATGGCAATAAATAGAATCACTCACTGTCCCGCTGTGTCCTAGATTGATTCACGCGGGGGAATCCATCATCCTTTGCCACACCAAAACGGTTACCTCACAGTGGGTGACCAGTAACTGTGCCGTGCCGAGTCCGAGTGTGTTAGTGTGGTGACGGCACCGTCACCAAGCCATATGACTACCGAAGAAATCATGTTTTCTTCCCGAATGAATCCAATCGAATCTGAAATTGAATTATCCCCAGTGTTGGACATGTAGGAGAACGCAAAAAAAAGGTTACCTTCTGGTGTGCACTCGGTCCGTTGAATTGAGGACGAGTGATAATGTAATGTCCATGTCTGTACGCCATTTATGTTTAGGTAGGTAGTCTGGTTTAAAGTCTTCTTTTATTCTGTACTCTTTAAAAGTTCAGCTTTATATCGCTTTACTGGTTTTTTTTTTAGAAGAATGGTTAGAGAGGGCTCTTCAGCAAAGGTTTTCCGTCTTGAGGTGGTTACACTCATGTACGGCATGTGAAGAAGTACTGCTGTAAAGGATGCACCTCAAGCACGTCTAAGGATGGCTCTTATGATACCTCGTGCTGGTGATCACATACAGCCACGTTGTGAAGACATTCAACATGGCTTTTCTTGAGTGCATTTCTTCACCTTCTTTAAATCATTCAAAGCTTTAACTTGTTCAGAATAATATTTCTAAAGTTACATGTTTGAAAACCCCATTTCTACTTCTAGTCTAGCAAACTTTCCAATAAGCTGTAACAAATCCTTCATTCGGTGCTCCATAATCATCCCTGTTTTAATCAATCTCCACGTTGCATGCAACACGCTTTTGTTTCCGCTCATTACGCACAACCGAAAGGTCAGTTCTGCCAGTCAGAAATTTGCGACCAAAACCGGACAGAACTGTGTCCTACCCTAATGGATGCCGTGCCCTTCTAGCATCGCACACACTTCCGGACACGGCAAACGGGGACCAACATCCGGCGCCGTTGTTTCGTCGTAAATCGACATGGACGTTGGCGTACCATTCGGAAACATGTGCCCTCGGGAGGGCTAGATTCTGAAGCTAATGAATTTTTCATTACCGTTCTCGTACGCCAGTCGCCGCCGGTTATTGGGAAGCGCTTGTCGGATTTGAAACAAAATTAGCCCCGGTTTTATGCAATAGCACGACAAAATGGAGACGGACGGAAGATGGAACCGGTAGATTTCCCGGAAATGAAAACCTCGTACCACGAGCAAGGAAAACACAAACACACACAACGACTGTTGGAAGTATGTCTCGCTTCACATTGAAAGTACAGCCTCCATTCTTGGCAGACTGCGCAAGCAACGAGAGCCACAGTAATTCTCGTCTCGAAATGTTCAGAATAGTTTGCTTTGTTCTTCGTTCGTTCCTTCTCATTGCTCTTGCGAATATTATACGCTGGTTAAAAGCTGGGTTCTTATTTCTGTTGAAAGGAAACGCTCTACTGTTTGATGTTCCTTCCATTTCATTTGCTAACATGCAGCTGTTTTTTGTTTGTACTATTTTACAGATTACAGATCGAGAATAAAAGGCCACCCAGCATTGACACAGACCCTCGGAACGTAAACAAGCGACGTGTAAAAATCCTAAGGTAGCTAATTCGGCATCAGGTAAGACATTGCTGTCACCGCACGGTCACATTCTTTACGCCACCCTCCCCTCAAATTCCTCGAATTGACCTTCGCATCGGCTTTTCAACTTCATCATCTCGATGCGTCATTAGTAATGTAATGTGTTTTCTCTTTCTTTTTCCTCACGGATTTTCCCCCATCATCCCGCATCGGGTTTGACATTAATCGTGCCCTTCTCACATGGACCGGGGCTTCATTGTGATCATCATTCCCTTCGTAACGTAACGTCAGTAGACTACCACCATTCATCAGTCTTAGCGCTAAAGTACGCTTGGCGGTACTATCCGACCGGCCGGACAAAGTGTCAACGACTTACGCCATCAGCAGGGCCATCAGCATCCCACTACGGGCGCCAATAAACACGACACCCGCGTAATACGCGTGCACATACACACCACCACTAGGCACTCACGTACAGAAAAGCACACACACACCACACACACACCCGGCCCCGGAAGTCAACTAAAGCCGCCACTCGGGTGCGTAGCGTAGTTGTCTTCACTTTCGTTCCGTTCCGTTCAATATTAGCGCCATATCTGACGCTGGGTGCGGGCGAATCTGCGCCCCGCCAAAGGTAATAATTGTTTGCATCGAAACTCTATCATCCCTTCTCTCTCTCTCGCTCTCTCGTATCGTTGCCTCTGTCTCCCGCTCTATTGCTTGTTTCCTTTCTCGCTTGCCCGTCTACTCTCCCAGTACGAACGATGCTCGCTGCTGGGAGCTATTATTTCGCCTTTAACCACCGTAACAAACTATCCTCTTTTACGCGTGCAATAGTTTATCGGTCACACATGACACATGTCCGTCTAGCAGACTCTAGCTGTCGTCAAACTGGTCTAACTTTTGTCGAATAACATAATCAACACCGAGAATCACCGGGCGCCTCCATTGAGGTTGTCGTTAGGGGAAAGTTATGTGTTTGTGTCCTTGTTGATGTTGTGGTTGTTGTTTCATCTGCCTGATTTCTTCTTCTTCTTTCTTTCTTCTTCTAGGTGAAAACTAGATTCTACTTTTATGTGTAATTATTTTGCTTTCAAAACCAACGACATCATCATTATCCGTTTTAGCGAATGGTGCTCATTGCACTAAAGATTCTATTCAATCTTTTCATACCGTTTTCATATTCTTCATTCGCTGGTCGTTTAGCCGTACATAAGAGCGAAACTTTTCTTGCTTCAAACAACAACAAAAAAACAACCCCTTCGCGACACGCTCCATCCGTTCACCGTGTCTTTGGTACGCTCCAGTCTGGGATTGATTTCCTGTACGAAGCACAAATTCACTACATCAACTGCTTCCGTTCGGTTGCTTGTTTATCTTCTCTGTTTTTCTGCTTTTTATGGAGTTTTTTTTTCGGTTGTTGGTGCCTTCTTCTTCGTCTTTTACTTCACGGGCACATTGCCAGCCAACTGGCAAAACCACCATACACACTCTCTCGCGCGCGCACACACACGTTTGCAAATACTTGTGATGATTCAATAATGAAACTTCTAACCTACGGCAACACGATACGGCAAAGTTTTGTCCGTATTTTTCTTTCCTTCCGTCAGGCTTTGCCAGAAATCACCCGACACCGGCAAACACGATCGAATCGCATGAAACCAGTGCGGAATGAATCTGTGTGTGCAATTCGTTATGTATTTCTTATGCTTGTATGTGTTCGTGTGTGTGTGTATGTGCGAGTGTGGGAGAATAATGTTTGAGCGCAAGGAAAACTTTCTCGCCCTCTTTAAATAATAAGGCAAGCTTGAGTTTTTTTTTGTTCACCTCGCATGTGGTTTACAAATGATATGCGGTTTCTGAAGTGAGTCGCTATATGAATGAAACGTGAATAATGATAAACAAACATTACATTCAAATGCCAATTAAAAACAACGATAACATTTACAAACGTTAAAGAATTGCATGATAATATCAGAACTTTTTGTTTTTCATATTATTTCTACATCGATCCAACATCATTTGCTCAACAGGTTTAACGATATAAACGAGTGTGTTTAAATCTAGTAGTAGAAAGCTTCTTTTTGGAGAAGATAGATTAGGCTAACGACAATCATAATTAGATTATTTATAAGTACTTTAACTTAGAGTCGTTAAATATTTACAAAAAGGTAGGACATCTTCCAAGTTTAGCAACATCTTGTAACCAGACTTGATGAGTGTTGACGACTTGGAACTGAGTGTGTTAACCCTGTCATCCTGATTAAAACAATCTCATTCTTACACATTAAAATACGCACTCACAAATTAACAGTAGAAACAACACAGAGTTTCCACGGTTTAAAGATTAAAAAAAGTACTTCATTAGAACTATTCTATCCGAAAAAAGAAGTCTTGAATAGCAGATGAGCTAAAAACTACCAAATTTTCGTTCAAAACTCTTTAGAACTGTCTATTTTTTCTTTTTTTAATTTATTTTCAAATTCAACGGTCTACAAGGATCCTTCCAAAGGTATTTAAAGCTAATTTAAAGTTAAAGCACAAAGACTTGGTCCAAATTGAGACGATAACGAGTATAAGGACGCATGGAAAGGATCCTAATAAGAAAAGCGACTTGCATATGAGCTATTAAACCAGCTCCTGGAACGTAGAACAACCCATGTGAATTTTCTTTGGATAGACTCCAGGCGCACGAGAGATCGGATAGCCACCACACTGTGGATTCATCATACTCAATTGTTGATTTACATAGTAAGGAAGCATTGGAGCATTTTAATCGTTGTTGGATCATCTTAATCCTGTGCTAAATACTGGAATTGGTCAATGAGCTGGTTGACGTGATGACGATGTGTGGTTCAACTAGTCCTGGAAGTTCTACTTATCATCACGAAGCACGCCAAGGTCCCTTACATGGCGTTTGACAGCGACGACAGCACCATTCAAAACAAGAAGCGTAGATCAAAAAATGGACAATGCACTTGTCGATGCATAACTTCAGGCCATGTGGTGTGCATCAGGGCTGGAATTTCTTCAAACTGTCTTGTAGCAGCAGTTGATCAACTGAGCCGGTCGCAAGAACACGCGTAAGGTCGTTAATGTAGATTCATTTTTTCATTGCGCTAGATATCAAGTTCGGGATAGATTACTTCAAGGAATAACTCTTTAAGTTGTAACTCAATAGAAGAAGGTGAGGAATATTATCTTCTTTAAATATACTATAGGATTGAGACCCTTCTACGTAGTAATAGCTTAACAAAGGATTGAGCAAGCTGCAGCCTCGGGTTGAAGATTGACGAGGCAGAGCCAAACAAAAATGGATGTACAGATAGGTGACCACATATTTAAAGTCGTCCAAAACATAACCTATCTGGGGTATAAAGTCAGCACCGATAATAAATTAGACATCCACCGGTCGTACTGTAGCTACATTTCGTTTCATGTTTGATGTGAATTTGGAGTGTTTTAACCTATTAACAGTTAGGTTAAAAAGATCACACCCCAGAAAGTCTAACCCAAGAAAGTACTTTTGCGAATCTGGAACAAACCATTCCCGCAATCGAATGAACTCGTTCAGAACTTTTCATTGTTCAATAGAGTTCGAATGAGACATAGTCATCATATAAAAAGTCGATCAGTGTTAGCGGATAAGCAATTCATGAAAGCTTGGACGAAGAAGAGAAATTTGTCTCCTTGTTCTAGAAAAACTCAGTAAGAAAAGAAGTAACAATGGATGTCTTTAAAAAGAAGCAACAACAAGAACAAATTGAGTTGTATAGTTACAAACAAGCGTTTCTTAAATAATAAAATAGGCTTAACACGTTGGACCCTAGAGAGCAAATGATTTTGAAGATTGATGCAAATGCATAGAATTCTAATAAACTTAGAGGTTGTCAATATACTTTAAATTTTGTTAAATCATCTATACGAAATTTTACAATACGACATTGTACCACAACTAAACAAATTGTTACGCAAGCAATAGAGAAAGCAAACAAACTGCTCCAATCTCCAATCAGCTTTGAAACTGCTAACATTCATTGCCCATTTGCTTAACCTTCACGACCAGTAAACAACTTTCGCAATCTTTTAAATCCTTTTACCCTTTAACTCCTTTGGCCCGATTGCTTATTACTATTAACCAGCATATTTCATCCTGTTGCTCACCCTTTTTTTTGTTGCTGTGCAACTCCTTCTCATCATAAGCTTACATTAAAACTTTCCCATAATGTGACCAGCTCACTTTTACCCCGTCTAGCAAATACAAACGCAAAACTTTCTTCCAAAGTAAAACACCTCGATACAAAACCTCGTGCCCGAGTTAGTCCCGGCTCCATTTAGCATCGTTACCCGTTTGCTTTTCTTTCCTCCGGATGCACCCGGTGGCCGTTTTCCAGCGCACAAAACCGGCCCCATCCATCCTGTGATGCGAGAGTCCGTCCTGTGGTGCACTGGTTTTTCTACCACACAAGTTCCCATCACACGATTTTCTTACTACTACTACTACTACTACTACGAAGCATCGTCAATTTAATCCATCTTTTCTATCCATTTTCTACCCATTTTTCTTACCATTTCAACTCCTCTGCTCTGGGTGTGTGTGTGTGTGTGTGTCCGCGCACCTTCTCGGAACGGTTTTAGCAGGATCCACAAGCCGGCACACTGTCTTTCGCAAGTTTCAAGAGTAGCTTTACCAGCAATGTTAATTTCCTGAAGCGCCGGTAAGTATCCAGTTTGCAGAACGTTTTCCATTAAATTTGCTTTTCCTTCACGCTGTTTTCACATGACTCGAACCCCTTGTAACCTCCCTATATTTACATATCCTTCGCTCACCGTTTTATTTCCATTTTGTTGAACTATTTCAACGCAAAAAAACGTTCATCATTTGGATTTTCACATCAACCTGCATCTTAGTGCGCTTCTATTAATCTTTTCATTCGGTTTTCTTACACATCCACGCATCGAAATTGTATTCGTTCTCATTCGGCGGCTTTTACCACACAAAACACTGATGGCATTGCTTTACAATTTTCGTTGGCTGTTCGATTATCACCCAACCAGACAGACAGATTGATCAGGTTTGTCCAGATAGAAAAAAAAAAACTTCCGGACATTCCGGGAATGCGATTGGCATACGCTGGACAGGCTCTGGACGTTCGGTTTTTTTTCATCCTCCTGGGAAAAACACATTAATCCCCATCATGCTTCTAGGACATCTTTCCCCGATCACACATTTCCTTGTCCATTTTTCTTTCACTTTTACTACGTTTCCCACATGCCATGTGAAAAGTATATTTACTCGTGGGAAAAACCCCATTCACTCACAGACTCACAGATACTTCAATGCACACGTTAACCAACTCTAATGGAGTGGAGTAAAACACACTGCA
>KZ061998.1:201922-241379 GCA_002091835.1 Anopheles maculatus
GTACAATATACACTTAACATATTGCTCTTTCCCAGAGTGAAGCGAAAATCCTCACGAGTGTGATGATCCGTCGTATACTAATGTTGTAAACCTGTTCTTTCTCTCCCTTTCTCTCTCTCTCTCTTTTTTCTCATTCTTTCTCTCTCTTTCTCTCTATGTATCTCACTCTGCTTTGATGATGTTTTCTTTTCTTTTTCTTCTCAAACACCCCGTGTCTAATGCCCACCAATGTCTAATGCGAACGAAAAACCAAAACACACAAACACCTGACCTGGTATGCTTGCGTCCACAAATGTATTTTGCCATCTTGTTTCAAATCGCCTCTCTCTCTCTCTTTATCGCTCATTCTCTCTCACTCTCGCTCTCTTGTTCTTGTTGTACCATTTGTTTTGGAATCTTCATGCCATTACATTTTTGTGCTGTGAATGTCTCTCTCTCTTCCGACTTCAATTTCGCTATTTCGATTACATTTTCGATGCCTACTTGTGTTTGCGGTTGTATATATCTTTGTACATATCTGTGTTTTGTATTGAATTTACCACTGTCGTTATCCAATCGTTCTTGTTTCTTTATTCGGTGTTTCTATTGTTATGTTTTGATTGACTTTTTCTACTTTTTCTTTTTTATTCTCCTGTTTTGTTGTTATTGTAAATTCTTTTACTTTTCTCTATTAACTGTTTCTTATTTACTTTCATTTACTTTTTTTTTTCTATGTATCTCTTTTTCAAATTCATCCCATTCATTCCGGTGCTTCTCCTTTTCGCACATCTCCGCACCTGTTCGCGCTCTGTCGCCCTTTTGTGCTGCCCTGCATGATCCGTTTCTCCGCTGTTTTGCTGATTTAGTGATTTCATTGGCAGATTCAGCTCGGGAGACCTGTCTTCCGAGTGCGAGGATGTCGATCCGAAAGACCTGCCACCCGCAGCTCGCCCACAGCCCCCGCTTCAGCAGCAACCGATGCCCGGCGGTCCGCCAAACATTCCGCCACCGCCGGCCCCCGGTACGGCCGGGTCCGTCTCACCGGGTGGCCCGGTACCGCCCGGTTCCGCCCCACCGACCGGTGGTCCGGAGCTGTCGCTAAGCTTTGGCAAGGGTCCGGCCCAGCGCGGTACCAGCGCACCGTCAAGCCCGGCCAAATCGCGCGAAAGTTTGCTGCAGCGCGTGCAAAGCTTAACCGGTGCGGCCCGTGATCAGGGCGCCTCCATTATAGGTAAGCGAGCCAAACCATCGCTTTTGCTTGTTTTTTTCCGTATGGCACCCGTGTTTTTCCACCATTCCAGGAGCGGCCGTCTCGACTGCCAGCCGAGTGCAACCGTTCAACCGGGACAAGTGCTTCACGCTGCTGGTGGTTGACGATCAGAACACGGACTGGTCGAAGTATTTCCGGGGCAAGCGGCTGCACAGCGACTACGACATTCGGGTCGAGCAGGCCGAGTTTCGTGAGATTATGCTGACGGCCAGCGCAGACTCGGGACCGATGGTTGGCTGCAATCGGGGCGGTTCGAAGCAGGCGAAACCGTTCCGTCCGGACTTTATACTGGTGCGTCAGCCACCGCGCGACGGTTCGAAGGATTACCGGTCGACGCTGCTCGGGTTGAAGTATGGCGGTGTGCCGAGCATCAACTCGCTTCACTCGCTGTACCAGTTCCAGGTGAGTGGTGTATGGGAAATGGTTAAGGGATGAAGTTGAAGAAATCGATTTTGATGTTGCGCTGTTTTGTTAAATCGCATAAAACCTTTGTGCTTTAATGCTTTATTTGTTACTGCTTTGTGACGATCAGAACACGGACTGGTCGAAGTATTTCCGGGGCAAGCGGCTGCACAGCGACTACGACATTCGGGTCGAGCAGGCCGAGTTTCGTGAGATTATGCTGACGGCCAGCGCAGACTCGGGACCGATGGTTGGCTGCAATCGGGGCGGTTCGAAGCAGGCGAAACCGTTCCGTCCGGACTTTATACTGGTGCGTCAGCCACCGCGCGATGGTTCGAAGGATTACCGGTCGACGCTGCTCGGGTTGAAGTATGGCGGTGTGCCGAGCATCAACTCGCTTCACTCGCTGTACCAGTTCCAGGTGAGTGGTGTATGGGAAATGGTTAAGGGATGAAGTTGAAGAAATCGATTTTGATGTTGCGCTGTTTTGTTAAATCGCATAAAACCTTTGTGCTTTAATGCTTTATTTGTTACTGCTTTGTGGCTCTGTGTGTCGGCATTACTGTGTTCAATTAAATCTAAGCATCTGAAGATGCGCTCCAAATTATTAGATTTTGTGTCTTAAAGTTTTTGCAAATAAAAAGTGTACATTATCCGATAATCTGGACACACGAGAATTGAACATCTTCTTCTTCTCTGGCCCCACAAGCTCTCTAGCTCTCTCTCTCTCTCTTTGCCTCTCAGAAGGTCGTGGCCTGCTATGTCCAGCTTTCTGTGACTTGGTTTTTCGCGTAGTTGGATAGTCAATCCTGCGTACGGGGAGGCGGTCCGACGGGATTACAACCCTGGTCCTGCCGTGTGAACACCGGCGCCGCTATCGATCAAACCACTATCATGAATTTACAGAAGAATTAAACCGAAAGAGCTAGAAATAGCAGGGCAAGACGTTGTAAAGCCAGAGAAGACGCAGAAAGCTGTGCTCAAGCTCAAATCCTCCTAGACAAATTAAAACATGCATGGATGTTAAGAAATAACTACCAAGATTTAATTCTCATACTTAAAAGCTAGGTTCAAAATGAATTTTTCAAAAATATTGCTACCCTTTTCCTGAGAGGTCTTTAGACAGTTATTTGAACCTTAATCGATGGTTGTCATGAAAATAACTGCTCGCATATTCTAAACTCTTGGTGAATCTGGATCATCATTTGCTCCTTTGTGTGTGTGGCCTACATACTAGAGGTTTGCAAAAGGTCCTCCAATAGAGAATTGACCCGAACATTTCTTTGATTACTGTTGAGAGTAGTTGTGGGTCTCGTTCATCAATGCATGCATTCCATGTCGGTAATAAATATTTTTAAGAGCGTCTTCACCGGCTCGTTTATCCCTTGGACATAAAAGGCTCTGGCTGGGAATTTTGTTACAAATTCGGTTCTTGTCAAGGATATGCGGGCGTCGTGTTCTGACCATTGTGATTAACGTGCAGAACGACGATAAAGCTCTCGGGATCTCTTCTAGTATATTTTACGGTTTTAAAGACTGTCCGGTAGCGATTCAATAACTTTCGCATAGAATAGAAGAAATTGAAAGTCCACAATCAGCTATTGCTAGCAATCAGGAAGTGTCTCACTGTATCCAACATTTTCACTCAGTGCTAGAGCAGTTAATCGAATTAAACGTCAAACGCAGTTCTTTGGCTATTTTCATCACATCTGCTCCAAATAAATAAATATAACTCCAAAATTTGTGTTGTACATAAAAAATATATAAACACGAGGACAAGTGTGTATAGCAAAATACTTAAAAAACAGTTTTTATGTTTAACGCAAACGTTATACGGCAGCCAATTTCTTTTGATTTAAACCAGACATCTTTTTTGATCAGATTTCCAATCTTCGGAATACTATTTTGCGCCTTCGACATTTTCATTTTCATTTTCGATGATTTGAAGTAAACAAAATTTAACCATCATTTGCCAATGCGAAAAGAATGTTCAATTTTCAAGTATCCGGCATTATCTTTAAAACACCCTACCAAGTAGAAAACAAATTATGATAATCATTTCTAAAAATTCCCTAAGCTCCAGTAAGGATTTCCTGTTGCGTAGCTTTGTTTTTTTAAGAATTTGATAACTATGCTCGCTTATGTACCTACTCCTGCAAGCGCCGCTTTCTCCCAACAGTGCACATCCCTGCCTACCCAAACAACACACCGCCAAAACAAACAAACACACGCTCACGCCTAGTTTAAAATTCTAAAGCAACCGAACAATTGTCCAAGTGCAATATAACGATTGGCTTTTGCTTGGTAGCCTCAGGCTTTTAAATAACCATCAGCACCAGCTCCACCGCCATCCAAATGCTTCAAAATATCGCACCACTAGAGAACAAAAGACAATTTCAGTTTGTAATCCGCTTACTGTTGTGACCGCCAGCCAGTTAGTAGATGGGACGCTTGTTTGTTTTCTGTATTTTTCGATTTGTAAAATCGATTTTGTGTTAAGTTAAAGTATAGCTAATACATTTCCGGGTATGTTTTTTTCTCTCTCTCTCTCTCTCCTCTTTGAATCGCCACGAATTTGGTACACGCAGGACAAACCGTGGGTCTTCGCTCATCTGCTGCAACTTCAGCGCCGTCTCGGTCGCGATGCGTTCCCATTGGTCGAGCAGACGTTCTTCCCGAACCCGAAAGATATGGTAAGTGAAGCCGCGAAAAACAAAACCAACACGATGGCGACGAAGCCACTATTTACACTAATTATATTCCAATAATTTATTCATGCAAAAATCAACACCGCATGGTATTCCCACTTGTTCACACATTCTGGTTTTTACGCATTCCTTGACTTGCTGTTCACTCGTTCGTTGTGTGTGTGTCTGTGTGTGCGCGGTGCATTTACACGGTGGCTAATCGTAATTTGTACTTAACGAAAGTATGCATTCCTCCCCTAATGTAAATTGTTTTGATAAATATAGGAAACCTTCACGACCGTTCCAATGAATGCGTCTCACTCAACGGAGGCGAAAGAGCGTTCGGGAACTCAAAACAGAATATATAAACGGTTTATAACAACAATCTAAATTCATCTGACCGAGGGAAGTTTTTCTGCTCGTAAGTGTGTGCCCTCCGTAATGGTTTCGTGTTTGTTCCGTGTATGTATCTTGTCCCGCGCTTATTTGCCACCATTTTTAGCCACACACTGTCCGTAACGGGGCGATCGACGCCAGTGGCACTTGATCGGTGTACCGTCCTCGTTGACTACACCGGCCGGCACACACGACCCGTAGCTCGTTTCGCAGATTCCCTTCGGTGCGAACGGTGTCCAGTTGCAGGATCCAACTCGCTGGTTGCATTTGGTGCTCCAGCAATGGTTGATCTTGCAGCTGCAGCCCTTACGATAGATACCGGCAAGTCCACGCTTTTCCACGATCGACAGCTCCGAATACGGACGGACAAAGTCACACAACCCGACCTGTTCGCTGTTGGCCGCGATCGCGTACAGCTTGTTTGGTTCAAGTTTGATACCGCACATCGAGCTCATCGCGGGTGTGTAGAGCTTTCCGTGGCGCAGTAGCTGCCGTGCCTCGTCGCTCATCTGTAGCGGGAATGGAAAGCGAAAATTAGAAAATCAATCCACTGCACAGCTTCGTTTGCATGCAAGATCCTCCCGCTTGTGCGCAATACTGCGCGCTAGCTTACCTTGTACTCTTTCTTGATAGCAATCTTGTACGCATCCATGGACGGACGATCGTTGGACGCGGTACGGCGAAGCACTTGTGCAACAATCACTAACAAAAAATATGCAAGAAAAAAGAAAAAAAGAAGGAAGGGTTAATTTTTTATTCCCGTTTTTGTTGATGCAAAAAATTAATCATGCATTTAGTCTTTTCTGGGCTTGGCGTTAGCGTTATTGCGATTTAAATACGCGCATAGGATGAGATCATAACCTATTTTTTTCGCACACATCTCTGTGTAATGAATAAGTGTGTGACAATGTCAGCCCAGCAGGGTTTTAGAAACGAATAACACATTGAAGGATACTGGTGTCTATTTTACGACCAGATTTCTTGATACGCGGCAAGCAATACATACAAACAGACCACCTTCTGACACAAATACACACACCCGATGACGGATTACAATTCCGGCCTCCAGGGCAGGCAGGAGCTTCAAGAGCGCGTTCAAACCATCAACGGGATAACCTTTGCCACACTAATAACTTACCGTAGTCCGACTCGCAGAAGGCCGTCTGGGGATGCTGTGGCAGGCAGCTGCAGGATTCTGTCGTGGGAAGCAACACCGTCATCAGACCGAACACCACCACCGCCAGCACCGGTAACGAACGATTTGCCTTCATTTTGTGTGATTTTCTACTGCAAAGAGATCAGGAAAAAAGAGAGGTTAAAAAAGGCGAAGGAGCGGATTTAGCAAACGAAATGGGATTTCATTGATCCTGTTTCGGTGGGGACGAAATTAAAATCTCATAATCCTATCGCAAGAATGACAGCGTGCGTGTGTGTGTGCGTTGTGTGGAAAAGGTCACACTTTACTCACGGCACGGAGCATGTGTTGAGCGGAAACGGTTTTTTTTTTTTTGCACAACGTTCAATGTGATTCTCTGGGGATTTACTGCTTGTGTATCTCTGATTTCTTGAAAGTAAATCCAGAGATACCGCAAGACGTTGCCGTTAAACATCACCAGATCGAATTGGACAATGTTTATTTGTGAAGCATTAAGTATTCTTCGCACGCACGCACGCAGACAGGCAGTTCATCTTCACAACGATCTCGATCATATCTTCAGCAACAAATTACTTTAACACAAGGTGTACAAGCGTACGATGAGACATTGAGACCCATCCCCAGCGGATAACAATTGTCCATTTAATTACCATTCGTATGTCCGATTGTTCTGTACGAAGGATTCACTCTTGTTAGTGACGTATGTCTTTATTTGTTTTCTTGTTTTTTTGTCCAACATCACAACCTGTTCGGTAAAGTGAAGCGACACCAAGAACTGAGGAACTGCATAATGGATACTCTGCCAACAAAAAAATGGCAATAAACTTCCTTATTTATGATACAGTCAGGTGTAGCAATACATCCATTCTTTACCAAACAAACTAAGGACCACACATCAAACTATTGATACAATGCGGATTTGAGTTTGGGAGATAAATCATATCCACTTGTGCCCGCAGCACGAACAAGTGTCTGTAGAAAAGAATAAAATTCCGGCTAAACTTGTATTTTTGCCATCCAAAGCAATTCCTTCGCCACCACATCTTCTGCCGACCGTTGCGATGTCATCGGCTAAAAATACACACTCTCTGCAAAACGTTCAATGTTACCGGCCTTCATGCAGCGGCCAAAAGGCGTGGTGGTGCTGTTAGTAAACTGTTTCCAAAGAACGGGGGACGAATTGCAAGAAATTTTACCAAATTCTTGGAACGCCATAGTGAGCGATCTAGCGATCCGGTAGTAGCCGAGAGTGTTGACCAATATCTGTGCCAAAACGGAACAATCTTGACAAACATTCTCACTTCACGCTTCAACTCTTATGCACTACGGGTGCATGTACCGTACCGGTACCGTGTAATCTGTCATTTAAAGCTTAATCAATGTTACCGATCAATTGCAAGGATTCGTCACACGTTCACACCATTTTGTGTTGTGCTGTTCGGACTCAACACCTTGGCAGGGTTACGTTGCAGGCCCTCGGTACTTATCGTGCTACTAATTGAAATCACTGATCAGCGTTACGGCATCCATATTTGGAGGCGCTAACGGAACATACTACAAACGCCACCAATCCACCGTGTCTTCTCGCTCGGTGAAGTGAAACTTCGAACGCTGGAAGAAGTCAAGACGTCGACGGTTCAATTACCATTCCGTTCCATTAGACAAACGTCGGGAGTGTTGTGTCCGGCAGGTACGTAATTAATAATAATTGGCAACTGTGTTGGCAGTGGGGCAATACAGTCATGTCATGTTAGTGCCATGTACGATCGCTTCTGTGATGTAGTCTCCGGCTTCATAGACACAGTACGCAAAT
Source organism: Anopheles maculatus (assembly GCA_002091835.1). Classification (NCBI taxonomy): domain Eukaryota; kingdom Metazoa; phylum Arthropoda; class Insecta; order Diptera; family Culicidae; genus Anopheles; species Anopheles maculatus. The sequence continues at coordinate 209,626 of KZ061998.1, forward strand.
GAGCGAAAATTGAAAACTTATGTCTTTTTTTATATCTCGGCCAAGAGTTCTCGCAACGAGGGGAAAAAAAGACCTTAAAAGGTTACGGCAAGATATCGTCTAAATGTCACTCTGGACTGGAAGTTTCCCTTCAGCTCGACACAATTATCGATCGATACAGGGCAGGCATAAAAAGCTAGCCCACAAAATTGCCCTAATGACTACCGGTCGGTGTGCAAACATTGTACCGACCCAAGAAGCTAATGCGTTAACCCAGCACTCTCTTTCTCTCGCTCGCCAACAATGCTCTTAAGCACATTACGGCTCATGAAACATTCATACACCACAGGGCACGTCAGGTTGGAGGATTCGGAAGTCTAATAATGCAAACGAAACTGTTCGTAATGTTGAGTTGCAAGTTAGACCGCATCACCAAGCAAGCCATCGGTTAACCTCAAACATGCGTTTTATGCCGTGCGTGACAATTTACCAATCGGTACCGATTAGGTCGCCAGGCACCATGTGAAAGTTACGCTTCCCATTCTCGACTTTCATAATCGCTCGCCAGTTCCAGCACCCACAGTTCTTGCTACTCCAATCGGTGAATAGAACGCGGCCCGAACTCTACTGCTCGTGCCATAAATCACCCACAGCAGCAGTGATTCATTCGGGCCCCGTCTGGTCTGGTCTGATGCATACCGCTTCAAGGTAACGTTGAAGTTGCTGCACGGAACGACACTTGCTGCCGTTTAGAGGTGACTTCCACTAGCTGTGCCACCGAGCACATCCCGAACGCGGAAGATTAACGGCCAACGGGTTTGATGCATTCATCTTTCTTTTTTTCATAAATCTCTTCCTCTCCAAACCATTTCCCTCCCAGTTCGGAAGTCGTGAGCCACAAAACAAGAGCGACCTTCGTGTGAGGTGTGACGGTTCATGTGACAAAGATATTAGTCTCTAGTGGGGAAGAAAGAAAGCAAAAAAAAGGTTATCTCACCACCATTTAGCACCCCAAAACACCGTGCGGACATCTGTGAATGCGTGGGTTCTCCGATGTTCCAAACCGTTCGCTTGGTCGGTGTTGAATGTGGGAAAAGAAAAATGTGCCCCTATTAGCACACACGGTAGGGGACAGAGTAGGTTTCAACTGGGACTGTATTTGTCAGTGTTTAGCGCAGCTGTCAAAAAAAAAGAACAGCAAAGAAAGCACCCTTTCGGAAAGGGTTATGGGAAAAGGTGCTCACAAAATGGTATCTCTCTGTAGTGAAGGGTGCAACGCACCAGAGATCAGTAACGGACGCCGTGTGATCGGGTCGGTATTTTATTCATTCGCCACGAGATACACACAGTTGCAGCTGATCTGATTTGTGTTTTTGTTTTCCTTCTTTTTTGTATTTTGTTTCAAAACAAACGAACGATCGCGTTAGTGTGTGTGTTCAAATATTGCAGCGAAAAGCGCATCATCAGCAGCATCATTATTTAGCGGAGAAGATGCCAACGATAGCGTAGAGCGAGAAAGAAAGATGGCGCGAATGTGACAGCTGTCAGCAAACGCACGCGTAGTTTATGGCGGACGGTATTTGCTGCGTGCGGTACTACTACTTTCAATAGGCGAATGACTGCCTCTCATGTGTGTGTGTGTGTGTATCACTCATCGCTTTCCCGAGATTCTGTGTCCTAGAATTTTCAAACAAACCGCGCTTCTCTATCGCACACGGTGTATCGGGTTTAAAAATAGCTTAATTGAGTCATATTTCTCGGTGGTTTTGTTTTGACAGTGTACCAACAGGCCGCCGGGATGGACACGCACACAGTGACGGGCACTATCGTAAAAGTAGACTTAGCTCTTGACATCAGTCAGCTCTCCTCACACTAACCCAAGCACATACACACACACACAACGTCTGGTATTTGGTATTTGGAGTATGCGAAACTAAGAAGTGCACGGTATGTACGCGCGTTTAGTGCAGCCTTGATCTTCGCTGGACTCGTCGCCACAGCACACGTTGCCTCGCACTGGGTCTGTGCCACCCAGTTGCATCGGGTAGCAGTGGAAGCAGCAGAATGCAATTCCATTTCAACCGTGGCCGTAAGAGAAGTGGCAGTGAAACTGTTGTTCGCCATTACGCGACACTGATGGGTGCTAATGGTTTGTTTACCTTTGTCCCATCGCCTGAAGCCTTTCTCTGCCAACCCCGGGAGAAGCGATGACGCAACAACAACGATGTTGAGTTGTAGCCGACACTCTCTCTCCTTTCTTTCCTTCTCGTCCTTCGGTACCGAAGTCCGGTACCGTTTTGTAGGTCAACAGGGATGTTAACCGGTTGCTCCTGATTAAACACGCACCGCACCGTGACGTGCAGCGCTGCACATCGTCCAACGACTGGCCATTTTTGTCCTGCAGCAGCCATAAGAATGGTTGATAAAGCCACTGATTATATTAGTATGCAACATCGCCAGTTATAAATTATCCCCTCAATGGGGCCATGTACCCTGCCGACTGTAATTGTACATTTGTCAATCATGGAACAATCGTCCTCTTTTCCATCGCCACTGAACTTACACTGAACGGCACAAGAAGTTACAAACTGTCACATAAATTCGTCATTAAAAGTATGGACCCCTGGGCACAAGCTCCCTCAACTTAATTGACCGATCCCCGAACCCCTTCCCCAAAACCGTCCCCACCAGAGGGCGGTGCACACCGAACCAGTTGTAATTGATTCCAACAATTACTGGCCGTGGGGTAGCTTTTAGCTTTGATGTTAAGAGGAGAGACTCATTTGCAAATAACAGGTTTACATTGATACATCCAGCGGTTGGCTAGGCGTTGGGGTTCCCGTCCCGTACACGAACTACTGGGAGGGACATTGTTTCTCGGTGGTCGTAAATCGGCACGAAGTAATAACGGCGATACGCTGCCACTTACGCTGGTCCGAAGGATATGTTAATTACAATGAAGCTTATAAAATCAAACAACACACGATGGTGAAGTGGCGCGCTTTTAATTACTTCTTTACTGCGTGATAAATTGCACAATCTGTTATCAAGCTAACGAGTGAAGCGGAACGAGTGACCAAATACATTGATCGCTAAGTTGTACTGTTTAACTGATAGTCGATCATCTAAACAAATTTACAACGTGCGATCACGTATGAGGCGAGCGAACGGTGCTGTGTTTAGTAATTGGATGCCTGATTGAAGGATCTGTTTTATAAACAGCTTAAGGATCAATTAGCAGATCACATGGTGCTGCTGGTTTTTGCAACAAGCCTTACTATGTAGGCTAAATATAGGTGACCCGCAAGACTTTTAAAAAATCAAGTTTTTGAGTCTTGTTTTTGAGTTTATTTTGAGGATCAATCAAAAGGGAACGGAAGATATGATAATAACTAGGTGCTAGCTCCAGCCTCGAGGAAGTATTTTAAAGGAGCTCTCATGTGAGCACTTGAATCATGGTATCACAGATTTGGGTCACATTGAACCAGGCATGGTCATGCATGCGTATGTTTACCGATCTTGACATTAATTTACTCGGAGCTAGATAGCAAGTCTAGTGTGCGGGCAGATGATAAAAAGTGCCCTAATTTCGATTGGGACCACAACAAACTCTAACCCTTCATGGAAAGAATTGCTCAATTTTAGCACCCGGACTTTCTGTTCTGCTTTAACTTTAAATCTCAAATCGATCAGGAGGAATCAAACACTGCATCAATCCTCAAATATTTATTTCCTAGTCCATATAAACAGAAAATTCGTGGAACTCATAGGTATGTCTGTACGTGACTTAAACAGATCTACAATGGATATCTTGTAAAAAGCTTTCCAGACAAAATAAAACCACAATGGCAACTACGATCAAAGTCATCTGCTGAATATTTGAATACATGCAAGTCCACTTTCCTGTCAGTCTCTCAGACAGAACCAAAACACGTTTTGTGCCGATCTTCAAGTTTAATTAGCTGTAAAAACACAATTCCAAAACATATGCACACACATTAACCACCCTCAAGGACATCCGACATCCAGAAATGGTTGTTTCTTGTTTACCCAAGTGTGGTAACCCAAGCGAACTTCGCACAAGAAAGTGGCGCTGCAATTTTTACAAAGAATCGCATTTGGAAAAAGAACTTTAAAACCCTTTTTCATCGAAGCAAAACTGCACAACAATTACGTCGGCAAAACATCAGCCACAAGACATTACACGCTCGCGCTCGCATAATACCTGTAATCATCACAGTTTTAAAAACTCCATTCACTTCGCGCACCGAGTTAAATTGCTTTACGCCCTTTTAAATCCCGATCCCACTTCGGGCTCGAGGTTTTATTCGTTTTTTGGTTCCCTTTTGGTTCGCCAGCCCACTGCATGGTCGCTGTGAGATGCTGTCATTAACGGCACAGCATGAAATCGAAAGTCTCACCCAGTGGAGTCGACGACTACTGCTCCACATGAGGCGCACGCCGTTGACAAGGTAGGAAGCGTCTGGACAAGCGGCACCATTTGTCGGTGTGTTTGTGATCGGTGATGCTATAGAGCAAACTACCGATCGATCTGTCCCTCCCGGAGAAGCAAGATGAAGCCGATTAAAACGATGTTCCCTTTAAGCATTCTTCCGTGGTTTTTGTTTCCCTGTAGTCGCTCGTATCTGATCGGTAGCTATTGTTGTTCGATCAGCTTCTAGCCATTCTCTCGTAGAAAAAAACCCATCAAACGGTAGTAAATCTTCCCAGGCCCGATTCAAGCCGGTAAAGTACACGATCGATCCGATTCGACCGCTCGAGATGACTGTTTTTGCTGCTTCGTGACACGACTGCATTTTTCTCGAACGCACTCGAACAGGGCAATACCGGTATCCACGTGGTATGTGCGGCTCTCACCCGGCTACCCGACGACAGACACGTACCGAACACTAACTTTTACGACTAATTTATGCTAATTGACACCGACTAAAGATGCGCATGGCTGTCGACGTCGTCCCCGTTGCAGCAGTGGGCCAAGATGCATAGCGATATTTAAAAGAAAAATAACCATATCTTGTCATGTATCGAGCGTAAAACATGCCGGTGGGAAGTTTTACTGCAAGTTAAAATTACCAAACACACACAGACACACCGTTTCAAAGGGCCGCGGCGCACGGTGAACGGCGCCAATGAGCCACAGCAAAAATGCGTCACCCTCACATCGTTTACCACCACCGCCGTTATGGTTGAACAACTGCTTTGATTGCTCTGATTCGATCATCAATCGGCTTTGCTGCTCAGCACTTCCTTCTCGTTGCATTTTTGATGAGCTCCGCCGATTAATCAGCATCTCCAGATCAGCACGATCCGTAGCGGAACACACCCCGCTCCGATGATGATTTGTGGACGTGCTCGGCGCGTCGGATCATTTGCGATCGTTTACCTTAACTCCGCCCGGGCTGCAAAACTGTGCCCCAAACGGTGTGTTCGGTGCGATAAGATAATGCGAATGGCGCGCGCTCGATCAGCAAAATCCGGTCGCCCGGGCTCGGTGTATGTCTACGGGGCACATAAATCAGCTACAATCTGTACAATACGTAGGTCGGTGTGTATGGACGGCGGGAGTAGAGATTCGTTTCTGTCATGGTTGACCGTTTTGTTTCAACTGAACCGGTAATCGGCCGTACCGTAATGTGGTCTTGTTAGCGTTGCACGTACTCGAAAATGCATCAACGCGCCTTTCCCCCATCGTTTTTGTTGATGACATTCAAGTCAAGCTTGTACCCGTTGTAGCTGGGCAAGATATAAAATTGCATAAAATGTATGACCATCAATCAAACAACCAAACTTTTTTGAAGGTTCGTATCGTAAGTGAGAAGGTAATGAGAAGACTGTACCGAGTTGATGAATCAGGTCTTCAAATATCCATAACATTCATTTTTTTAAACAAATTTGACACGCTTTCGTAGGACAGTATGATAACTATAATAGGAAATATTCTCTATTAGTTATCCATATGTCTGGAAAATTGAAACTCCTTTTAGGGTAAAGTAATGCGCGAAAGACAATGTTGCCAAAAAGTTGAAGTCACATACATTGAGTTAATGAGTCAGAACACGGTTTCTCTAGAACCTTTTCGGTTGGTGTGACCGTATATCTTACAATTTACAGTCCAATTTCATCAAATGTTGATGATCTGACGGATGCAAAAGTTTAAGAGCCCTTTGGCACGACCAAGGTGATTGGTGGTTGGCGCAAGAGAAGGCCATCCAAGACTCAGAGTCATACATTTTTGGAACTATATTCTATAAGTAAAGCAATCTTAGCTATGAGACATGTTAACGACATGTAGTCGTATAAGTGAACCCGAACTTCACCTATCCTACGACCTATCGAACGACAGCATTAAGACCGTATTGATTATTTAGAATTAGAAATCGAAATACTAATGTGCAAAGAGACTGATTTACAACCGATCGAACACAAACAGAACACGAATGGACTCTGTTCGTAGAAAGGCGAATGCCTCTTAGCCTCGTTCTAGTGGAAGGGTTTTTTTTTCCTTATTGTTTATCGGTTTAGACTCACTAGATTCTGGAGGGCTAGTCAAGACATGAGAATGGTACTGGACTATCTTAAGGCCTTTTAAGTCATTCATTGATATATCCACCAAACAGGCCTAGATATTAGACAACCAGCTGACGGCACTCGATCATGAGCAGTATCCAGAACTTCTGTCTTTGTGGGTCAAGACCATAAAGTGGCAGTAGTGAGCGATAAAAATAAAATCTACCATTTGTAAGCAAATTCGTTCCCAAAAATCGCGAATAAATATCTTTGACATACTTGACCAATCTGATCAGTTAAAATGTTCCATTATCCGTTACATTATAATGCCTTGAAGCATATCTAAATATTTAGTAGATCCTTGGTAGCGCGATGTCATTCCCTACTGCACGTTTACATTCAATCACTTAATACTTCACCATCCGATAAAACGGAACCGTTTAAAGTTTAAGTTTTCCCACCGCGAGCAGACATTTGTTTAAAAGTTGCAACTCCACTCTTTCACCTCCATCGGCAATGGCCATTTAATACGAGTTTTCTTGACCCAATTGACCGGCCATAACAGCAAGCATACCCACCCACAAATACGACCCACAAGAGATTGTGCCCTGTCATATCATTTATTTTGCTCACGCAATAACAAAACCGGCCACCCGGTTCCACGCGAACACTGCCAGCAAATCGGAAATCATCCCGTATCGCACAATTCCCTCGGTCCTCGTTACGCAAACATGTGTTTTGTGCACTGGGCCGATCGCTGTGCGATAAATCATTTCAAGTATCGCGACGGAACGGAAAACCGACACCCTCCACTGGCAGGTGTGTCTGCGAAGGGATGATGCTACCATACCGATCCGTTTCATCTGGTTGCTACTTCCGGAGAAACCTGACCCACGGCCGGACGCCATTTTGCCAAGTGTGCGATCATTTTGCATCAAATGCAGCTGTGCAGTTGCAGTACACGCAAGCAACTCCAGGGACTTGACGTGATGGAGAAGGGCAGGATGGACATTACACACACACATACACACATTATCATAAAGCAGCATACTGCGCAACCTTCTACCACACCTGCGTTATTGGAAGCGTTCGGGTTCATTTGGTCGTTTCGGTGAGGTTCCGCGCGAAACAATGTTGGCACAATCTCTTGTGGGCAACTCACATTGCATGCTCAGCTTACCAAAACTTTCCATTTTCCATCCCGAATCACGTTCACCGAGGGGAGTGCGGGATCGGCCCCACACACACACACACACACACACACACACACACACACACACACACACACAATCTCTTTTGCCAGGGTTTGCTGACGAGTTTTCGCGCGTGACCTGTGAACAGCAGCCTAAGTGGTACACACTGATTCCATTCCCAGAATTCGTTTGTCTGGCCCTTCGCGTATACGGGAAAGAAAACCCCTTTTACGATTGGCTGGGGTGTGGTGAGATTGTTCAGACATTGGCACGGAGTTCTCAAACACCTTCACTGAAAGCACCCTTCAACGTCCGTCGGGAATACATGTACTTTCGCTTGCAAAACTGTTGAAAGGGTCGGCAGACACACGCAGATAGAAGGTGATAACAAGCTAAACGAATTGAAATGAACAACACACAACAACGCTCACGGCCAGCTGTAACAAACCTCCCCCCCTTTAGAGTTGCGGGCCAGAAATTGTTTCTGGTCCCACACCCACCCAAAACGGTGGACACACATTTAACACTTGGAAGGTGACAGGCGAACACAATTTTGCGATACGTGCTACGGGTAATGGTACGTAAGTGTCCATATGCACAAATCCGGTGTCCCACTGTCAATCGGCAAATGCAAGTCACACAACCGGATACACCAATCGATCAATGGAAATGCCCTACTCACAGTCGGCGAAAACTGGGTTCGGTTTGTTTAGTTTCGCTATCTTTCTCCATCACGAGGAACTATCAGCGAATGTCCCGGAAAAGGTAACGAGAACTTGCACCAGAAAACCCTTCGAAAGACACACAACTGTCGCCAACACGTCAAAGCGAAAAGCCGACGCCAGGATGGAAGGCAAAACAACCGGGAACACCCCGAAATGCAACGAAAAATGCAACCGAATAAAACAGCGGAAAAGCGGAATGGGGACGAGTCCCCGTAAAGACTCCGAGAATTGGAGCATCAAACCGTCTCCGCAGGCGAACGGAATTTCGGCGTTTGATGTTCGACCCCTGTCACAAAAGTGAATCGTAAGAATAAACAGTGGCCAAAACATCCGAACGGAGCAAACAGCAAAAAACAACACGATCATTTGATCGCACACGCCTTACGCCAGATGGGTTCTGCGGCTGGGAATTCAAACATCAGCCAAAAGACTAGAGAAGAGAAAAAAGACGATCCCTCTTTTGCAGGAAGTTTATCTTTTTTTCCTTTAACTACGTTCAATGTTGACACGGTGACGCAAAACAACCAAAACATCGAAAGGTTTATTTTCTGTGTCGACTGGTGCAGCAAGGAATTTAAAAAATGTTCAACATCGAGATGTCCCGAGTCGCATCTGTTTTCCGCTTTTCGCCTCCGATCGATTGCGCAGATTTTCGGGATAAGTTAATGACGGGATGGTGTGCCGGCAGACAGCTCGTTGAAGCGTAGCTATGCTAAACATAAGACGAATGGCTGAGTCCAATGTGTTACCTTAAAAACGTGCCCAAAGCACACGATTGCAGGGTTCGATTGTTTGTACTGCTCAAAAGAAAACGAACTGAAGTGCAATGTAAATATATCGTTTATTTATAGCGGCTTTGGGTCTTAGATACCTCATTCGCCTCTTAGTGCATTGTGAAGCCTTCGGTACGGTGGTTCCGATTTTGCACGCAAACTTGCAACTTATTATCACGCAACAGTTCATTAAGGGAAGCATGTTTGTGTATGTTTCTTGTTGATTACTATTTTTTTTGTGTTCGCTACTGAAAAATCAAACACGATCGTTTAGCAATCGATGCAAGGAACACGCGCACGGAACATCAATAAAGTACAGCGTGTATTTATATTTCGCCATCGCCGAGAACTGTACTGCTGCTGGTGCCCTTAGGAATTCGATACAAACATTTACTTAACCGTTTAATGTGTGCGCGTGTGTGTGCTTGTGGTCGAGCGCGTGTAGCAATACATCACACGAAAACCCACTAGCCGATTGCACTATTTAAACGGCAAAACAAAATCCATCCACCAGATTAACCAGGACCTCTGCACTGGACTTGAAGTCACGCTCGAATGGTTGGTGGAATTTTGTTTAGTAAACACTATAAAACCGCAACGCCAGCAGTGGTGATGAGCTAGCGAAGATCTCCTATTCACGATTGCGATCGGGGTGTACGTCCACAAAGACTTAAATCAATATTGACTCTCCTGTGGGTTTTCCCACTGCTGCGGTTTATAGTACCGAACGCAGGATCATAAAATATTAGGGCACCTGTTGATGGACTGAAGCGATCGCACTGAGCATGCTAAAACAGATAGATGAACCTTTGTGTTGCGGAGTTACATTTGCATGGAGTCAAGCATTATCGACAGAATCGGTTACTGGTACGCTTTTCATTACCTTAGGGCGAACAAGCCGCACTGCACACGATAGAAAGGGGAAATCCAGGATGAAAAATAAACAACAGCCACTGGCAGGCATGTTTTTGATCGATTGAACGATGCTAATAACACGGTGAATAGCTTTCGAAAGCCGCCAAACGATCCTCACCGAATCATCAACCCATTTGAGCTGTCCAGAAGGTCTGGTGTAATGTAGTGCGCAACATTAACCAGATCACGTTCAGGGCCATGACAGCACTCCACACAACGCCCTATTGTGAGCCCCCCCGAGTTCCGAGTATAGTTCCGAGAAATAGACATCACCGGCCTGCCTAGGAACGACCTCCCAGTATGACCTCCCCGGGGCATACAGAGCTATTGTACGTGATCAACAATTTTCGTATGGTTAATCCGGTCGATTTCGCTCGACTTCCAACACCATCAAGAGTGGTTATTGAAGCAACGATTCAAGCGAACCATATCGCCAGCATCTTGTGGATGTCACAGCATACAGCGCACAGCGCACCAAGATCTGCTGGTACGACCGCTTCGGGCCCCTTGAAGGAGCAATGCTCGTTTTATGGCATGCGAGAGTCTCCCGGACAAGGTTGACGTTATTACATGTTTGGGAGTTGTCTGCCACAGGCACTAGTCACCCATTCGTTAGTTGGCCCGATGAGTGTTACCCTGACCTTACCCAATGGTCATCGATCACGGTACGACAACCGCACACTTGCCTGCCCGATATCTCTAGCCACAAGATGTAAGGCATTATTCATCGTTGGATTTCGCTTTTAATATCATGGTGACATCACAATATGACCGTTCGATAACATTGTGCGGCAAAGCAGCGTGGTGACGCACTTTAGATGCCTTTAGATTTTTGCAAAACTCTTGCGAAACCTCAACAGATCTTCTCCAGCACCAAGGTCGTGGCACGAAATGGAGCGAGAGAGAGAGAGAGAACCGCTCAAGAATGCGTTTCTGTGCTCTACTTTCCAAGCAGGCAAATGTTGCAACTATCACAAGTGTTTGAAGTAGTGCTGAGGAAGCGAATTTATGTTGCTGCCGGTTTTTTTGTGCAGGCTCAAGTGGAATACTCACTGGGGTCCGTCGTTTCGCGCCAGGTTCGTTGGATGAGATTTCTTCACGCACTCGCGACTCGAAAGCGGCCCGAAACGATTATGCAAATTTTAGAATCCCATTCATAGTGATCGGTTCCTTTAACCGATGGCGGCAGAAACTATCTTTCATGGTGTGTTTGAAGCACTTGTTCTGGAATGGTGCAAAAGAACAGTGGAGGTGGCTTTTAATTCTATCCGGCCCGGAGCACGTGTGTGAGGGTGCTTCTCCTAAACCACAACATTCCGATGAACCATAAACTCTGTAACTAATAACCAACACCGTTTGGCATTGCCATTTAGGCCCTATCTTTCGTAGCCGTTTTTCCCTGGTGAATCTGGAAGCGCCTGCTTTACCGCTGTTTGTAGCGTGGCGTTATCTTTGGAAAGAATTATCTTTTGTGTACATATACACACACACGAAGGGCGATGTAGCACACCATTGCGTCAGCGTTAAATTAGTGTGGTAGGTTCTGTGGTGCTTCAATGCTTTACGAAACAAAATTCATGGCGCCAACGGGTGGAGCATATTGTGGGGATGTTGTGTCTTATTCCATTGCCAATAGGCGCAACTTGGCTTGAATGAATCTAATAAGTACAATAAACCTCTGCAACTGCATCTTATTGCCGCTGTAAACCATTTATTCGCTAATGTAATCCATTGTGCAATAAAGTTAAATATTCATAGATCGTATGCAGACACAGTATTAAGCCACCTATCAAACAAACCTGTGTGTCTTAGCAGGTGCCAGCAACTAACCCAACTTCAGAGGAAAAAAAACTCTGTTTTTCTTCCCTTGAAGCCAGAAGACAACTGGAGAATAAGGTGACAAAAACAAACGGGGAATAAAAAAAGGTTACCAAAACATCTCACTCAACTCCGTAGCTTCTTGGTGGTGGTGGCCCACCGCGAAAGGTGATACGTTGAAGCGTGTGCTCTACGTGTGCGCACCCGAACGAACGCCAACCAAACAACCTCATCAACGATAATCAGCTGCAGCACCAGCAGCAGTTCGGTGTGATTGTTTAACGTTATTTTGTTTCCCTTGTTATGCCCTGCTGCCATTTGTCGATATGGCCGTTCCTGTCCCGTGTTTTTGCCTACTTCGCCGAGCACCCGAAAAGCGTTGGCGTTCCTCTCTCTCTCTCTCTCTCCCTGGGAGATTTATCCTCGCCGTCTCCGCCCGTCCTCTTACTGGAACACCGAAACGCTCAAACCAAAGACCATTAATAAAACCAAAATGTAAGCAACCAACCCTCGACTTCCCAACGCCAAACACCTCATCGGCAACCGCTTCAACAGATCGTACAGTGTGGGTGAATGGTGTGAAAGAAACATTTCACCCCCAACGACACAGCACCGAAACAGGAGAATCCGGTCCGTTAATTTTCACCCATAAATTTGCGCGCTCGCGCACACACTTGTGTCGCACAATAAACCAAACCAAAGCTGAAAAGTGCGCCGCGAGAGCAATGCATTTTCTGAAGCAACGAAAACAAAACAACAAGCAACATGACGCAACACTTGAGATCACACAGCTACTAGAGCTCCACACAACGCCTAGTGTTCGCCGCGTACGAATGTGGACTTGAGGTGCACTAATTATTATGATTCATCAAATTAATCCCCAAGTGGATAATGTTTCAATGAAAGCGCGCCCCATTTCACGCGTTTTATTTTTAAACCGGTGAGATTCCTAGAATGGTTGTTATGTTTGTTACAGTTGGGTAAACACTTACCAAATTGATTTCTCTAAACACCGCAGGGCACGTGCGCTGATCCGTTCGCTTCTGCTTGGAGATGTCGCCGAAATCGTCCTTGAACTGTTTTGTTTGGGTGAATTTCTCCCGCGAATTTTTTGCACCGTCTACTGCGATGAACACACACAAGACACTTGCTAGACAGCTATAGCACTTGTTTGAGGCAACTCTTGGGTGCTTGTTTTAAAGCAACAATTGCCGTCGTTTTTTTTTTGCAGCAACAACTGCACCAAACAAAACCCAACCTTCACTGCGTCGTAGTTTGCGAGTCGCGCCGTATTGGAACCACACTCACTCAAAACACACTTCAAAAACGGCTTTTCTTCGGCAACAATTTCTCACACACCGGACACGTAGAAGTGCACCTTCACAACATACACTCACACGACGAGTAGGTATTTGCAAGATACCCTTAAATTCGCTTTCCACTTTCCGGTAGGCACACAGGTTTTACGCAACCAAAAACGCGTTTCACACATCCAGCTCGTCTGCTAGTCTGTTGCTTTCTGATCGTGTTCTGAGATCGTGAACGATACTGCACGGTCTTTTTAAGAAATGTGCGCGCGTGCCTACCGGTTCACTCGCGAGCGTTTCGATGCGTTTCTCTCAGGCTCTCTCGTAGTTTGCTCGCAGTTTGCTCAGTCCATTCATGGATGCGTGAGTTTATTAAGCATCCATCGGTACGTGTGCACGATCGGTATGTTTCGAAACTGGTTGTTAAAAAACATTCTGAGAGCGAAAAAACTACCTTTATGGTGGAGTAAGCAATGGAGCTTTTTTATAAAAAATCGTTTATATATTTAAAGGGTTTAATAAATTGTTAATTAAACTTAAAGGGACAGAATTTTCCTTTCATAAATCCGTTCAATATACGGGCTTGGCCTAACGACGTCTTAGGTCATGCCTGCCATTTTTGGCTTACTAGATTTATTGTTACCGCATAGTTGGATAGTCAGTCCTCACTATGGGGAAATGGCCCAGTTGAGACTTGAACCCCGGTCCTGCGGTGTGAAGACCGGCGCCGCTGTCGCATGCTCATATTACTGATAAATGGGGACAAATATGGTAAACTCAGCAATGTAACCATTTAACTAGCAATTGAAGGAGTGTTCCTACTTTGCGTATAAAAATCTGCATAACAAAAAGCTTCATTAAATAATTAAACTATCTCATATAATAGTTCCCACTGCAATGAAACAGATATTTTACAACACAAAGTTTCCTTCTGTGCTAAAAATCGTTGTTAAATAACAACGTCCAATAAACATACAGAACGCAGGAAGATAAAAAGTGATATTTGTCAACATTCAACACAAATTCAATATTTGTAAACTATGTTTAAATGCAAAGCTAAAGAAAAATGCTACGCTATATACTGAATAGTTATGTATACGTAACATTTACACTACCAAATAAAATCATTTCCTCTTTCCTTAGCCATTCTTCTTTTTTGTGAATATTCTAATACTTCCTGTTAACCGAATCCAGTCATCATTCGATTTAATTTATGTGTATAAAATAAACAAGCATCCAAATGTGGTTCAAATTGACCGGAATTCTTTTCGATCGTTACACCTTCGATCAGTACAGAATAGGCACCCTCCTATCGGCGTTTCTCGCTCTCTATTAAGGGTGGTTTGTTCGACTTCTGATCTCAGCGAAAGAGTTTACAGCTCTTTACATAAAAAAGTATGATATTTGATAAAAGATGTTGTTATTTTTTAGCAAACTTCCTATAGGATTACCTGTCAATGCTTGTTTAGTCATTTTTTTTAATAAAAATTATTTATTTCAATTGTACAATTATTAACAATAAAAAATATTTGGTTTTGTAAGCAGCAGTGGAGCATTTTTCGATATATTAAAAACAATTTTCAAAGACGTATTTCTCTCTTACGATCATTATTACAAAAGCAATCATCAAGCACCTTCAAGAATTTTTCAAACAAGAACAAGGTTTACTAGCGTTTCCATCAGATAGATTCATTTATTTGATTTGCGTCTCAACGCTCAGTTTGTGAAGCACGAGTTTTATGGATTCCAAGTAAAACTGTGGCATAGAAAATGCATCTTCATTAATAGCCACTGTCAATATGTAATCAAACCGTTTGATACAGCGCAGCAAAACAAATTTACTGTTTGGGGCTAATTAAAATGTTTTTTTTTTCCTGAAATTAAACAGCAAATAAACAGCAAAGCGATGCATCTTGAGTGCTTGTCTGTTTCAAAACATCCCTCAACAAAACAAAGCGCACAGCAAATGCATTTATCAATTGTGAATCGCTCGAATAATTAGACCATTCGGTGCATGCTAAAAACTCCTGCCAACACACCAACCCTCACCCGGATCTTAGCACTTTGCTCCTTGGGTTAAAAATAGGGGAAATTTCCAGTTATCACCCTGCGGCTAACACAAGTCTCGCTGTAGCAGCGTGATGGCCGATCGGCTAGAATCCGGAACCAGGCGATCAACCGATACACCGTCCGGATTTCCTTCTTGGCCCGGTGCCAGCTTCTTCGGTTCGTACGGTGGTCGATCAACTCGCACGATCCGGACGCATGGTGTGTTGCACTTGGCCGTAATGGCCGCGTTCCGTACAGGCGCATCAGACGGTATCGGCTAGGCATAATTAATTTTTACCAGACGACTACGACAACGATGGTGATGATGGTGATGAGGCGGATGGTGACGACCACGAATGCCTTACGGCGGTGTGGTTAGATTCACGGTGAATTATTCAAACGGTTGGGCCTTGAGTGCAATGTGACACGTGCACCAAACATTTCGCGACAGTCTTACAAGTCGAATGATCGTAACGTTTATTACCAAATGCAATTGGAATTTATTATTCATAGAAAACTTATCAACTTATCAAAGGAGTTCAACAGAAGCAATCGATGGAAATAGTGCAGAACATCGGATGAATCAAAAAGACATGACAATAACATCGATTTTCTGTATCAAAAAGTAAACAAATATACTGATTAATGCATCGCGCCTTTCGTCAATTTGGGCCAAACTGGAACATCAACAGCTTGAAGTTTGTTTCCAATTAATGCCAACAAAACGTAATTGATTGCATTTCAATTTACGAAACCGTGCCATTCAATGAATTTTTAATAACTAGGGAACACAACACTAACACACTTTTTCTTAACTTAAACGAACACTATCACAAACAAGCTAAGCTAATAATCCAACTCCTTGTTAATAATTCAACTCCAAAATTACAACTAAGGCAGATGTCAGAAAAAAATGGCGTTTTCCTAACTTGGGACAGCGGCACTAACTCAAAAAAGTTGGTTGATTTGTTTTAGATGGTGGATACATTTCGTACTGGATGACTAGCATTAAGATTTAAGTTTTTAGTAACATGGGTTAGTTGTGATAGAAATGGATCTAAAAGAATATTATCAGAATCTATCCTCAGACTTAAATGGCAAAATGAATCGAAACATGTGCGTGTAAAATATTACTATACCCTTAGCTATAATCGTTCATTTACTATCTCGCTTAAGGCAAAACAGATCTTGCAGGATGTACTTAGACTGATACACCATTCACTCCACACTTGACTATCCCTAAACACATTCATCCATTCTTCAACGTCACTGCAACAATCTTAACCCAACGTCTATCCACTCTCCATTCGCTTGCAGTTCACCTGGACGCGGTTCCCATGCGTGCTAAAGGCAGGCCACTGTCACGGTGGCAAAGCTACCGCCAAGCTGGACAACCCCGGAGCGCTCCAAGACGCAGCGGGCCTTCTGTGCGGTACCGGGCTCTCCGACAACGGCTCCTACTGTAGCCTCGAGCCGTACATCGACGCCAAGTTTGATGTTCACATCCAGAAGATCGGTAGCACCTACAAGGCGTTCATGTACGTTTGGATATCACGCCACGGGTCCGAATCGACGACTCAACTAACTGCTCCCTATGGTATCCATTCCCACTTTCAGGAGAAAATCCATTTCCGGCAACTGGAAGACGAACCAGGGCTCGGCCATGCTCGAGCAGATCCCGATGACGGAGAAGTACAAAACCTGGGTCGATGAGGTAAGTGTAAGACATTCGTGCACGATCATGTGTGTGTGTCTGCCTCTCTCTCTCTCTCTATCTGTATCTATCGCAATGGCAGAAAACTCTCTTCCACGCACCTTGCCCAACGATCACGAACGTACGGTGCAGTTTTCTCAGCGGCCTTCTTTGAACCGCGGTACGCGAGGATTATTTATTGCGCCTAATCTTGACGGCATTAAACGTTGCGTTTGTCGCCGATCGTCTGAAATGATTTATTGACATCATCATACACCGGGACCGGGTCGAAAGACATATCACGCTGCGTGCGTGATACTCGCAAAATGGCCTCGAAACGGTCTGGTTTGGGACAACTCCTCAAGAGATAACGCTACGGTTAGGGGTTGGGATACGCTCAAAACCTTGACTGGACCGGTGCAAAAGATGTCCTTTTAGGGCGATATCGGACGATACAAACACACGCGACCCTTGCGAGAGTGGCCCACAGCGAAACACGAAAAGTACATTTCCTTCCCTTTGAGTCGGACGGTGCCAGCACGCAGCAAGCATTCCAATGTGGTCGTGATTCGGTCGGAAAACAAAACATCTGCGGGTAAAACTGGTGCCAAAGTTGAGTGCCGTTGGTAGTTTGGTTAGCACTTTTAAACCATTCCACGATTTTGAGCAGTGGGTCAGTAAATGTCGATTGTTTCGAGGTTAGTCATCAGTAATGGCCGAGCAATGAAGAATTAAATCTGTGCTCCAACTCCAAAATCTGATGAACATCATACGGCCAAGTACCGTCCAGGGCACACTACTTTGGTACGAGCCAGCTCTTGCTCCACTAGCAGTGGACATTCCATCATGCAGAGGATGATTTGTGTCACAGCCGTACCAGACAGTGCGACACAAAACCCTAGACTCATCCGAACCTTGCAGACTTCTCAGCTCCATCTCCATCTAACATCTTCCGCTTCTGGTATGGCGCTCGAGAAGAATTCCTTTGCTGTGTAGGCGCGCGCGCACACAGATGGCAGCCGGAGGGAACCTGTTGGCCGACTCAACGATCGTTTCCTACATCGATCACAATCTGACTCCACTTTGCTGGCGAATCCCGTGCGCGATGAGTACAATACTCTATAATTAAATCAACTCGTCAATCGCTAACCGCAACCGCACACCACGCCTGAAGGGCGATCGAGATTCGAGCCCGCTACACATTATGTGGAATTGGCGATGGTGATGATCTCAACCCCGAGCTCTACCAGATGTCAAGCGCCGACGGCACGTGCGTGCACAAATTCTTAATGCCGCTACGTCGAGCGAGCCGCGTGCCAGATGGAGCAGTTAAATGAGTCAATCAATGACGTTTGCGTGCCTGGGACGCTAACGCCCAACAAAACAAAACTATACACAGATAAGGCCAGCCTGGATACGCAAAAATAGTTTCGAGTGGGTTTAAATTAAAAATCACTTCCTTCGTAGAACCGGATATAAACTGTTATGACTAAGGAGCGTGCGAATGGTATTCAGAATGGATTATTATTAGTACGCTAAGATCTCCGTAACGCCGCGCTGACTAATTCGAGTATCTTCAATTAATTTGCTCCCCTTTTTACCGGGAATCGGGCGCCCTCTCTTCGAGGTGATGAGATGCTAAAGCATTCTGAGAGCCGTAAATGCAAATTTCAACGACACCAACGCACACACTGACTGATCGTTTCCGGCATGTTCCGTTTTCTTGTGTGATTTTTCGCTCTACAGGTGTCCGAGCTGTTCGGTGGCATGGAGGTGTGCGGTGTTGCGGTGATCGTCTCGAAGGAGGGCAAAGAGTTTATCATCAGCGCCGCCGACTCGACGTTCCCGCTGATGGGCGACAGCCAGGAAGAGGATCGCCGCCAGATTGCGGATCTCGTCGTCGGTCGCATGCAGGTTTGCATACGGAAAAATGCATTTCTTATCGAAGCTTAAACGTCCGTAAACTAAACTATCCTTCCCGTATCGTTCGTTTGCTGGTTGTAGAATGTTTGCCGACCGTCCATGATGACGAAGGCCGTTTCGCGCAGTTCGATCTCGTCGCGAGGAACTAGCCCGACGGAGGATGCACCGCCGGTTCCGATCGGTACGCGCCCGGTACCGGTTGGTGGTGGTCCACCACCGATTCCGGAGCGTACTACACCCGGGGTCGGTTCGATCGGGCGTCACGGTAGTTTTAGCAGCCAGTCGGGTGAGCCACCGGAGCAACCGTCCGAAAGGGCACCGACTCTGAACTCTGTTGGACGACGCGATTCGCAAGGTATGTAGAAAGGATTTTTATTCTGTTGAATTAAGTACGCCTGCTGGTATGCAATCTGCATTAGTCTAAATAAGTAATCGAATAATTTGTTTTGTGACTTACTTCTGGACAACTGGACTATGCTTTAAAAGAAAAGTTCACGTTGTTCAGCTCTCTCTCTGTACTTTCATCCTTTAGCGATCTGTTTTAACTCCTACACTTGCCCAAAAAATCGATTGGTTACTGCTGATGCCAGTTAGAAGTCTCTTCGTTCGACAATTTGTTAAATATTGCAAATGATATGTGTCGTAGTTTCCAGCTGCTCATTTCGGGAGGTTTTTGTCATTGTTTATAACGTAGCACAGCTTGTCCAGTATGTTTATCAGCTTTGCGACGGATGATCTGACCATCAGACAACCATCAGAATCCTTGGATTTCTCTTGAATTATTGTTGCAAAGATTTTTCCGTCTCTACCTCTATCTATCTCTAGATGTAAGAAGATTTTGTTGATCTTTAAGCTATTATAAATTACTATTGTGAGCTTGTACCTTTAAGTTACAGTAGTTTTGCCTATACCAGATCCGAATCAACTGATAACGCGTTAAGAAAATGTCGTTCTAAAATATTATACTTAATAGAAAGGGTCTCCAGGACACCGAGAAATCGTATTAAATTGATATAAAATTTACTTTTTTGAGGAAATAACGTTGAAAATAAATCACTACTTACAAATACGATCTAAAGTTATATGAGGATTCAGACGATCTATCTAACTATGCATTAAATTTAAGAGTTAATGTTAAAAATGTACTCTAAAAATAATCAAGGAATGACGGGAATCCATTTTCTGTCCCCGGACTTAGGAAGCTTCAAACTGCATTATAAATATTCATTAAGCTCATGATATTTAATGGCAAGCAGGTAGTAACAATCGAAACCCGGATGTGAAATGCTAATATCGGATCGCTACTATTACGCAAAGTTATCATTGATCGTCGCTATTATGCAACGCAAACTTCGTGCAATTTTTAAAAAGGAAATGCTATAAATCATCGTTTGTTGTGATCGCAAAAATTATAGCCTATTCGAGATTATAGGCCCTTTTTCCTGTGTAACTCCTGCTACAAAGCTAAGGTGAATTCCTCATTAAAAAAAGGCTTTGATCAAATTACAGTTTTCAATTGCGCAGGATTAAGCAACCAGCCATACCGAACTCTGAAAATTCGTATTCGTTTACTTATTTGCACTAGCACTTTCCAGCCAAATTTAAACATACCCGTCTTTGGTACTAGCAGCCCCAAATTATGCTTCTCTAACTTTCATTCGCTCTTCTCCACCATCCAGCATCCCAATCTAGCAGCGTGTCGGGCATTTCGTCGGCTTCGGCCGCCCGATCCGGTGCCGGCAAAGTTCCACCGGCCAACGCAGCCGGCGGCCCATCGGTGGTCGAGGACGCGGAGGATACGATGAAAAATCTCCGCAAAACGTTCGCCGGCATCTTCGGTGACATGTAGGATTTGGCTAAGAAGAAGAAACAGACCCGCGGAGGAAATGACATCAGCAGCACTGCCGGCAGCGCCACCGGTAGCATTTTGAGTACGCGCGAAAGCTCCATCGACAGCGTGATCGTCCGGCCGGTCGAACCGACCGAGACGAAGCCGCCGTCCATCGAACGGCCCATCCTGTGCAACGGTGCTCCCGGGCAACCGTACAGCAGCGGCATCGGCAGCAGCATCATCACCACAACAACAACCACCAGCAACACGGCCGTCACCGGTAGCAGTGTAAATAAAGTCAATGTTTCTTCTTTGGATGGTACCAGCGCATCCAGCAGCAGTGGCCAAAGTTCCAGCAGCTCCGCGGAACCGAAGCGCCCGGCGTACGATCCGACGCTGAGCGAGCGCATCAATCCCTTCGACAAGGACAGGATCGCCGGTGCAGGGCGCGGCACCAGCAGTGGCAGTGGCAGCGACAGCAGCATTACCAGCAGTGTTGCCAGCAACACAACTAGCAGTAAGATCACAACCAACGACGACACCGATCGTTACACTATACAGCAAGGTATCAGGGAACAACCATCGCTAACCGGGCGCTTCCAGGCACCCGCCGGTGGAGGTCTCGGTGCAGCCGCCGTCCCATCGCCGGTCACCCTGCCCACCACCAGCAGCACCTCAGCAGCAGCAGCAGCAGCGGCACCAGCAGCAGCAACGACCGCTTCCTCCACTTCCGCCTTCTCGTCCTCCTCCGTTTCGTCCTTCTCCGTCGGTACGTTCTCGTCCGTGTCGGGCTCGTCCGGGTACTCGAGCGCCACCAGCACCGGCTTCTCGACCCCGTCCAGCGTCGCGCCGGCCGTGAGCAGTGAGCAGAAAAAGCAAGAGTTCGGTCGCACCAAGCGCGCCTCGTCCGATGCCGAGATCATCTTCGGCGATCGTGGACCCGACTTCTACAAC
Organism: Anopheles maculatus; assembly: GCA_002091835.1. NCBI lineage: Eukaryota > Metazoa > Arthropoda > Insecta > Diptera > Culicidae > Anopheles > Anopheles maculatus. Next base: position 231,314 of record KZ061998.1, read on the forward strand.
AAGCGCCTCGATCGGGCCGGTAGTCGCGGCGAGTTCCGGCAACGTACCGAGTCACTGACGGATGCGGAGCTCATCTTCGGTACTAGCGCCGTAACTGGGCCGGCCACACCGCCCATCACTGGGCCGGCACCGTTCTCGCCGGCGGCCAGCAGTCCCGCAACTACGGCTGCCAGGTACGGATCGTACGGAAGTCGCGACAGTACTAGCTTCAGTAGCACGACGTCCGATTCGGAGTTTGTGTACGGTCGGAAGGATCCGAGCGTACTGACGAAAAGCATGTCGGTGGCGTCCGATCGTTCGGCGAGTGCTGGCAAACCCTGGACAAGATCTACCCCACGGGTGGATGACGACGAGGAGTTCGATTTGAAGTAAACCATTCGACATCTTAACCGCATCCTCATCAATTCTTCTTCTTGTTCTTCTTCGCTGTTTCCACCAGTCTCCAGACAGAGCTGTCCTCTGGACAACTTACCCCCCTTTTCTGTATAAGGGTATCGGCACCCGCTGAGTCACCCGCTCTCGTAAGGTTCGTTGTCTCGATTGCTTGTTAGGCGGTAATGTTATCTGATAAGCTTTCTAAATGTAATACCGAATAATACGGACGTATGGCCGACAATACAGGACACTATTTACAAACACACACATACACATTTACACGTAACACACAGACCTGCGATTTCTCGAGTGCACCTGGTGTAACGAAGAGAAGTCACTAAATTTGCCTCTGACGTTTCCTGGTTTCAAACAAGCCGATGAAGAATGCAACAGATGGCCAACATCTCAAGGACACGGATATGGATATCGAACATCGGTTGTGTGGGATATTACAGTATGCCAGGGAGGGACAGGAACTTTGGGGTGAAATCTCGAAATGTTCCGTAGAATGATCGGCGTCAAGACGCGATACGGTCGGAGAAATGGCAGGACAATTTAAACTCTAAGAGATATTCACTAATGTCTAAGAAGCAGCTCGACAGGAGCGGATACAAGGAAGGTTACCTTAGTTTGGGTACTATCCTATCCTCAATTGTTTGACATCGCACAAAAAATGGGGGACTATTACCCAAAGACTAAAGGGCTAAGGTTCGGCACACAAGTCAAGGCAAACTCTATCTATTACATCCTACCACCGATGCATTACGAGACCGAAGGAGAGCAAAGATTCGAGCGCGCTAGAGTGTAAGCAATCAATTAACGACCGCAAAAGTATTACGCTATTGGTTTTGCTATCATACATGGCCCATGCATATCACGCACTCCCGCTCTGCTCCTTTAGTAATAGTAGTGCCCCTGTACACCAAGGATTTTCCGTTTCTTCACCCGGGTGGTACAGTTCACAGCTGTATCGCTGTATTACTACGACTGATTAGACGTATTGCTTTGCAAGCCGGAAGGAGCAGTAGAGCACACGCCACTGCTTAGACGTATAGACGACGGTGGATGATATGTATGTATGCACACAAACAAACACACCCACACACTATCTCATCAGATTGATTAGACGTTCGAAGTATGGCATTATCGTTAGTAGCTGGCACACATGCGCACGGTTAGAGGCTCACTTCCGGCTCACGTTTGCTTTATATCGTTCCTTTCTGCGGCTCTGCGGCATCAAGAAACCGAATGCCAATCTTAAATGCATGGTTCCGTGACATTATGAGTGTTGATTTACATGCTATAAGACTCTATTACAACTGCTAGTATTACTTACGCAAAAACTTCTCTCAAAACTACTATATTGCAATACAATTTTAAACCACTCACACACACGCACACGCCAACACAAATATCAAGTTGAATAATACCCATGATCGAGGATGCGCGCGCGCGTTTGTGTGTGAGTGTGAAATATCCCCAGCCGTTATACTCCTTAACCTCCTAATGTTTGATGAATGAATGTTGTTAGATTAATAAAACTTACAATTAAAATCGCTCGCTTGAGGGACAAAACAGACACAAACACACACCCGCACATACATATACACACAATCGCTACACCCAGTACGATCTTGGATGGTGTCACTGCCGTCCGGTGATGGACAAATGGCGGAAAGCATACCGATCGGGATTTACAAAACGATCGCCAGTACATTAAAAACAAATATCATATGAAGACAATATATTATTAAGATATGACTAGTTGATATTTACAGAATTCTACAATAGAGAGATAAAATGGGCAAGGGGAAGGAATTAAAAGGGCAAGGATGATGATGACACTCACAATTCAATACACTCTCTCCGAGGACTTGCGAGGACTGCGAATGCGAATGACAAAACACACACGTGCAAAAGAAAACATGGAAAGGGAAATTGGAAATTGTAGTTAAAGTGCTATTTAATCATTCCCGCGCATATTCTACGTCTGTAATCGATCACTTTAACTATTTATTATTGCTGGCATAATGTTCGCGGAGCACTTTATCGCTGTTGTTCTATCCAGATCGCGATCACTTACATTGACTGCAAACAGTGTTATGTTATCAAAGTACTTAATTCGTTTTTTGAATTGTGTCTAACAGCTAAGGTTATTGTATGTTTTTTTTTTAATAGTTTATTCGCGTTAAATTTCCCAGTGAAATCATTATCCTCATCTTGTGGCACACATGTCGCAAAAGGCAATAGCACCAAAGAACAATGAATCCGTGTTCAAGTTCTCAATGTAACCTGCTCCAAAACAAAACCAGAACAAACAATGCATTTAATATAATAAAAACTTAACCAATGTTGAAACGCGTCTACAGAACCGGAAGCTGAACGAACCAGTGTGTGGTATTAAAACGGAAGCAGTTGATGATATTATCGTATAGATAACTAGGTAAATGAAGCATGTCAAACAGAATATCAATGTAATAGTGTTGTTGTTTCAAATCGTTACAAAACCAATCAATTTTGCTCCCTTCGCTGATGCAGACTGATGCCTCCAGCAGACACCATACCCCACACCACACGAAAGCGGATGTTAGAATTATGCAAATAGACAACGAACATTTGAAGTAAAAACCAAAAAAACCAACCAAGTAAGAATGATACTACTAAACCACGCGCTAATCGTGTGTGAGTGTCTGTGCCGCTTGTAATCTGCAAGCGAGCAAAAGAGCTTCTAACGCAGTTAATGACGCAAACGTATTACTATAATTGTATCGCCAAAACCATTGATCATTTGCCGTACTGAGTTGCATCGTGTATCCCAAAAGTGTATCTATGTTACCTGTACTCAAAACGCTGAAACGTAACAACAACCGTAAATGTATTTAAAAAATGTTACTGTTACAACACACGATTTACTCACAACCAGCTGCATGTGTGTGTGTGTGCGTAAGCTAAACTTTGTTTTTCTTTTAAGTAAAGCGATGGGAGATATATAATTATAACTGAATATTCTATACATACAGAAAAGGGTGAAGATCGTACAGGCTAAACATATTATACAGAGAAGCAAAACAAATTCATACACCCCAATATACATCCAGCAGCACCGCACCACCACCACCACCACCAAAAATCAAACCAACCAAACAAAAGTATGAGACTTATGTAGACGTGCAATGTTGCTAGAACAGATATGACATGTGTGTGTGTGTGCGTAAGCTAAACTTTGTTTTTCTTTTAAGTAAAGCGATGGGAGATATATAATTATAACTGAATATTCTATACATACAGAAAAGGGTGAAGATCGTACAGGCTAAACATATTATACAGAGAAGCAAAACAAATTCATACACCCCAATATACATCCAGCAGCACCGCACCACCACCACCACCACCAAAAATCAAACCAACCAAACAAAAGTATGAGACTTATGTAGACGTGCAATGTTGCTAGAACAGATATGACACATTACGTTAGTGCTACAGAATCAATGTTGATTACGTTTATTAGTAACCGGAAACCGGCTAAAATAAAATAGCATGGACAAAGCAGAATACAACAAACAACCAAAACAGTCACACACACCCTCACCGAGCCGAAAACATTATAATGCAATTCGCTCATCATTTCAAACCACAAAACTCCGTAAACCAACATAAATACTCCTACCGCAGGGAGCATAGTCGTTTAGGCAAGGATAACCGTAAACAAAACAAAACAAAACAAAAAAAACAATGAAAGTAAATTAAATATTATAGCTAAAAAAACAAAACAAACCCAAGCAAATACCGAAATGGAAAGTTACGAAAATAAAGGAAACAAAACGTGCAAACTGATTGTGTTTTGTGGTTTTTATTTGATTGAATGCTGACAAAAGAGGATGTAATGGAACAAAAATGCCTTATATTGACCAATATTCACGCGATTTGTTTTATATTTCAAATGCCGTAATATTAAACACACAAGATTTATTTATTTTGTAAGTATTTTTTATGTTAAACCTTTGAAAAAAGGCACCTTTTACGTTTTTTTCACTCAAAACCATTTAAACAGCATGCAAGTTTGAGGGCAATTCAAGTCATAGCTTCCTCATTTGACATGTAGATGGCGCTTGCATACTTGTACACGGGTTTTCAGCTGCAGCACTGAGGATTTAAAAATATGTAAGCCGCCGTCCCATCGCCGGTCACCCTGCCCACCACCAGCAGCACCTCAGCAGCAGCAGCAGCAGCGGCACCAGCAGCAGCAACGACCGCTTCCTCCACTTCCGCCTTCTCGTCCTCCTCCGTTTCGTCCTTCTCCGTCGGTACGTTCTCGTCCGTGTCGGGCTCGTCCGGGTACTCGAGCGCCACCAGCACCGGCTTCTCGACCCCGTCCAGCGTCGCGCCGGCCGTGAGCAGTGAGCAGAAAAAGCAAGAGTTCGGTCGCACCAAGCGCGCCTCGTCCGATGCCGAGATCATCTTCGGCGATCGTGGACCCGACTTCTACAACAAGCGCCTCGATCGGGCCGGTAGTCGCGGCGAGTTCCGGCAACGTACCGAGTCACTGACGGATGCGGAGCTCATCTTCGGTACTAGCGCCGTAACTGGGCCGGCCACACCGCCCATCACTGGGCCGGCATCGTTCTCGCCGGCGGCCAGCAGTCCCGCAACTACGGCTGCCAGGTACGGACCTGACGGAAGTCGCGACAGTACTAGCTTCAGTAGCACGACGTCCGATTCGGAGTTTGTGTACGGTCGGAAGGATCCGAGCGTACTGACGAAAAGCATGTCAGTGGCGTCCGATCGTTCGGCGAGTGCTGGCAAACCCTGGACAAGATCTACCCCACGGGTGGATGACGACGAGGAGTTCGATTTGAAGTAAACCACTCGGCATCTTAACCGCATCCTCATCAATTCTTCTTCTTGTTCTTCTTCGCTGTTTCCACCAGTCTCCAGATAGAGCTGTCCTCTGGACAGCTTACTCCCCTTTTCTGTATAAGGGTATCGGCACCCGCTGAGTCACCCGCTCTCGTAAGGTTCGTTGTCTCGATTGCTTGTTAGGCGGTAATGTTATCTGATAAGCTTTCTAAATGTAATACCGAATAATACGGACGTATGGCCGACAATACAGGACACTATTTACAAACACACACATACACATTTACACGAAACACACAGACCTGCGATTTCTCGAGTGCACCTGGTGTAACGAAGAGAAGTCACTAAATTTGCCTCTGACGTTTCCTGGTTTCAAACAAGCCGATGAAGAATGCAACAGATGGCCAACATCTCAAGGACACGGATATGGATATCGAACATCGGTTGTGTGGGATAATACAGTATGCCAGGGAGGGACAGGAACTTTGGGGTGAAATCTCGAAATGTTCCGTAGAATGATCGGCGTCAAGACGCGATACGGTCGGAGAAATGGCAGGACAATTTAAACTCTAAGAGATATTCACTAATGTCTAAGAAGCAGCTCGACAGGAGCGGACACAAGGAAGGTTACCTTAGTTTGGGTACTATCCTATCCTCAATTGTTTGACATCGCACAAAAAATGGGGGACTATTACCCAAAGACTAAAGGGCTAAGGTTCGGCACACAAGTCAAGGCAAACTCTATCTATTACATCCTACCACCGATGCATTACGAGACCGAAGGAGAGCAAAGATTCGAGCGCGCTAGAGTGTAAGCAATCAATTAACGACCGCAAAAGTATTACGCTATTGGTTTTGCTATCATACATGGCCCATGCATATCACGCACTCCCGCTCTGCTCCTTTAGTAATAGTAGTGCCCCTGTACACCAAGGATTTTCCGTTTCTTCACCCGGGTGGTACAGTTCACAGCTGTATCGCTGTATTACTACGACTGATTAGACGTATTGCTTTGCAAGCCGGAAGGAGCAGTAGAGCACACGCCACTGCTTAGACGTATAGACGACGGTGGATGATATGTATGTATGCACACAAACAAACACACCCACACACTATCTCATCAGATTGATTAGACGTTCGAAGTATGGCATTATCGTTAGTAGCTGGCACACATGCGCACGGTTAGAGGCTCACTTCCGGCTCACGTTCGCTTTATATCGTTCCTTTCTGCGGCTCTGCGGCATCAAGAAACCGAATGCCAATCTTAAATGCATGGTTCCGTGACATTATGAGTGTTGATTTACATGCTATAAGACTCTATTACTACTGCTAGTATTACTTACGCAAAAACTTCTCTCAAAACTACTATATTGCAATACAATTTTAAACCACTCACACACACGCACACGCCAACACAAATATCAAGTTGAATAATACCCATGATCGAGGATGCGCGCGCGCGTTTGTGTGTGAGTGTGAAATATCCCCAGCCGTTATACTCCTTAACCTCCTAATGTTTGATGAATGAATGTTGTTAGATTAATAAAACTTACAATTAAAATCGCTCGCTTGAGGGACAAAACAGACACAAACACACACCCGCACATACATATACACACAATCGCTACACCCAGTACGATCTTGGATGGTGTCACTGCCGTCCGGTGATGGACAAATGGCGGAAAGCATACCGATCGGGATTTACAAAACGATCGCCAGTACATTAAAAACAAATATCATATGAAGACAATATATTATTAAGATATGACTAGTTGATATTTACAGAATTCTACAATAGAGAGATAAAATGGGCAAGGGGAAGGAATTAAAAGGGCAAGGATGATGATGACACTCACAATTCAATACACTCTCTCCGAGGACTTGCGAGGACTGCGAATGCGAATGACAAAACACACACGTGCAAAAGAAAACATGGAAATGGGAAATTGGAAATTGTAGTTAAAGTGCTATTTAATCATTCCCGCGCATATTCTACGTCTGTAATCGATCACTTTAACTATTTATTATTGCTGGCATAATGTTCGCGGAGCACTTTATCGCTGTTGTTCTATCCAGATCGCGATCACTTACATTGACTGCAAACAGTGTTATGTTATCAAAGTACTTAATTCGTTTTTTGAATTGTGTCTAACAGCTAAGGTTATTGTATGTTTTTTTTTTAATAGTTTATTCGCGTTAAATTTCCCAGTGAAATCATTATCCTCATCTTGTGGCACACATGTCGCAAAAGGCAATAGCACCAAAGAACAATGAATCCGTGTTCAAGTTCTCAATGTAACCTCCTCCAAAACAAAACCAGAACAAACAATGCATTTAATATAATAAAAACTTAACCAATGTTGAAACGCGTCTACAGAACCGGAAGCCGAACGAACCAGTGTGGTATTAAAACCGGAAGCAGTTGATGATATTATCGTATAGATAACTAGGTAAATGAAGCATGTCAAACAGAATATCAATGTAATAGTGTTGTTGTTTCAAATCGTTACAAAACCAATCAATTTTGCTCCCTTCGCTGATGCAGACTGATGCCTCCAGCAGACACCATACCCCACACCACACGAAAGCGGATGTTAGAATTATGCAAATAGACAACGAACATTTGAAGTAAAAACCAAAAAAACCAACCAAGTAAGAATGATACTACTAAACCACGCGCTAATCGTGTGTGAGTGTCTGTGCCGCTTGTAATCTGCAAGCGAGCAAAAGAGCTTCTAACGCAGTTAATGACGCAAACGTATTACTATAATTGTATCGCCAAAACCATTGATCATTTGCCGTACTGAGTTGCATCGTGTATCCCAAAAGTGTATCTATGTTACCTGTACTCAAAACGCTGAAACGTAACAACAACCGTAAATGTATTTAAAAAATGTTACTGTTACAACACACGATTTACTCACAACCAGCTGCATGTGTGTGTGTGTGTGCGTAAGCTAAACTTTGTTTTTCTTTTAAGTAAAGCGATGGGAGATATATAATTATAACTGAATATTCTATACATACAGAAAAGGGTGAAGATCGTACAGGCTAAACATATTATACAGAGAAGCAAAACAAATTCATACACCCCAATATACATCCAGCAGCACCGCACCACCACCACCACCACCAAAAATCAAACCAACCAAACAAAAGTATGAGACTTATGTAGACGTGCAATGTTGCTAGAACAGATATGACACATTACGTTAGTGCTACAGAATCAATGTTGATTACGTTTATTAGTAACCGGAAACCGGCTAAAATAAAATAGCATGGACAAAGCAGAATACAACAAACAACCAAAACAGTCACACACACCCTCACCGAGCCGAAAACATTATAATGCAATTCGCTCATCATTTCAAACCACAAAACTCCGTAAACCAACATAAATACTCCTACCGCAGGGAGCATAGTCGTTTAGGCAAGGATAACCTACAATACTCTATAATTAAATCAACTCGTCAATCGCTAACCGCAACCGCACACCACGCCTGAAGGGCGATCGAGATTCGAGCCCGCTACACATTATGTGGAATTGGCGATGGTGATGATCTCAACCCCGAGCTCTACCAGATGTCAAGCGCCGACGGCACGTGCGTGCACAAATTCTTAATGCCGCTACGTCGAGCGAGCCGCGTGCCAGATGGAGCAGTTAAATGAGTCAATCAATGACGTTTGCGTGCCTGGGACGCTAACGCCCAACAAAACAAAACTATACACAGATAAGGCCAGCCTGGATACGCAAAAATAGTTTCGAGTGGGTTTAAATTAAAAATCACTTCCTTCGTAGAACCGGATATAAACTGTTATGACTAAGGAGCGTGCGAATGGTATTCAGAATGGATTATTATTAGTACGCTAAGATCTCCGTAACGCCGCGCTGACTAATTCGAGTATCTTCAATTAATTTGCTCCCCTTTTTACCGGGAATCGGGCGCCCTCTCTTCGAGGTGATGAGATGCTAAAGCATTCTGAGAGCCGTAAATGCAAATTTCAACGACACCAACGCACACACTGACTGATCGTTTCCGGCATGTTCCGTTTTCTTGTGTGATTTTTCGCTCTACAGGTGTCCGAGCTGTTCGGTGGCATGGAGGTGTGCGGTGTTGCGGTGATCGTCTCGAAGGAGGGCAAAGAGTTTATCATCAGCGCCGCCGACTCGACGTTCCCGCTGATGGGCGACAGCCAGGAAGAGGATCGCCGCCAGATTGCGGATCTCGTCGTCGGTCGCATGCAGGTTTGCATACGGAAAAATGCATTTCTTATCGAAGCTTAAACGTCCGTAAACTAAACTATCCTTCCCGTATCGTTCGTTTGCTGGTTGTAGAATGTTTGCCGACCGTCCATGATGACGAAGGCCGTTTCGCGCAGTTCGATCTCGTCGCGAGGAACTAGCCCGACGGAGGATGCACCGCCGGTTCCGATCGGTACGCGCCCGGTACCGGTTGGTGGTGGTCCACCACCGATTCCGGAGCGTACTACACCCGGGGTCGGTTCGATCGGGCGTCACGGTAGTTTTAGCAGCCAGTCGGGTGAGCCACCGGAGCAACCGTCCGAAAGGGCACCGACTCTGAACTCTGTTGGACGACGCGATTCGCAAGGTATGTAGAAAGGATTTTTATTCTGTTGAATTAAGTACGCCTGCTGGTATGCAATCTGCATTAGTCTAAATAAGTAATCGAATAATTTGTTTTGTGACTTACTTCTGGACAACTGGACTATGCTTTAAAAGAAAAGTTCACGTTGTTCAGCTCTCTCTCTGTACTTTCATCCTTTAGCGATCTGTTTTAACTCCTACACTTGCCCAAAAAATCGATTGGTTACT
>KZ061999.1:0-47330 GCA_002091835.1 Anopheles maculatus
AAACAAATTAGTTATGTAAGGATAAATTTACGGTTCCGTGGTGTTCGACCTTCACGTGTGTGTGTGTGTCTCGAAGGAAAATCGCCGTATGTGTATGTATGTATGACCATTTTAAAAATCAACCTAAACTAAACATATAACATTATTTAGTTAAGAACGTGTCGATGTGTGTAGCCCAACCGCGCTATATCGACAGCACATAAAAACAAATCAACACAAACAAACAAATGTGTTTACATTAGCAAACAATATGCGCAATTCATAATAATTACAACAACATAAATGAACACTCTTTTTTTGTTTTCAAAGAAACTCGTTTTGAGAGAATGGAGATTAGAAATATCCGTGAATTTCTCAATCACCTCAGAGCAAGGTATACAATTGATTGAATAAAAATGCAATTCCAGGTGTAGACAGCTTCACCGCACGTGTAATTTCTATCATCTATCATCTTGATCAATCCATGCAATTGGTTGCATATGTGTGTTTGGGGCAAGGATGTGGATACGTTTCCGCATCGTGCATTGGGTGAGGATATGGCTTACGGAATAAAGGACCGACATTCTGTTCCTTTGGAACACAGATACATTTATTCGAATGCAAGAACAAGTGTGTCTGTGTGGAGGGTTCATGAATAAAGGACGGACGTTTTAGGACATTTTAGTTTGACACAAAAGTATTTCTATAATAGTTTGACGCTTGTTCGCACGTTTGAAAATTATGTTCCTCTTTGGTTTGTCCTGAACAACAAAACAAAAAAAAGCAAACACTAATTTTACACTTAACTCGTATGTCTATTCTTCTATCGTTGTATCATTACTACCCTTACCGACCGATATATGTCCCGACAAAATAACTAAATGAAGGTGTGTGTAAGCGCAGCTGGTGTGTGATGATTCAACGATTGATATTTAGTGTAGTAGCAATGAGGCAGTACATAATATGCGTTAAACAAACAAACAAAACAAACAAGTTGATAAAACAAACTACAAAACTCTTATATATTTTAAAACACAACCGTCTCTGGGTAGAATAATATAAAACTTATCTTAAAATAGCAATTGATATGTGTTGTATTATGTCATTACTATTGATCGATCCTGCTGTTGGTGGTAATGTTGTGGATTATAATCGACAAAATTTAGATTTATTTATTTTCATACTTTGGGATTTTGTTTTGCTAGTTTTCTGTTTTCCAATCATTTCTTTTTCTTTTTCATTCCGGTTTATCACTTAACTTGAACTCTTAGGTTTTAACAATTGAATTGAGTTTTGTATGAAGATTATGTTTTCTATTTCTATATCTGTTTTTTTTGTAATTTTGAAAGTGTTATGATGATGTTTTTTTTTTGTTTTTTGTTGCTGTTCCGATTGGATGTCATTATTTCTTTATAATTAATATTAAATATTCATACTAAATTTATAAGGTCTGTAAAAGCTATTAATTGAATATCGTTCATAAATGTTTAATTTCATCGAATTTAAACATTGTTCAATTCATATCGGTTTTGTTAGTTCGATGCACCTCGTTTCTTTTATATTTAACTTCTTATAACAACGCTTCTTACGATAGTGATTATCGTATTCCGCAAAAGTGATGTAAACGTAAACAAGTGAGAATGTTTAATATGTATGGTGTTGCAACGTTCTTCCTTAAAGTGTATTGTTTCGACGATCAATCGTTTGATAGTTTCTCACAAGGTTGGACGAACTTCTTCGCTAATCGGTGGTGATAATCGATCACCGGGGCAGCCCGGTAGTAGATGCGACAGCTGCGCCGTTCTTCACACGGCAGGACCGGGGTTCAAGTCTCATCTGGGCCGTTCCTCCATAGTGAGGACTGACTATCCAACTATGCGGTAACAATAAGTCTAGTAAGCCATAAATGGCAGACATGACCGAAGAGGTCGTTAGGCCAAGAAAGAAGAAGAGAATCGATCACTGTGTTTCTCAACACTAACAATCTTTATAGCATCGTAGTTTCTCTCGATTGGGAAGTCAGTCCGCTTTAGTTCGACCAATAACTTAACCACACCACCGAGCAAGAAATAGCGCGTCGTGTGGAAAGTATTGCCAAGTGGACAAAACACCATCTAACCACATATGGATGCGCTGTGGGGCCAAAGGATCCAGGAGGAGGAAGATCATGTGTGTTTTATATCGTTCTCCATATATACATCATTGTAATCAACACGAACGCACAATCGCTGGATTGTTCAGAGTGTCAAAGGATGTCAAGCCTCTGATAAAAGGATTACCAGTGTATGCCGGATAAAGAGTAACAAAACTTGTGTTTGCTGAGTACGTGACACATAATGATTGCGCATCATGAATGTTTCGTCGCGCTTAGAGAGAGAGCTGTATGTGGTGTGTGGCGCTGTTGATTCGATGCGATTATCTATCTGTATCTACTTCTTTCGTCTTGCCGCCGCTAGCGGGTATGCGAACACGCATATTTAAATAGGTAATATTGTAATTACATAGTTTCTCTGCACTAATTTCAGATTTATTCATATGTTATTTTTAAGCCACATCTCAATGAGAGTTAATTTTTCGGTGTCCATCTGTGTGTGTGTTCAAAACACTTTCAAGAAATATAATTGCAGAGGGGGAAAAATTATATTTATTGGAGGAAATTTGAATGATAAAGATTTAATGTACTGGGCTGGGTTTGCCTATAGTAACAATATGCGATCATTACTTGCTGCTTGTTTTTGAAAAATGCTGTTTACACATATTGCAAATCGAATGCTCTAGTCATTCTCTTAACAGTGTTCCACAGTTTAATTGAGAACATTTTCACGGTATTCTATTTAAAAACACGGTTTTGTTGTTAGGAGCTTCGAATTATGTATTTATTAGCGTGATTTATTCCTTATTGCTGCTAGTTTTTGCGTCAATATATACAGTTCAATGATCAGTTTAAAATTGTGTTAGCATTTGGGTCCTGGGAAGGAAGGATATCTAGGAATCATGAAGAAGCGCCTTCAAATGTGTCCTTAATCTTGCGATAAAGCTCTAGTAGTGTCTCTTACAATAAACAAACTAATTTTCATTCCAACATCATTAAACGTTCACAAATTGTGCATTGCAGTCGAAGAAAACTTTGGGTTAGGAAAACCGTTCGTTTGTCCTTATTCTACGCTGCGTCACAAATCATTGAAATGCTGCTGGTACTAATTGGAGCTATCAAAAGCGAATTTTTGCGTATGGAACTACTTCTCGATGCGATAACGAAAGATCGTCATTAGATGAAACTAATGATTGATGAAGAGAATTATAATAACAACGATTTTGCAGTAACAGTAACAATGAGATTAATTAAAACTTTACATTCTTTACCGGGGGGACCGACTACAAGCAGCTAATTCAATAAACAGTTTGTTTATGGTTTTGTTTTTACTAGATTTGGGCCAGGATTTGTGGGGGTTGGTGTTAAACAAAAGGATGTAGGGCTGGACACGCAAAAATGCGGTATTATTTTTCTCTATTTGTTGTAATTCATCTTCTTCTTGGCGCTACTACTCTTCTGCCAGTAATCGAAAGTTACAAAATGTTGATTGAATAATCATACGTGGAATATGTATTACAGCAGTGTAATACTGTCTGCAGGTCTCTTATTAAACGTCTCCGTTCATTGACTTCATGTCGTTCGGCAGGGTATAGTGACGGAATATGTAGAATTTATGTATCCTCCTTGCCTCTCCGCGACGATCGTATAGTGTACAACTATTTACAAAAGGATTTTTTTTATTATCTGCAAGTTCTCTCTCTTCCTAAATAAAGGAAAAGAAAATTGTTTGAAAACGGTTTAAAATATCTAAGAAAAAAGTATTCGGAATCCCGTGTTAAGCAATAGCAGTCTTCACTTAACATTCTATTCCATACAATAAGTAAGAGTACTTAAAAAAAGATTGCTTTTACACTTCCTTGAATCTTTCTTTTACATATTATGCATCTCTTTCGACGATCATTCGAGTTACAGTTAGAGAAAAGGATGAAGATAGCGCCTTTATGTACTGTTTTACTTACAAATTTGGTAAATATGCCTTCTTTTGCTAACATAAGTTTGTTTTTACTTCCATTCTTCTACACATCTATCTCTTTCCTCATTGGTGACGTGAAGCGCGATGGACAGTTTGAATATGAGTACATGGCTGAACTGCTTAAAATAATTGGTCCCGAGTCTTGGCATAATGGTGGTGCAAAGGTAAATATTTTATATGCTATAATTATAGCGCAATTTATAGTTAAATACTAACTTTTTCTTATTGTGCACAGCATGCGAATAATAACAGTACACAGACAAAAGGTGCAAAAAATGCTGGAAAACGTTGGGGTAAAAAAAGCAGTGGTGGTGCACAGGTGAAAAATAACACTCCAAGGTAAGCAGTATGTGGGGGGATGTATGTGGTTTTGAGTTTTACAGACTGTCAAAGGACGGAAATAGCTTTTTTTGCATTTGCTATAGGATCGAATGATTCATAATTTCTTCCTACAAATTTGAATGAATATTTTATAATGTTATACGCCACTTTTTGAGGTATTGAAGTAAATTGTTGATGATATAATTTGGTCCGTGTTTATGAAACTGTATGATTTTATACAAACCATTATTTCTGATGTTAAAAAAGTTTAATGAAATAATGATTAACTTAGAGAATAGCAACTAATGTTTCCCTATTCGAACTGTTACGGACTTTTGCAGATGAGCTTATGGTGGTACGTGTTTTAAGTAATTGGATTCAACTGCTCGCCACAGCTTCGATTCAGCAATTGCATTAAAGGTAAGAAGCGCACAAACGTAGTTCTGACAACTTTCTAGAACTAAGTAGCAACATTGTGATGAAAATAGAATTACCGTTTGATAGAAATGATAAGATCTTCAGGCTGCAAACAACTCATTTATTATATGTCTGACGCGTTCGCCAACTATGAAATTTAAATTTATTTGTAATTTAGTATCATTCAAGGGTACTTAATATATTATTCTGTTCTTTACAGATGGTATCCTGAATGGAATGAACACAATCCACGGGATCTTGAAGGATGGCACAATTTCGGCGGATCTATAGGTAAGAAATCCTCAGTTATATTATGGTGTAATTGGATGTTGGTGCATTGTGATGAAAATAGAATTACCGTTTGATAGAAATGATAAAATCTTCAGGCTGCAAACAACTCATTTATTTTATGTCTGACGCGTTCGCCAACAAATAATTAATTAGAATTGCATTAAAAATTCAATCACAAAAATTATTAATATATTTTTCTGTTTTTTTACAGGATGGTCTTACAGGCATCAGCCGCACAAACGATGAGAAAGTTTTTACAAGGTAAGAAATTTTCAAAAACAATGGCTCAATCCCGAAAATGTGCTGATGTATTATGATCAAAAATATTACCGTTCGATAAAAATGATAACAACTTCCGGCTGCAAATTAATCTATTGGGATTATAATTTGTTCTGACAGTATGAGGCACTAAATGAGGCATACAAGGTTTCTTATTTGATAATGCGAAATTACTTATGTTTTTTGCAAACGCTCCAAACGAAATGGTTGTGGCAATTTCTTCCTTAATGGCATTAACATAGTATTTTGTTTTTTTTTGCAGCAAATCGAAAACGACACATGAAGTTAACACAAAAGCTGTTTTAAATTTGCGAAACGGTGATCATAATCTTCAATCGGTATCGACAGGTAAGAAGAATTCAACAGTAGCAATATTTTTCTCTACTAAGCGTCTCCTAGTATGATGAAAATAATTGGTCCGTGTTTATGAAATTTCATGATTTTTTCATGATCCTATATTTCTGATTTAGCTATATAGTGCTGAAAATGTAATAGAAAAGCTGTGAAATCTTTACCCATTAGTAACATATTATTTCTTAACGTATTTTACAGATGCTATGGCGCCCGGTGGTATATACGATAGCGGCACCGGTCTTCACACGGCAGGACCGGGGTTCGAATCCCGGCGGATCGCCTCCCCGTACGCAGGACTGACTATCCAGCTACGGGTAAAACTTAGTCACAGAAAGCTAGCAATAGCTGACAGGCCACAAGACCTCACGAGGTTGTTAGTGCCCAGGAAGAAGAAAGCGCAGTGTGGGACAAGAAGTTGCTGTGAATGTACCTTAGGCGTAGGACACGGTACTAAAGTCATCTGAGGTAAGAGATACAACAATTGCTTGTTGGGAAATGTTGTAACAATCGTACTTTTTTCGTTACGTAGAAGCTTTTTTATGATGAACATTATTTGGTCTGTGTTTATGAAATTCTTTGATTTAAACAACCTATCATTTTATCTGATACGGTTTCTACTTCAGAAAAAACGAGATTGTATTTTTGTTATTTAACGATTACTAACATACGCATTTGTTTTCTTTTGTTTCTAGACAATGGATTGGATGGTCGAACGAAACTGAATGTAAACACGAAAAAAGGTAATTATCATCAATCGACGATCACATCACAACTGCATTCCTATATGATGAAATTATATTTAAATGTTATGTCTTCTTTTCCCGACTGAAGACACTTTGATTGATCAACCTAGTTTCTGATATCTTAAGAAGAAAATATATTTTCATCAATTGTGTCTTCCCCGCATTGTTCGCATAAAATATATTCGGTTCGTTTTGTTTTTGCTTGATGTAGATTATGCTGATCGTAACGTGGCCTCCTATCTGTCTGCAATCGTCTGAACTTGCGTCGGTGGTTATATATCATGGCTGCTGAGATTGGCAACAGCATTTCACCATCGGTTTTACGGTAGGTACCGAAGAAAAGAATTATTTCACATCAGTGACACAATGCAGCTGAAACATCGCTCCTAAATGATGAAATTTTCTTTATTTTATGTCTTCTTTTCCCGACTGATCATTAATGATTGGAAAGTTTTCATTCTGATACCGCTACATTAGACACTTCTATATTTTCTTTGTGAAATATTTAAGACTTATGTTTACAATATTCTAACAACTGTTTGTTTGTTTGTTCGTTTATTCCAGCGTTACCAACGGGAATCCAGAATCCGCCGGTCTTTACATATGGTAGGACTGGGTATTGGAATCATCGACTGGGTAAGCAGGATCATCATCTGCTTGTAACGGCACGACTGACTATCGAGCTATCCACGGAAGAAAAGGAAGCAACCAAGTCAAGGTGTCCAGAAATGGCAGACTCCTTCGATTGGTTGTAGAGCCAAAACAAAACAAAAATAAATAAATGAAATTTTAATGTAGCATTTCTGTAAAAAACGATCTCGAGCTAAAGTGTTCAATAATATTTTTTGCAAATTATTTGTGCTTTATTGTTTCCAAAAGAATTGAAAGCGATTCATCGAATTTTATCGCTTCTGAATGTTACTCTGAGATTTTAAGTAGTGTACTTAAGCAGACATATACACTCGGTACATACAGTGGTCCAGCATTGAGGAGACAATCGAATAAGGAAAAATCGACCCAACAAAAATTGAAAGAAAAACACAATTTTATTCAGATAAATTCAAACGAACATAATTCAGTGGTT
Organism: Anopheles maculatus; assembly: GCA_002091835.1. NCBI lineage: Eukaryota > Metazoa > Arthropoda > Insecta > Diptera > Culicidae > Anopheles > Anopheles maculatus. The sequence continues at coordinate 7,536 of KZ061999.1, forward strand.
AATTACAGTGCATTGTGAAATGATAGCATAAGCTTAATTACAAAAAAAAAAAGTTAGTACTGAAAGTTTTGCGCGCACCGCACGCGAAAGAAATACGTTGCCACCAATGACGACGCGAATGGTTGGGTTGTGTGTGTGTTCAGATGAATAATTTCACCAACGTTGTTGATGTTGCTGTTGTTGCTGTAATTTCAGTCTCTTCTTTGTTTTTTTCGACAACTGTGGTTGACTGTCGTAGCATGCCGGAATAATTTGCTCGGCCATGGTGGTGGTGGTAGTGCGAACAGTTCGCGTAATCCCACTCCCGGGATGCCGGTACCGATGGTCCCGCGGTGTGTCATCATAGTAATGTATGGGTTGCTGCGACGGTTGTGCCATCGATTGATAGTTGTTGCCATAGTACCCATGATGATGGCTATGGTTGCTGTGCCCGGGAAAAGAGTCGGTACGCTGCAAGTCGGACTTCACCTGCGACATGAGCCGCTGGGCGTTGTGTTGAATGGCCGGTGTCATCCCGGACCCGGCGACACGATCGTTCCGCAGCGCGTGCTGTACGCTTTCGATCGAACCGGCCAGCTGTCGGGCACGGATGAAACGCACGATTGCTTCGACCGTTTCGATTTGCTGTGCATTCAAACCGTCCAGCGAGACCACGTTCGGGGCGGATAGTGGCGGACCGTTGGTTTGCACCTCTGCGTCCAGCCGCAGAACCGGGGCCGTTGTTTGCGAGAACGACGAAATGAACGTTTTTTTGTTCCGTGCGACACACTGCGTACAGGCGTATCCATCCGTCTGTACTGAGCGATCGATTAGATGGCGCACCTTGCCTGTACCGGGCTTGGGAGGCACTGCCGTGATGGCGTGAACGCGACCGGACAAAGCATCCGTCCCAGCCGCCGTATGATTGTTGTCTGCGTTACGCTTGCTGGCAGCGGCAGCGTGAACCACCTTTTCGAGCTGCTGCGACACAATACCCTCGTCAAGTCCCAGCTTAAGCGTAAGGTCTTTCAGTTTTGCGTTCACGTTGCGAAACGGTTGAAACTGTTTCGTTTCCTTTGCGTTCGAAGTGAACTGAAACAAAACGTTCTGATTGTTCCAGATCAATGGCGAACGGGTGTGATCATCCTGCCAGTTCTCACTGTCGTAAAACGTTGGCGGAACGTACAGAAAGCGGGCCGATTGCTTATTCGTGTCCTGCTGCTCCAGTACAGCTATCGCTTGATTGATTCGTTTGGAAACTGGAGAGAATAATAGGGGCGCAATTAGAACACACTCATTCGAACGGACGCGCAAAAGCGTGTTACCGCTGCCAAAGCAAACTACCTTTCGGATCAACAGGCGCCATCAGATCGCTTCGGGTGGACGAAGGCTTCATGGAAAGGAAATCGGAGAAGCTGACTTTTCCTTCGAGGAACAGCTGTGTAGAAAGAAAAGAGAGAGCGTTTGAGTCAATTTGGATTAGCGTTGTAGTAAAGCTTTTTGTGCAAGGTGTGTGTACCTCTGTCGATACGTCGTACTTGGGTCGATTAGACTCTCCGGCCTCGAGAACATCTGCAGTAGACATATCGCTGGAAACATCCACCACTTCTTCTGCTCTTCCCGCTCTACTTGAGCTAGCTTTGTTGGCAAACATATTGCGGAACGCGGCCGGTGTTAGTGAATGTGGTGGTACTGCCTCACACGACGGCATTCCGGAAGTAGGATCCGCAGCAGCAGCAGCGTACGGCATACGAGCCCCCACCGCCGGCAAGGTGAGCTGAGTCCCGTTCATTTGGTTAAACATCTGCATCGTCATGGCCATCATCTGCAGCATTGACGCTTGATCTACCACCGGTTGCTTGCGGGAGGATCGGCCGCGCGAGTCCACCGTACCGTGCGAATGTTCCGAGCAGGGGGAACTGGACCGTGAACGGGAATACGAACGGCTCCGGTGTCGACTGCGGGAACGTGTGTGTCTCTTACGCCGCCCGTGTGCTGTTGGACTGCGGGACGAGTTGCGCGAGTGGCGCCGAGTCCGACGACCCCGCGAATGAGACCGTTCCGCTGGGCGTGCACGCTGAGCGGCGGCGGCGGCGGCCGTACTACGTGTAGGTACCCTGGAACGTTCCATCCTGCGCGGTTGTTCCTCTTCGCGCGGCTCCTCTTCGAACACTATCCCATCGTCATCCTCCTCGTTATCGTCGAGGTTCACCTGGTTCGTGGAAAGCATTCTTGCCTTCGCTCTCTCCTGGATTACGGCGTCCACCAGCGGGGAGGGTTCGTTATTGCTCGACCCGATCGATGGGTGGTACGTTTGACGCTGGATGAGAGCGTTCGCCAGCAACGTTTGTGTGTTACGGGCAATGATACGCGGATCGCGCACGGATTCTACCAGCGGTACTATAGCGCTGGAACTACTGCCGGTCGCAATGCGTGACCTCGTCGGCAGGGACTCCTCGTGGTCGATCGAATGTATGTTCCAGGCATTGTTAAACCGACGCACCCGTTCCTGTTGCTCTCTGCGTAACTTTTCCGCTATGATACGGTTTGCTTCCTCTTCGTCCACCGGCAAACAGTCCATGGCGACGTGCATTTCGGCCAAAAAGTCGAGTGGAATGCCATCGTCCACACTAATGTTTACTGACTGGTTAGCGGCCATTCTTATTCACTAGAAACAACAATTCGCGGACGAACGTATGTGCGCACCCACAGCAATAAATTGCGCCGAGCGGGAATGGGATCTTTTTGTTGTTTGTCCCGTTGTCAAAAGTTTGACAAGCGAAACAAGCAAACCGTCTGTGTTTACGACGCGATGGTTCAGTTCGGTGGCGATGTTTTCGTAACCATTTTTAGTACAACGTGAAATAATTCGATAAACGTTTACAATCCTACGCAAAAAATATCTACTTATCAGAAAATCTCATATTATAAATAAAGTGTCTTGTACGCAGCTAAATTAGCAACAATTGAAGGCTAAAAAATCAAACCCGGCCACCACTTTTCAATCGGCAACCGCCATTTGGGTTTCTTTTTCCTCGCGTACAAACGGTTACGTCATCATCGCACGCGAAGAAGCAAAACAAAACGTCACGCAACCATCGCCAGCAGAAGAGCAGCAGTTTATTTTTGGGTCGCGTCTACCGTAAGCGTACTTCGCTTCGCACGACGGGTCGCGGTTACGAATGCCTTTTGGGGGGTGATAGTGCTACTTTCATTAAGTGTGTGTGTGCGTCGTGTTCTGGCTGGCCCTTTTCACAGCACCTCTTCCGATCAAGCACGTGTATCACTCGGTAAAACAATAGCAAACAATCGTAAACCGGTAGTTTGACCGTGAACTACCACCACACACTCGATTTGGTGTAAGTGTGCGTGCGCGTTGTTTGCCTGATTCTTCGTATAGGGGGGTGGAGTCGGTGAAAAGTTAGAGCGCGTGTTTTAAATCGTCCCTTAGCGGAGGTCCCCGTTTGAAAGAAAGGTTCCATCACGAGCACCCATTGTCGTCATGTTCGAGGCAATGAGGAACAGAACGTTTTGGTTTTTCGCTGCGGTACGCGTTGCGTCAGTATATCTCGTAGCGAGCTGGTTCGTTCCCGATGAGTACTGGCAAAGTCTCGAGGTGGCCCACCGTCTCGCTTTCGGGTAGGTGTTCCGGGAACCGGGGACTGTTAAAAATGCCCAAAACCCGATTCATGTTTGTTTGTTTTTTGCTCTATTTTCAGCTACGGCCACATGACCTGGGAATGGACGGCCGGCATAAGAAGTTACGTGTATCCGGCTGTATTTGCCGGCCTGTACAAACTGCTCGCTCTGTGCGGGCTCGATACGGTGCAATTGTTAACACTCACTCCCAGACTGCTGCAGGCACTCGTTAGCGCGTACGCCGACTATCGCTTCCACGTGTGGTGTAACCGTACGAAATGGTCCACCTTTTTGGTCGCTTCTTCCTGGTGCTGGTTCTACGTAGGATCGCGCACGTTGGCCAATACGCTCGAAACCTCACTGACCATGATTGCGCTCAGCTACTTCCCATGGGCGTCCGAATGTACGCGCTTCCTGTGGCCGGTAGCACTGTCGTTCTTTGTCCGTCCGACCTCCGTCATCCCGTGGGTACCGTTGTGTCTGTACCACATCAAAAAATCGTCCCATCCGACGTGGGAGCTACTGCTGAAGCGCTATCTGCTCATCGGTCTGTTGACGGGTGCGCTGTGCGTCAGCATCGACAGCTACTTCCACGGCTCGGTCGTCTTTACGTGCTACGAGTTTCTGAAGTATAATGTGCTAAAGGACGTGGGTAGCTTCTACGGCGAGCATCCATGGTACTGGTATCTGTATGCCGGATTGCCGGCCGTGCTTGGCATCTGTGTGGTACCGTTCCTGCTCGCTTCATACGACACCGTACGCTACCGGAAAGTGTACAAGGAGCGGGCCATTCTGCTGCTTGCGGTGGGCTTTACCGTGCTGGTGTATTCGTTACTGTCGCACAAAGAGTTCCGCTTTCTGCTGCCCGTGTTGCCGATGTGTTTGTACATAACGGCCGACTATCTTGTCCGCTGGAGCCGTAAAGCTTCCAGGTAAAGTATGACAATGGGGAAGCAAATCGGAAGCTCAATTCACACGTTCACTTAACATTTTTCAGCAAAATGCTTTGGTTGACCGCACTGCTGATTGTGTCGTGCAACGGACTGATGGCTGGTTACACGGCATTAGTACACCAGCGGGGCACGCTGGACGTGATGCCTTATCTGGCTACCACCGCAAAAGACTATCGCGATGAGTTTAACAATCCGGCCAACATTTTCTTCCTAATGCCGTGCCACTCGACACCGTACTACAGTCACGTGCATCAGAACGTAACCATGCGCTTCCTGCACTGCGAACCGAACCTGACCGACCAGCCCAACTATCTCGACGAGGCGGATCAGTTTTATGCCAATCCGATGAGCTGGATACGCAAAAACCTTCCCGTTCATCCAATCAGCGCACTACCCACACACCTGGTAGCGTTCGATGTACTGGAACCGGAAATTAAAGATTTCCTTTCGATCTATAAGGAGACGGCATCCTTCTTCCACACCGACTACCCGACCGGACGTGTTGGAGGGAAGGTGAACGTTTACGAGCGGTTCGATTCGAATGCACTAGCCGATAGGGGTAACAATCGTGGGACCACCACCACCACCACCACAACGGCTAATCCTTCTGCCGTAGAGGATGACTACGATTCTACGTACAATGCGTAAAGTGAACCCAACAGCAACAATTGAACAAACGACGTTCTTTTTTTAAAAATTACTTTATCATAATTTCCTTATCTAAATTTGTCATCCATTCACGTTTGTAACAAAATTTTACTATGAGTAGTAATTTAAAGTGCTAGAAGAGATGTTAGCGTGACCCTCTCTCATATGCGGATGGTATGGCTACGAAAAAGTACAAAATCGTACTTTAATTTTACCTTAATTCCTATGCAATGTTTGCGGCTTTGTGTAATATCTTAGCGTTTAAGGGAAGTGGGCGTTTAAACCATTTTTGTTTGTGTTGTTTGGTCTGAATTTTGAAATGATTTCATATAAGTTTCTTGCCACCACCATCGCCCCCATGTTGTGAGAAGAGATAGAGAGTTTACCTGTTTGACCACTGCCACCGTCACGTTTTACTACGAGTGAACCATGATTTTACCTCCGATCAGGCGGCAGCATGTTTGTTTGCTGGGCGCCACTAACGATAACATATTTTGTAAGGGAATGTTGTGCAAAACTAAATAAACATGAATTTTCTAACTAAAAACTTAAAGGAAAGCTTTTGCGTACTTTTAGTAACATTGAATTATTTAAACTGTGCTTGAATTGAAGCGAATAATTAAATTTGTACCGTAGTGTAGTGTAGTACAAACGGTCGAATTTGCATCGTCTATAGTGAGCTTAATCGGATGACAGCTCTGCCAGTTTACTGTCTGTTTGACGTTTTTGTTTGCAAACAATACGTTGAAAACGCGCGAATCTCCCCGTCGTGCACAGAACTGCTAAGAAATGTTTTCTAGCGTGATTTTAAATGTTAATACACCGATTTCACTTAAAAACTGGTGAATTGGTGCTTACAAATGTGATGTGATGTATGTGTACCAAATAGTTACTGAATCGATGAAAGACTAGCGCTGCTGTAGGCAATCGTACACTCGTCGCATACGCTGCCGTGCCACAAAATGGTAAGATTTTCAGACCCATAATTGCACTTTATCAAGGATAGACTAACACGCCCATCCTCGCATTACTATTGCCAGCGAACGTTTAAAACATCAGCCCTAGATCTGTGGAAGGAAGAGGAAACCCGGACCGGTCTGGTGACGTTCTGCAAAGACTTGGATCTTGCGCTTGGCAGTGGCATTTCCCAAGGGATGATTACCGAACTGTGCGGTCCACCAGGCAGTGGTAAAACACAACTGTGGTAAGCCCTGGAACCATGTCCATGTGTGTACGATTTTGTAATAAATGGATTATCTTTTTGTCAGCTTACAGCTTTCGGTAAACGTTCAGATACCTCGGCGGCTCGGTGGTTTACAAGGGCGGGCCGTTTATTTGGATACAAACTATGGATTTTGTCCGAAGCGAGTGCAAGGTAGCGAAACGATTGCGCAACGCACTAAGTAACGTGTAAATAAGTTTGGTTATATTTTACAGAAATGGCCAAAGCATGCCACACCCATTGCACGAACATTGCGCTATTGCACAAACTAAATCCGGACGAAATTCTGGCCGGATTTTCGGAAGCAACCGCCCTAGACGGTATCCTCTATTCTCACGTTACGAACTGTACTGAAATTCTCGAGGCAATAGCTGTGCTGCAGAACAGACTTTACGATGGTGAGCGGGTGCGTACGTTCGGTAAAGTAATATGTGTGCGAATTCTCACACGATTCTTTCTTGCAGATTAAACTGATCATACTTGATTCGCTTTCGTTTCTCGTACGAAACACGATAACACGCTCGTTGAAGCGTATGAGACGTCTGCATGAAATACTTACCCCACTGCACAAAATTGCCCATAGGTTCGGTTGTGTGGTAAGTGAAAGTGCATTCATTTGAAATTATTTACCTGTTCTCTACTCAAACGATAATCCTTTTCTTTCCACCTGCCCCAAAAAACCCCGGAAGGTAATTGTAACGAACGATGTAACTACGCGTATTTCGGATCCTGACCCGTGCGAAGGAACAGAAACCACCACCCCACAGATAGTGCCCGCACTCGGCGGTGGTCACACGCACAAGATAAATCAACGAATATTGCTGGGACGGGATGAAAGCGCATACGATTCCCAATCCCATCATCAGCCGGCGTATGTGGCCTCGATAGCAAAGGGTCACTTTCTGCCATGCATTACTGTTCCGTTCCGTATCGAAACGGCCGGCATAAGGGGCGTTACCAGCAAGCGGGAAGTCCGGTAAAAACGCAGCTATGTCGTGTGGGAAACATTTATTAAGGTGAGTGTGTGACAAACTGTGAACGACGCCGTTCCGACGCTCAATAAGAAGAAAGTGTGACGAGCACATCGCGATAGTCACCGCTCAGATCGCCCTGAAAGGAGGCAGAAGAGAGAGAGAGGAGTTCGATCAACAATCAACAACGATAGGCAGCACGCCAGGGTAAGCAACAACAATTGTGATACAAGTTTCCGGTCTACGTGGCATTAAAAGGCAAACATTATGGATGGCATGGTAGTGGAAGTCACGCAGTAGAAGGGAGGATTTTACATAAATTATGTTTCTATTACAACCAACGAGTATTAACGCTTTTCACATATGGTACGCAACAAACACGCGTGCAAGAAATGCAATTTTAAGTAGTGCTTCTTCACCTTTGCCTTAAGATTAGTGAAGCTTGTGTTTAATTTTAAAAGGAAATAACAACGCCAAACGGTTAGTGCACCGGAACAGTACGCTGCTGGGAAGGGTTGGCGGTGGTGGTGTTGGTGGGACCGATTTAATAAGTGGCAATTTCAGCAAGCAAATTGCCAAGATCACTTCCAATATCATCCTAAAGGAGGGAGAGAGAGAGAGAGATAGATAGGGGATATGTTGAGAACAAATCGGGACACGTTAAGGGATGTCGAACGTTGTTTGGTTACGTTTTTTGTTAAACTAAATATCTCCATGTTAACGATTAATGCGTTGTCCTATATATATATGGCTTTGTGAAGCACACACTTTACTTTAAACATCATACACAAAAGGAAGACATAATATACTTTGGTTTACAACGCAACGAGAGTATATTTATCCAATACGGGTGAATTGCTTTAACATCACAATGACGAAAACAACATAAACCACTTCAAAAGGTATAAAATAATAACACTTGTTTTTGTTCGCTTGCTAAACGAATAATGTGACGTTAAAAAAATGTAAAAATTGCTCTCTGGCTGTGCAAAATTTCCATGTGCGTTGGCTGCGCGAGGCGACGGCACTTCCTTTTTCGTTCAAATGCATAATGTGTGCTGCTTACTAGCTTATCGTATATCTGGTGTGTGTGTGTGTGTGTGTGTGCGGTATCTTTTAGAACGAGGCCAACGTTGCCAGAAGATCGCCAAGGTCCCCACCGACATCCTCCTGCGAAAGAGAGATGGATTGTTGTTGTTTTTGGACCGAAAACACCAACACACAGAACATGAGAAAATGCGGCCAAATTTCGAATACTTTGTTTTTAATCATCTAACGCACAACAGGCACTGCAAAGGAAGGGCGAGCAATAAGTGGTCGTGGTGGCGTGTGGTGTGCAATATAATATACCGTAATACCGTGATAGTAATCCCACCCGTGACACGTGACCGTGATTGAACTTTTAAGCTTTTAAATACACACACACACGCACACACAGTTTTGTTGGAATGGAGCGCGGCGCTTGCTTATCTGATAAGAAGACTGATGGTGGCGATCATCTTCACACCTATGAAGATCACACACACGCACAGCACCATGCCACAATGATGATAAAAATGCGGGCACAACCCCCCGAGCTTTATTAAGGCTTTTGCGTTGGGGAATGCTTGGGTTTTAGTAAGCGGCCAAGTGGTACAGCAAATTAGCATTATCGCCTCCAAGATCCTCCTGATGTGTTGTGGTGGTAGTTGGGCGAAGACATACACAAAATGGGGATATAATAAAAAAAACGGGATGAGAGAGAGAGAAAGAGAGAAAAAAAAACACACAAACACACTCAATAAAATACTTTCTTTTTTGGGTTATGTGTTAAGTGTTGGTACGTTAAGGGATTTTTTTTTTGTACGTTAAAAACAAGCTTTTGCATTGAGCTTATATTAGTAATCGAAAAACAAAAAAAAATGTTTTGACATGCTGTGCTATTTTGCTACTACCGTAAACAAACGACTGGTGATTTTGTTTTATTAATAACACATAAAAAAGGAAAGAAAGCGAAATAAAAAGTCACGTTAACCCCGCGGTACCACCCTGGAATGCAGTAATTATCAAAAGAAAGTTTGATAGAAATGATACTTTCGGTTTACAGTTTGATTTATTGAAACCAGTAAAGAACGCTACAACACGGTGAATGAAAATATGGTTTCTGCATAACAAACACACACACAGACACCTACTTACTTTACTACAAACAGAAAATAGTATAATTATGCGGCAGCAGAAAAGAAAACAAGGAAAATTAAAAGAAAACTACTCTTGTTTTGGCTGTACTAGAGAAGTACTCGTGCTTTTAAACGCAGCCAGTGTACACAATTGGCAACTTTTCCTTTCGTCAAGGCACAATGGGTATAATTTTGAAAAGAAAGAACCGATGTGTATAGTAGTAATAGTAAGAGTATCAAGGAAGCGTTTCGTAGTAGTAAGATAAACGATAGCTCTGTGTAATGGAATTTACGGTGGTTCTGTGATGAGACAGTGCTAGTAGTTCCATTAGATGAAAACTTCACACACGCAAAGAGAGAGACAGATAAAGAAGAATTCTACATGTATCGTTTAAAATATGATGCTATAGGTGTATGAGATTGTGCGTGTCGCTTGTTTTTGGCGACCGTCATCTTGTGATGCGTACATAGTTCAACAACTACTAAAAATTAGATTAAAACCTTTCTTGGTGGCACTGAGCTGAGAGCTGTCTGTGTAGTTGGTAATAGGGTGCGTTATTATTTGCTTTTTCCTTCTCTTTTTTAAAGCAACAATCAAGATCATCATCGTTAGAATCGATGTGTGTTTGTGGGGCTGTTGGCTGTATAGAATATAATCCCTATCTTCGTCGAAACATCGCATATGTATATATTTAACATTGAGGTGGTGTTTGTTGGCTTATACAACGCAATCATAGAATAGTAAAACGTTCACCGGTAGCCGGAAATTGCCAACAGAGCACGCTTGTAATCGCCCGATGTGTCACCCTGGAAAAACAGCAGCAGTAGTAGGTAAAACGGATTTTGTGGTCGTTACATATGTTTAGTGGTGTGTCGTAAAGCTTATGAGAGCAAGCTCGAGAGTTCGCTAGCCCGCATGAGCTACCAGAATGTGGGCGGATAGTGTCTCCCTTCGAAAGGAACTATCGGAAAGTTAGTTTCTTTGTCACGTTTAATTGAAAATTATATCATAGTAATACTGTATTCATTAAATATAGACTCAGTCTGTCACGCGGCAGGACCTTGAGCAAAAGTCTTAGGAAGCCAAAAATAGCTGCCCTCGTGAGATTGTAATTAGTACTAAAGACAAAGGAGATTTTAGATTTTTGGTTCGACCTCTAATTTAACTCATTTGAAAATTACAACTATTCATTTATTTACAAAAGAAATCTTGATTTAACCATAAAAACCGAACTAATTAGCTTCAAACTTGACCTATTACGCAAACTGCGATTTAAGCCCTTATTACATTACAGGAATAATTCCGGAATTTGTCTGTCACTTCTGTTTTCTGACAGAGAATTTCGCGTGCCAAGTGTAATAACATGCTAGGAAAAAATAACGGAATTTGATGTCAAACAAATTTTGGTATTTAAAATGAAAGGAAATAACTAACAAAACTAACAAAAGAACAATGATTAAATCTTCACAATTAATCTACAGCTCCAAACAACAACTGTTTTATGTGTTTACTTCCGATTTTACACTTTGATAGCCGTATTCCCCTTTTTGACAGAAAGTACATTGGATCAGACCAATTCATTTTTCCGAGCCGCGGTAACTTCTGTCAAACGCGTTTTGACGTGCCAATTCCTACTTTCTACCGTAATGTAATAAGCCCATTAGAGTCGCTTAGTTAACTGACAGCACTGACAGCAAAATAACCCATTGAACGAAATAGAGAAATACTAGAAACGTTTAGAGCGACAGGTAGAATTCTTAACATGCCGAAAATGCTATGGCGGACAGAATTATCTAATTTGATAAGTAAATGCTTAAAATTTGATTACTCGGGATGCAATTGATTGGTTCAAGCAATTCTATTATCGTGACTCCACTCCAGTAGCTCGTGTGAGCTAGGGACACTAGCTTCCTTTGGTGAGAGCTCGAGCGCTCGAGCCAGGTCAGTAGCTTCAGAACACAACACTAACATACGTTCAATTTCAATAAGCAATAATTGGGCAGTTTTGAAGTAGGGAGCGCGCTTTTTTGCAAGCAGAAAGCAAAATATGTTGCTTCCAAGATTCGTTGGGATCATGACAAGAAAAATAAAAAAACGGACACACTATAAACAATGTTTTACCAATGGAATTATGAAAAAACACACACACGCACGATCGTCCAGTCGGGTAAGGGTTGTCCGTGGTAAGGGAAGCAGAAGGTCCAAAAGCAGCATATTTTACAGCGCACTCACAATAAGGACAAGGGTCAACATTGATTGTATTAAAACATGTAACATGTAACTGAAAATGGCTAAATCACTACGGTTTACTACAAACTCAATTTTAGGCTCAATTTTGTATCAAAAAACAAAGATTTTAAATTGGTTTCTTGCACGAAAGTTCTCTACAGCGTTCCTAGACTTGTTGCTGATGATTGCGCGGAAATACGAAAATACTCGTTGGTAGAACAAGAATAGGGCGAAGGAGATAGGAATTTATATCACGCGTGCTTGTTGGAAAGAGGGTTTGTTTGTGTTTTGATTGTTATGTCACGTTATCATTACATGAGCTGTTATCTACACATCTCCATCGTATCGCAGAAAGAGAGAGAGATGGTGCAAGTGTGTGCAACTCGAAGCTGATGGCGTAATTTAGCCATGTTTCGTAGCTCGTGGTCAACGATGTCACAAAATGATGAGATGGGTGTGTGATGAGTTTGGCATATGATGATGGTGGATAGGTAAGCGACACAAAGTAGAGGATTGTTAGTTTGTTCTCGAGTTTGATGTGGCAAGAGGCGTGTTAGATATGCTAAGGAGGCCAGAGATCAAATAACCACGCCATTACACGTACCTTGATCCACGATTCGAGCGACTTGCCGTACATCTCCTGGAACGCTTCCTTGATATCGCCGAGATCGATCTCCGAGCGGCTTACGATGATGCGGATCAGCGTCTTATCGTTCGTGCCGAGACCGGCCATCGAGTTGTGCAAACGCTTGGCAAAGTACTGAACCTTCGAGCGAACGCAACGCACTGTACAGGATAAGGTGGGGGGAAAACGGTCATTATTATCACTGAATTGCCGCGTCTCTTTTCACACTTCAGAGGCTCCACTTACCAATAGCCTTGAAGCCTTCCTCGATAGCACCGCTGAATTCGCGCTTGATCGCATCCTCGATCGTGTGGCCGGCAAGACTCTCGTAGATGTCAAACACGGCACGCAACTGCTGGTACGAGCGCGTCACCAGGATCTGGTTGAACACGGACTCGTCCGTGCCCCACTGGCCCTCACCAGCTTCGAACAGTGCCTGTGCGTCAGCTGCAGCTGCACCCTCATCCACGCCCTTAAATCAAACACAGCAGATCGAAAGCAGACGTTGCAGAACACACTTGCTCGTGCGACTTGTGTTTTGAAACAACCACTTACATTGTTCTCGTCCCGGTTACCCTGCACCAGCGACACACACAGCCGCTTGAACGCACCGCTGGTGTCACCCTTCAGGTCCGACTCGAGCGACACGTTGTACATCTGCTCGTAGAACTCGGCGATCGTCCGGATACCGTAGTTCGACAGCGTGCACAGAATCTCGATGATCGCTTCCTCGTCCGTACCGATGCCCGAGATGGCATCGTGCAGCTCCTTGGCGTAGAACTGCGGCAACGGGGTCATGAGCGCCAGAATCACATCCTCAAACTTGCCGCCCAGCTCCGACTTCAGATCGCTGATCAGATCCTTACCGAACGAGGTCTTGAACGCTTGGGCGATCTCCAGCCGCTGAACGATGCCGCGGCGTGCCAGCACCTCGATGATGGCCTTCTCGTCCGTACCGAAACCCTTCATGGCGGTACGGAGCGTGCCCGCATCTTCGTTGGCATCGAACGGATCGGCCGGGTAGACGGTCGGTGTGCACTGGATGAAGTAGTGAAGGTAATAGCGTTCATTAGCTTCGCATTTAATGGTGCAAACGGGGTGGGTGCTTCTCCTGGCACATTTTTTATAATACGGTGCGAAACAATTAATTCAACAATTCAGGGTAGTTCCTAGTAATCTTCCTAATTGGTTCCACTCACTCACCGGTACCTCAACATACTCTGGTTCCTCCTGTTCATCGGACGAATCGGACATGCTGCCTATCGAGTCAAACTGATCGTACAAATACCCACTGGAACATCCGGCGTGGCGCGGACCACGCAACATGACGCGTGTCCTTTGCATGAGCTGACTGCAGGAACTGTTCAGTGTCGTCTGCATAGTGTTTGGCACACGAATTGTGCGAAGCGAAGTTCGTTAGATTGTTAGATTGAACACATTCGCTGCGGAAAGTATGTTGCCCTGATGGATATTCTGATGGAATATTATAGGGCACATTGAGCAACAATAAAAATCCTACTACATGACGTCGAAGATGATTAACGATCGTGTACGCTACAATAGAATTGACTCCGTACCGTTCTTGTTTGAGGTGGATTGTCTTTTGTTATGCAAACGGATCAAATCATGCTCGAATTCGATCTACTACAGTCGACTAAGCCACGCCGAAAACTGATATCATCTACGAAGCTTTTACTACTCATTCTCATTCTTGTTGAATATTTTACTACCTCAAATTGGTACTACTACCATCTATCACTAAATTGCCCCTTCCGTTTTGAGGTCAATGTGGCTTTGTGTTGGCCCTTTGCCCCATTGCCTTTTAATGTACAAAATCACACCGCGTAAAGGATGGCGTGTGATATCGATTATTTCCGCTAACCTTCATCGCACACTTTCACTCCCTTTTGCTTTCCTTTCTTTGATTGGACTTATCACAACAGCCCTCCATGCTGCGTTCATTACCACACCATATGGAAAGAGGTTAAAAGGTAGGCTTCGCCTCTCTACAAATAATCGATAGAAACCCGTGTGGCTCACTGTCACACGGTGTTTGTGTGTTGTGTTGTGGGGCAACCGAATGTAGTAAGATATTTCCTGTGTGCTTTTCGAATGACACGGAAGCTTTGGCAACTTAATTGATCTTGCATGCGCCTGACTGAAGGCAGCGGGAACTGTTCCAGCTCACACAGCTTGGAGGTTGTGTTGTGGTTGGATCGTGGTTTATGTAATGCCGCTTGTCAATGTCGTTTTTTTTTTTGATGAGGCATTTCATGTTCAAGGTTCACCGGTTCAGGTTGGGTACATGGGTTTGAAGTTGCATTTTAAGGTAGAATGATATTTGTTGTGAGAAGATCAAGTTAGTCATCAAGAAAGGAAGATCCCTGTAAGTTATTGTACAGAAGTAATGATTGATGGGACTTTTTGGAACAGTACGCCGTTTTTTTACACAAATCCAGTAAGCCATTAGATGGCCTGCATAACCTAGTTCATCATTTCTTCAAGAAACCCGAGAAAACATGTTTCTTCTGTTATCGTACTTAGTCGATTTGCTTTATCCCAAAAAAATGATCTTCGGTGCAAGCTTTTGTGTCCATTTGTGGCGTTTTAATAACTGTGCCACTCGTAAATCAGCTAAGGTTGCCAAACAAATGTTCGATCAACAAAAAAATCAGAATAAATCGCTTTTTTTAACTTAAACCGTCCGAAGGAAACTACCCCCTACTTAAGTTATTTGGTTTGGATGAGAATGCTTTGAAGCATTTGTAGTTTGCGATTCGTCATGGATTCATAGACCGTGAATGATACATAGTATAAAGTTATAAACGTTGATTCACTGGCCTTGGTAGTCATTGTGAAGGTACACATCACCAATGCGTGTTGGAATTCTAAGCAAACCTAACATATTGTTCATTAGACACATATTTATAAATAATACGCTTGTTTTAATATTTTGGCATTTATTGTCAACAACATACGTTTGATTGTTTAATCTGTTACTAATAACCAATACATTTGTGTTGTCCCAAACACAATACTCACATTCCCTTACTTTTGCACTTAATCCATCAAACACCAAGACAAGACCTTGGTGGGTGGGATGGTCCCATCATGACACGACGCACTAGGTGGGGACTTTTATCATGCATCTGTGGCGCCTTGCTGGCTAGACACACAAACACACACTACTACCAGCACTAGCAAGGACATCCCCATTTGCTAATGCTTTTCTTCCGGTTTCGACCGGATCCATGCTGCCGCATCACGTTACGCCATCAAAGAGAAGAACAAGACAGAGAGAGAGAGAGACAACGGAAAATACCCTCGGGTGGTGCGTTGATGATGTCATGCCCAAAGAATCGTTGTTTTTTCAAGGCAAAACATAACGCTACAGAGAGATCTCTAGCGTCGCTAGTCAGTAAAAGGGCTTGACCGAGTCCGCGCTCTCTCATCACAAATGATTGATTGCATTGATTCAATTAAACAATACGTAATACGTTGATGAAAGATGATCGTTATCACTAGACGCCATAAATATAGGTTGAGGAGATAAAAAAAAAAAGATTGGCGGTTGTAAATCAGCTGTTCCCAATTTCATTACTGCTATCAGCTGTGATTGTATTTTGCAGGTTCGTCGTGAACTGATAACGACGTTGTTTACAAACACATCTATTATACAACTACGATCGTCGAGGATGGACTTAAAGACAATCTTTTTGTTTACTACTACCTATTCGATGCACAATACTGCTTCATGCTGCAACTAGCCGATAGTTGTTGGAGTAAGTATTGCACCAAGTGGAACGTGGGTGAGTGGATTCAAACAATCGATAGCTCTATGTGTGAACACTCACACATGCTGCTCAAAGTGTGTATCGGTATGTACTTATTTTTCTAGTTGCATTCGCTGAGAACACTGCTTATACACAGCTCTGTCACAGCTCTAAATTGCTCGCTAATGGTGCGAGAATGCAAGCTGCAATCGTTCGTTCGTGCGATCGGTTTTTCGCATACCTAACAACTAAGATGATTCAGAGCACAGTTTTTAAATCGAAGGTTTCAATATACTTACTTGGAATGGGTAATACTGCGAGCTCATGTTGATGGTTTTGGTGTTTTTGTACTAGAATCAACTGTACTTGAGACAGAGATAGAGGTAGCTTTCAACAGGTGGCCGATAGCTGGAAGTAAAAGATAAGGGAAGTAAAACATGAACATGATGCTAATAGAGTAATGCAAGGCTAGAGAGCTTCAGCCTCTAGGTATATGTTGGTAGAAGTAGCTGCAGCCAAGCTATGGCGGCTTATTTGGCTGTCCAAAAAACGAAAGATTTCACTCGACTTTCTCTCTATACTTGTGGAGTGTTGCGTGTGTTGTGGAGCGTCACCGAATGTGAGAATGAGGTTAGGCGAGGGTTTTTCTTTTTACGCTGTTCACCATTGGGAAACAACACGGACCGTTCCCCAGCGGGCCTGGTGGGTTACGTGGAGACGTGCGACGGTGTCGTTAGGTGCATTGTAATATGAGAGAAGAATGCAATCGTTGCGACCCCCACGTTTAATCATTCAACGTGAGCCCACACTTCCCACACTTTCCGCCCACGTGATTCGTCCCTTGAGGGTCGATAAGCGGGGGGGGGGGAAGTCGGTTGCGTTTGAATTAACCGGCACGCACTCTTCTAAAGCCTAATAAACTGTGCATTTCTCATTTTGGGAATGAATCGATCTGGCAGCAGTTGGGTAATGGGCCTATTCGTAGTGAATAATGATAAGTAGAGACGTACTTATTTTGAATTGGAATAGTTCTGTAAGTTTCTTAAAACGTTCTACTAACAGCATACTAAACAAATTTTCATGGCGCAAAACATGGCTCAAGCTCGATACAAGCCGCACAGAATGGATGATCTCATTCCACTTGGTGAGTTGTCGCGCTACAACGATCATCGTGCCGTGCCGCTTGTATTCGTGATGTGCTAATTGTGTACATGGTTTACACCTTACCTACACACAACCGATTGGATTGTGTTATAGGAAATCGTCATGAAACCCTACGATCGTTCTGTGGATCGCTACTGGAACACATTACACTCTGCGCTAATAATAAAACAACATCTGTTTTACGGATTGTGTATTTGTACATTCGGAATCCAAAAACGCTGTAAACCAATGGGGATCTCTTGAACTAAGAACCACTCCCTGTGATCTTCATTTCACGTGACACGTGAAACGTTACATCGCCAAGTGTTTCTGTCACGGAGAAAGCACTACAAAACTAGTAGTTCCCTTTCAGTTCCGAATGTGTGTGTGTGTGTGTGTGTGATACGGGAAAGAAAGTACGTAAAGTGAACACTGAAACCATCATCGTTAAATTTAGCTTCACAACCGTGAAAAAAGATTCAGGGAGATTCGCCCTCACACAACACACACTCTGGCACTGGGCACTGCAGTGGTAACGATTTCTTTACGATGCTGCCGGCATCAAATTCTGGTTCCACCGTGTAGTGTGTTGTGTACCGCCAAAAATATGCGAAAGATGAAGCAAACACAATACACACACAGAGCATCAATGATCACACAACCCCAAAGCTGACCCCACGACGACTGGCAATGTGTTCTCGTCGTTTCATTAGCGGAGGAATTTTTCATTGCGGTGTAAAGACAAGCTTTTTTTTGTGGCCGTTTTGGACTAACGATTCGTTTGATGCGCATCATCAGCAAAAGAGATGGACAAGCACAAAATAAAGCAACAAATCGCACTGCGTTCAATTTTGGAGTCACCCTGCTCGGGATGGAGCGTCGTCACTGATGCGCCTTGTTGCCACACACTGTTGCCAATGCCGATCGTACCAAGCCCGCCACTGATTTAGATGGTTGGAACGGCGGTTTCATTTTTCTTGTTCCTTCTTCCACATCTTCTGAACCGGCTAAAACCGGCATTTTTGCAAGCGGCCACCCGTGTCCAAAACTGGACTGTTGTTTGTCCATATTACGGTTTGCGAATCAGCAACCAACAAGCTCTTTTTTCCTACAGGAAAAGCCACCAAACTGAACTACTCTTATAATTTAAACACTTTTCTTCACAGAAACCGAAAACCAACTTAAGGTGCAAAAAAAAATGCTAAAGAAACTTATAACTAACACCTTTTAATCTACGGAATACTAACCGAACGCAACGACGGACTCAGTGCAACTGAACTTATTTTTCACCGATGGGTCTCACATAACCGAACACGCTCGGTCGCCCTCTTTAATTCTTCACTCACTTCTCATCGTGGGTTTGTGTAGGTGCGTTCGTTACACAGTGACACATACTATACGATGGGCATTTAATAAATTCAGGGGCTTTTTTATGTTAAAAACTATGCAATTCCGTTTGCTGTTAGTACGTTCATGAAAGATAACTCACTTAAACTAGCCTTTAAGTATAAATATTTTTTGAAAGTAATTTTTAAGATTAATTATATTTTGGTTTTGTTTCCTTTTTTGTATTTTGTTTAAAATTTTACCTTGATTTATGCAACAAAACGTTACATGTTTAATTCCTTAAGTATATGGTTCTGTAACAAACATTACTTTTGTATTGAAATTGCTCTTCATTACAACTCAATGTACGGGTCTCTACCTTAACCGTGCTATTGTATTTTTGCTTTTTATCCACTGTCCACCGAGTTCCATTCCACACATACATAGTGAAAGTTTAGAGCCCTGTCGATACTGTTAAGCTTGAAGCTCAAACATTTATCTACTGGTTCGGGCAGATAAACAGATACATTTTTGGCCGGTCGGTGTTTGCTTAAGATCGCTGGCACGACTTATCCACGATTAGATGCACATCAGTGCAAAAGCTTGGTACACACTCGGGAAGAGATTGTGCATAAGCAACGCCTTAATTTGGACCGTTCTGAAGGTGTATGTCATTGTATAATTGTAACAACATCAAGCAACTCGATTTGAATCATTTTTTTCTTAAGTGGAACTCTTAAATGATTCATCCGGTGACGAAGATAGTTATAATGGCATGTTAATAAGCTCTATAGCTAGCAGACTAGCAGTAATATGACGTCGCTTTCTTTGCTTTTGCTTGTGATGCTAACAACATTCGTCATCGATCGTGTTTGTGTACACGATCACGAATCAGGCAAGATCCCCCTTCACTACATACCCATAGTGTAACGCGTTGGGAATCTGTATAAAACGCTGCTTTAGGGAGTTTTATTTTTCAAACTGATTTCGTTCTCATTCTGAGCATACATTGTGACTGTGTTTTGTTTGCTTAAACTAATAGCCAATTTTTTAGTAAGCAAAGTCGGTAATGCGATCTTCTTATTGCGTACATGTTAAGGGTTGAGTGAGTACACGCGTGAATACGCATCGCTAGAGCGCAGAATCGTACATGTCGCGTGAAACAATCACGTGGCGAGATTGTAAAAAATTGTGCCCGAACAAATCGATGTGAGCGCGAGCAGAATCACTCACGTGAGAACACGTTCATTGGGTGGGCTTTTACAGTACGGGAAAACAGACACTCGTTGGTGTTTTCTGTGTCATATACAATTCAGAAGAATATTTAGGCTAAAATGAAAAGCCAAACAAACTACTTGTTGTAAGATTGGTTAAATACTCAAATGTTTAGAAACAATGTAACAATTCTATTTTAACGAGATTTTTAAAGAAATAATTAAGAAAATATTAAAGAAACCAGGAAACATTAAAATAAAACTCTTATAATAAAAAATAAAAGTTCTTGATAAACTAACTTTAAAGAACTAACTTTAAGAAGTAGAAACTAACTTTAAATTAAGGACAGTAAATCAAAGCTTTTTGTCAAGTTTTAAGTAAAATTTCAATACTTTAATCCTTCGTCACATTCGGTTAGAAACAAAAGGCTAAAATAAACTTTATCAAAGCAATTAAACAAATTAGTAAATGAAACTCGAAATTTAACAAATTCGTAAATAAGTAATTAAGACCGTAAATTTAAGAAATATTATATGTTAATAAATCTTATAGATATTAAAAGTTTACCATAATTTTCAGCCACCTACCTTATAACCGGTCTTAATGAACAAGAGAAAAATATTTTCCTTACTGTTAATACCATCTAGAATCACGTTTCTGATCTGAACTAAAGAAAGAACAAAAAAGGAAGAATCAGAACGGAACTAAATCTTAGTTAATGTTCTATGTACAATGCACAAGTTGCAATGCATTTCTATTCACTATTTCCTCATTTCTAGGATGGACAACATGAATTGACTACTTTTTGAATTTACAGATTTAAAAACGAACCGTAACTAGTAACGCTACTCGCCAACAGATGGCGCGATATGCAGCGATGAATGAAAGGCAAATCTCGAACCCAAGTGACAATAAAATAGCTACGCTTTAAAGAATCAAATTAAGGGAAAAGAAAGCCCATCTCTTCATACGTTTTACATTTATTGATCGCTTCAGTTATACTTTATTGAAATCAGAAACATGATCATCATCTTCAATCGCCATCATCATATACACACTGTCGGCAAACGTGGCTGGCTGTGGTTGTTGTTATGGTTGTGGTTTGTTCGTGGTTATGGCGTAGTGTAGTACACGGTACACGATTTTAACGCGATCGTCCTCTTTAATTTCCCCGCACGCGCTTAAATTAGAATGATTCAACAAACTGTTTCCGTTACAAATTGGGTTATCGATCGCGGAAAAGGCGCACATACATACACACATTCTATGCCGTCGCCTGCATCTCCCCAAGCGTTAATTACATGACACTCTAGTTCGAGATTTCTAATGTGAGACAGGAGCTTTCTTTGCTAGCCTAAAGAGTGTGAGTGTGTGTATGTTTATGGATGGTGTGGACGTGATGCGTGAATCGTTCGAATGGAAAAAAAGTAGATCTGTGTTTTCGGGTTTACATATACATACATATACTTTCATTTGTACGCACCCCGCACGTCGTGCTATTCTCCGTCGACGTTTGCTCTAATCCGTGCTTTTGTTTTAGCTTTTTGCTTTATATTTTATCCTTTTTCTGTCCCACTTTTGTTTTGTTAACCTATCGAAAGGCGTTTATGTGTGTGGTGTGCAATACATGTTTTCATATTTTTTTCATAAGCAAGAAAACAAAACACCACAACAATCTTCTGCATATTCTGTTAGCGATGTCGTCGCTTGATCGTAATCATTTGTTAGCATACTTGCATTCATATTAACCGACATTTTCAGTGTGTATAAAAGAGGACAGAAACTACAGTTTCAAGAAAGGAAGAAAATGGTTTCGTTTGTTCGATCGGTTTTTGCGTTTTTCGTTTAGGCTGCAACGGCCCCAAAAGGTGTGGATTTTTGTAACGTGGTTTGTTTAGTTAAACATTTTATATGCATGACATTTACGTTAAATGACGCACAAACAAACAATTACTTATCAAACAAGATATACAGCATTCGCTCTCCATTTTCACACGCACACAAACGATTTGAGGAGTGCACACGTACACGAGCGAGTAGTAGAATTAGTGGTAGTGGTGCGCTCGTTCGTTGCTGGTTTTGTTTTTGTGTGGGTTTGGTTTTGTTTTTCTCGTGTCGTTTAATGTGCCAGAGAGTACAAAGACTTTTTTACGTGAAAATAATATAAATTGTGTGTTAGAACACTTTTTGTTTAGTACGCTGACTTTTGTTGTTAGTTTTTTTTAATAGTGCCGCCATTTTGTATGTCTGTTGTTATAATGTTACGCTGTACTTTTTATATCTTCTTGTTTACTTCTATGGTTTCTTTATTTTGAACGCCTTTGAAGCTTTTCTGTCGTCTTCTTTCCTCTACTCGTGATGTTATGTTTCTTTTCGTGTTGTAGTAACCTTTAAATGTTTTCCTATTTTCATTTTCATCTTTGTTCGATCTTGTTCCGTGTTTTCTTCCCTCCACACTACATTTGATTTTTTAACACAAGCACTTAGTTTCACTTCTTGCATAGCAAACGAGTTTCACTGAGTAATAGACAGGGATGGTGACAGAAATTGAAATAGGGGTTCATCATGTTTCGGGACGGGGATTTGATCAATCTATTGGTGTCTAGTTGAGCTTTGGCTAGTTCGCTCATTAAATGCAATCGTAGGAGAGAACACAAAACTTTCGTTCGGTTGTGTCTCGTTTGTATAGGCGGTATAGAAAATAATTCGGCACCAGAGAGTTTTGCTTTGCCCTTAAATGTGCGCTAATGTGGTTGCGTAAAAGTGTAAACAAAGAAAAGAAAACAAACCTTCCATCGCCGTATGTGTGTGTGTGTGTGTGTGTCGTTCTGTCAATTACTTTTCTTTGCAACACACTAAATAGTTTTTTTTCGAATGTTGTTTTGTGATTGCTACGCTAATTTCCTCTGCTATTTTCCTTATTTTTTCCTCAAGCACTGTATGAATTTGTATGTTGTTTCGTTTTGCACGCAACAAACTACACAAATCATTTCTATCATCTTTCACTACACTGGTGGTGCACTAATAGCTGTGTGTTGTATTTGTTGTCTCGTTAGGTTTTTCCTCTCTTTTGTGTTGGTTTCTTTTTTGTGTATGTGTGTGTTTGTTTTGTTTGCACATTTGTCTACCTTCTCAATAAACACGCCATTTTTATATAAGGAGTATAAAAAATATACACTTTGTTCTGATTTACTTTTTCTGTGTATTTTTTGTTTTCTCTCCATTACTTTCTTCTTTGTTTTGTGTTCTTCTACATGTTAGCTGCTACTTTGTTTATCTTTTCTCCTTCTTTGAACTACTTTTTCATCTTCTTTTGTGTGTTCTTCTTTGTTCTTTTTTAATGGTTTCAAGTGCTATTTTTGTTATTTCTTCTTCTATATACGATTTCGATAGAATCAGTTTTTCTCGTACTCACTTTCGCTATGGATTACTCTACGGGAGTTTTGTTTTCGCTTTGTTACGTGACGGGACGTTCCACTAAGGTCTTAATCGTTTTATTTATTTAGTTTTTGTTTTTGTTTTACTTTTCGTCTATAAGGAATGAGAGAAAGTGAACCAAGCGCGACAGACAGGCAGGAGGAAGGATTTCTAATCGAGGTTCGAGGTTTTTGTAATTTCCCCCCCTTCTATATATGGGTTTGCTTTATAATTTTGCATTCTTAACAGGAATCGTACGAAGCGCTTATAACGATTTTGTTGGCTGTTGCAAATGGTGGAAGAAGAAAATTGGTTTGGTTTCTTGGTTTAATGTTTTGTTTAGTGGTTGCTTTTGATATATTATACATTTTCATGACCGAGGTTTGATTTTTGTTAGCTTTTTGCTATATATGTGTGTGACTTGTATGGATTTATACAGATGTAGTAAGTGTGTACTTTGTTACTGTTAACCACCATTGGACTAATGGGTAGGGTATTTGGTTTGCTGTGGGAGCAGGGATCGATTGTGACGGATTTGGTAGTAAATATGATTTTTATCTCTACTCGAGTTCACTGCCGAGTACCACAATTTAAAGCAACTTAGACATTGAAACAGGCAACCGGTGTGGGCTGAACACTGAAGCAGCACGCGTAAGATTTGTAAATGGCCCTAAGTTAATACGTAAATGTTTCGTCCCATCGCACTAACTTCACTGGATCTCCAAATAATGGGGTTCGATATACTATACTTTCCGAGTTGCGTCCAAGCCGAGAGAGAAAAAGGATCAGTTTCAAAACATTCAGTTCACAGTTTTACGTTTTATAAAAATGTAGCTAGTAAATGAAACAAAAAGGAATTCGCCTAAAATTTCACCCTAAAGAGCATTCGAAACTGGTACTAAAAGAGGGTGTTTGCGTTTCGCTTTTGCGCTTCCCATTTGACTTTAATTAGGATCTAAAATTTTCGCTCACCTATTCCGTGCCATGTTCTTGAGTCGTATTAGATTCGATCGTTCGCATTTTTCGTGTGTTTGGCGCTGATTTGTTTAACTGGTTGGTGTTTTCGTGGTAGGGTTGTTTTAAAACATTCGTTATAAAAGCCCCTAAAATGAGATTGGGATGTACTATTCAAGGTGACAAGTAGTGGTTTCGGTTGTGCCCAAGGAACGAAAGCGCACTTTGGGAGCCAGCGTTATCGATGTTAGTAGTGAAATCTCGTTCTTATTACGAATATAATCAAATAAATTGTAACAAAGTGTTAGTAAATCCCATATCCGAGAAAAAAAAACTAAGCTACAGAACTTGGTGTTATACATTGTCTGCAAATATATAGCAGCAGTAAAATAATGTAATAAGGGAAAAACTACTTTAAAAAAGTGAAAAAATGTGTTAGGAAGGATGGTGGAATAATGCCTTTCTTCTACTGTGAGATACTAGAGGAGTAAGGATGAGGTGGTCCCGGTGACTCAGGGGTAGCGTTACTGATCTGCGAAAAAGTAAGACTATGTGTGTAGAAATGACTGAATATCGGGAAAAGTTTAGTAAAGGAATAGCCATAAATTGTATCAAAGAAGGTTTACCACAACCTCTTTTATCTTCAGGCTGATTAAGACGTAACACTAGTTTCATATCTGATATAAAGATAAGACTGCCAACGCAATTGTTACACTAAAATATTTTTAACGAAACATTTTAGTGTACAACCACCGGGCGAACGAATGTCTTTGAAGAATGTATCGATGAAATAGGACATTATTTTCCACATCCCATAAAAAAAAACTCGGATGTTTGAACAAACAGATCAATACAAGCTAAATAACAGATAACAGAAAAAAAGGAAGAATGAATATCCCATAACCATTAAGCAAAAACAAACAAAAAAAAAACAAAAATGAAAAATAATATACTTTGCAGTAAATAAACAGCACAGTTTAATGCTGAGTGTTTGGTAGGAGAATATCATTGAAATATCTATCAAATTTGCTGTGATTTTTTAGATTGACTGGTCGATTTAGTTTTGTTTTGTTTTTTTTACGGTAACAAAAGTACAGATCGTTTTCTTCCAAGGAAGGAATCTCTGTATGACTGGCTGTGTGTTTCCGTGTGAGTGTGTAAGCTAGTTCGCTAGAGTGTACTTTCTGTTGTCTTGTATCGATCGTGTATCCGTTCTTGTGTCTGCTGTGTGTGTAGCATTGTACACACCAAACTACGCACAAGTCGTCATCATCCGTCGTCCGTCGTCCGATTATGCTTTTGCGCCGGGGATCTTTCCCAGCACTTTCGATAGATCGACACCGGTGAGGGCATTGATGGCTGGAGGCAGCTGTCCGACGAGACGCGCCACATCGCCCGTCGTTTGATCGTTTCCACCGATCAGCACAATCTCTTCGGTCTTTGCCAACGGAGCCGCAACTTCCGCCGCAATCTGGAGATGTTAAAACAAAAATATGCATTAGACACATCTCGTTCCACAGCTTTCCACGAGCGCGTTCGTTCGCGTGCACTTTACCTTAGGCAGTGATTCGAGCACGATATTCATGATGGCCGCATCGCCGTACATCTTGTACACGTTCGCCTTCATGCGCATCCGCTCCGCTTCCGCTTTTCCGACCTGCTCGATGGCGTACGCTTCCGCCGATCCGATCTTCTTGATGCGCTCAGCTTCCGCACGTGCCGTTTCCACCGTTTGCGTGCGCTTACCCTCGGCGATCGTCTGTACGCGGTAGCTTTCCGCCTCGGCCGGCAGCTTTACGGTGGCGGACAGTTCACACTCCTTTCGGTTGATTTCCTGAGTTTCGATCTCGATCTGCTTGCGGCGCTCGACAATATCGATCTGAATTTCCTCGTTACGGATGCGCTGGCGGATCTTGGCGGCCTGCAGTTCGTACGCGAGTTGAGATTCAGCTTTCTGTAAATGTAAGGGACCGTAAAACGAAACAGTATTAGTGGCGGTCTTTGGCTTAACGGATAAGTAGGGGCAGCTTACCGCAGTGTTGATTTCCTGATCAAAGTTTGCCTTCTGCAGCTTGTACATGCGCGCGTTGTCCTCGATCTTCGTGTCCGTTGAGTACTTCACATCCATTGCGCTCTTCTCGCACTCGGCTTCCCGTATGCCGGCATCACGGTTCGCTTCGGCAACGCCCGCATCAGCATCGCGCTTCACGCTCGCCGTCTGTGCCTTACCGAGCGACTGCAGGTACTGGACATCGTCGTACACGTCCTTGATCGTAAAGGACAGGATCTCGATGCCCATCCTGCCGACGTCAGGGGCCGCGACCTCGCGCACCAGTGCCGCGAACTGATCGCGGTCTTTGTATACCTCCTCGACTGTAAGTGTTCCTGTAGGTGGGAAAATGGTGGGTTGAATTGTGTAAGAGACATAGGTTTGTTGACTTGGTACAACAATAATTTAATGACAGTTCCATCAGTAGCTTTGCTATCTTTAGAAAAGGAAACGAATATCCCGGATAAAAAAGGTAAAGACATCGGTCTTTTGCACGACAGGACTTATGATCGAATCCCATCCGAACTATTGTTCTCTCGTAGCATTGACATACTCTCGGGTAACGTGGTATAAACTAGTCTAGAAAGCTTTTATACGATCCACATGATCCCAATAGGTCGGTAAGTCCAGAAGAAGATCTATAGTTTTCATACTAGGAATAGATTCCTTTTATTTAATTTACAGTACAACGCCAAGGAACAAAAACAATAAAGACATGATTTTCATCATCGGGTAGCCAGCCAAGGCCTGAAATATTCTCAAGCTATTCTCATAAGTCGCAAGTTAGAGGGATATACTCTAGTTCCCAATGTTACAACACGTCACACGGAGATGTTCTAGTGTAATGCTTATCGCACCAAAAATCAATGATCTAAATAAACGATACCAAGTTGCAAGAAGAGGCTCAACATTGTCCTCAATTAATATGAACTTGAACGATCATCACCTCCAACGACGGTCACGGTATGCCGACAATACATAATGAACTGATGAAACCTGTGGGGTATGATGGAGCGCAGCGGCCATTGATATAATTGGGGGGCAGTTTATTTTATTGCCCTTGCTTAGTTAAACCCTAAATACAGTTGTTGTGCATGCGTTACATGTATCTTCTTCTTCTTCGCTGGCACTACAACCTCTGTAGGTCTTGGCCTGCTAGCAATTGCTAGCTTTCTGTGACTTAGTTATACCCGTAGCTGGATAGTCAGTCCTGCGTACGGGGAGGCGGTCCGTCGGGATTCGAACCTCGGTCCTGCCGTGTAAAATAAATTCTTGAATTGTACCCATCATAGGACACATAAAAGGGCACGTATTCAAATCGAAATCACAGCAAATTTCATTAGCCTACAAAGTAGCTTAGTGGCACAAGACGTTGGATTATAAATACACCTTCATCTACACTGTTTATTACCTTTTAATAACACCGTACGTAACACCAAAGATCATGCCCAGCTGCAACATGCCCATCCAAACGAATCCCATCTATGCACACTTTGTTTGCCGATTACTTGTCTTATACGTCAATTACTGCACAACACTTGCATTGAACCCTCTCGCGAGGGAACCTTATGCAACAACGATGGCGGGTGAGGTTTTGTTTTATTCACTTTATTGTGCACCGGAACCAATGCTTCACGCTAGTTCTTATCGTTAAAACGATTGACGGAAATGATTGTGTGAGCACTATTAGAAAACTACTGTCACTCAACTGTAGGGGTTAGAAAATACGATGCTTGAGATTAAATTGAACGTAGTCGATTGATCAGCACACCTCAAACTTCCTTATCCGTTATACCGTTCACAAAGCGGCACAGTACTACCGTTACACGCAAGGTCTCTTTACTGTCTGCTGCAAATGCAAACTGCAACACCGTTCGCCGAGAAAAACGACACTGCTAACCTTCACGGTACGGTTTATTGAACAGTCTTCTGATTCCTGCACAAGTACAGAGAACCACCTTTTTTAATACTACTTACCACCCTCTACGCGGAAGCGTAATCAATTCACGGAAATGTTCTTCATCTCCTTCAAGTGCAAACAGTACTTCCTTCATCTTATCTTGGACAAAGAAGTGACCGTTGCTGTACCCAACAGTTTACTTGATGGATAATGCATTAAAGCTGTTCGATTTTCAACAACATTTTCAAACACCTTCGAACCAAAATTGCACAGAAAAATTAAATAGTGAGTGTTCTTCTTCATCACTCAAACAACACAAAACGATACACAGCTGTTTGCTTATCGTGCGGTGAAGATAACAATTTTTTACCACTGATGGTTGATGGCGATTCTGGTGCAAGATTTGTCGCAATGCGCTATCAGTAACGAGGAAGGTGTGTTATCGTAACCAGTTTGGACTACCTATTTGTATTGCAATTAAATGTTGCGAGAGATATGATCAACTAAGCATTTTAATCGTCTAGAACGTTGTTCTGGCTTTAAAACCCTGTATCGAACGCTTTTGATTACCGGAGTGAAGTTATTGATGCACAAAGGGGGTTTTTTTTTGGGGCAGAACATTTTGTTTGTGCATTGGAAATTCTTCAAGCATGCAACAGGAGGTCGCACCGTCCAAATGTTGTTTGAAGACCATGTGCAAAAAATCAATACCAACCCGTCATTCACTAGATGAAAATAGATATTCCAAGCCGTTTTCCCAACGTGACTTTGAACGTTTGCTTTGAAACATGGGGAAAACACGGCAAGAATTGTGCCGCTAGGAAGGAAACGTGGTGGCTAGTTAGTAGTTGCACGTGACAAGCAATTTTACCATTTGAAAGGGTCACTTTACAAAGTAGAGTAGTTCACTTTGACCAATTTAACTGGTGTGGCTAATGGGAGCTGTGAAGGGTAACTTGAAAAACCTGTACCTATCGGCTGTAGGTTATAAATTGCCAATAGCTTGATGCATAATTTCTACTTAAGAACAGCAACGCTCGACGAACAACCTTGAGCCTTTGATCTTTTAGCAACCAGGGCTAATGTTCTATATTACACTACGACAAAATTTGGTTTAACTTGAGCTCAACCATTCCTAAAACACAATTTCGAACATTTTAGACTTCATTATCACAAATTAAGCTTCATTATCACTGTTTTGCGAAAAATTGTTCTTTTGCACTATTTATCTGCCGAACGATTGGGTACCTCGGACCACACATAACTTCACACTTTCTGCATCGGACGCAGCAATAACACTGCTTATTTTGTATGATAGAAAATCAAATTCTAAGCGACAAATAGAAAATATTCGTAACAAACAAAACACACAAAAAATCCGCTCGATGACGCACGGTTGTGATGCGTAAACAATAGTGTTGTTGCTGATTGCAATCGTACGCAACTGGAAAGTACTTGTTTTCGTTGGCAGCTAAGAACTTCTTCGTGCCTCAACGCGACTTATCACGTTATTTATGCTGCTGGTCGGTTTGAATGACGCGCTCGCGGTAACTGTTAGTACGATTCTGACTCAAGCAGTCAACCGTCTGTCGCTGGTTACCGCGCACGCAAAAGCCTTTCTTGGAATAATTGCAGGGTTCGCTGGGTATCGTTGCATGCGTATGTAAAATTGTTTTTTTGTCCTTGTTTTTTTGGCACTCTGAGGTTCAGTAAAAGTTGGAACTTTAGAGAAAGTAGTAGTAATTTGAATGACTTATGATAAATTTACCATTTAAAATTTGCAGTATTTATTCAAAATGATATTGCACGTATTACGCACCAATTTGTACGACAGTTTACATACAGTTTTGACAGCTTAAACAAAGCAGAAATGAAAATAAACCTTCGATTAAGCTGGGAATGCGCGATAGCCGCTATTGAAAATGAACTAGTCAGAAGCAGCTCCCAGTAATCGAGATGACTGTTGGAAAAAGAGTGACCTTGGATACATTAATCTTGGTCGTGTGGAAACAGGACAAGAACTGGCAACACTGACGTATGGTGTTTGACGTTTCCAAAAGGAAGAATAAAACGAACTCTCTTCACTTCACTTCACCAGCAACCATTGTGGACGAGTTTTTTTCATACATATCCGAACATTGATTTACTTTTCTACGAAAACTGTGCTATTCATCAATGACACCATCGACATCAGTTTTCCACACGGTAGGATGGAACAAACATACTGTCGAAACTGTCATGTTCTGTGCCTAAACTGAATTTCCAGTGCAGGAAGCCAAAAAATGACTGGCACAATCAAGATTACAACTACAACACAGAAAAGAGATATCCAATTTCTAAAGAATTTCTACGAACGTATTTTCGTATCAAAGTTCAAAATCGAGTGTGGACGATACCCACGTCGACTTCTCATGCTTGATTAGAGAATAGTAAACGACTCACCGACCGGGGCGGCCCAGTGGTAAATACGATAATGGCGCAAGTCTTCACACGGCAGGACCGTGGTTCGAATTCCGTCCGAACCGCCTCCCCGTACGCAGGATTGACTATCCAGCCACGGGTAAAACCAAGTCATAGAAAGCTATAAATAGCAGGCCAAGCCCTCACGAGGTTGTAGTGCCAATGAAGAAGAAGAAACGACTCATTTAAGAGACATATTTTCCTATATGGAAATAGTCTCATACAAATGCACCATTTGCGTCGAAAATATTTATTTTGTTAAATTTATGTGTAAACGTCATGTATTTTAAAATAACGAATTTAGAATCATCCATCTCCAGGTGCTTCTCGAATACTAAGGCCCATCGAGGATCCTATGTGGTGATCCCTTTTTATAATTATTAGGTCTATTGTGAATTGTGCAAACATACTAAAGAATACGCCTGGATAGTCTGTCCTTGTTACCAAACAGCGTCGATTGGCGATCTTAAGTGTATAAGATCGAAGGAACAGAAAAAATGGTTATGGCGCAAATTTAATTTATAAAGCAAAAATAACAAAACCAGCTACACTTAGCCTACAAAACCCTGCATACCCATAGTGAGCAAGCGAAATGAGATTGGGTGAGCGAACTGAGCTAGTGAAACGGAGTACGGTGAGAGATTCTTGAGCTTCATTGACACCCAATAATGCCGGTTACATGGTTGTAATGCATTGTTGCATCAGCCTTTCTCTTTTAAGGATATATTCTCGTGCTATAAACAGTGTGAATATTTTACCGAATCTCTTACCAAGGCGGACAATTGGATGACTGTCATTTTTTGCGACAGTTTGCTTGATTGCTGATCGCTATAATACCACATTTTCGCTTGATGGTGGAAAATTAGAAAAAAATGTGCGCAAATTTGCATACATAATTGATTGTAACATTTAAAAAAACATAGTAACACCGTTTCATATATGCATTAGAAAAATATATGCATAGACACTGTTATCAACTCGACAATAAACAAAACATTTCGGGAAGAAAGAGAATTTCGCAAATCATACCCCTCATTGCACTTTCTGGCGGACGTGACTTTTCGCTTCCGACTGATGGCTGACCGACATTTCTGTTACATTGATGGACTCACGGGACACAAGAAAAGGTTTAAGGTGATTCCATTTTTTTGGTGTTTAACTCGTACTGTTTACTTAACTTCTTCCATGTGCACCATATGCTTGGTATTGCCGGTTGCTGTTCTGTTTTTGTTTTCTTTTCTGACGGATTTCACTCTAGTCATGTGAGATCGTTCGAGTGCTTTTATGTTGAAGCTGCACCGTACCGCCGGCATTAGGTTTGGAGACAGAGGACTGACGTGAAATTCATTACGGTGCATACGCCTGAATGAATACATTGGCTGCATTAAACCGCACGCTACCGCTACGCATTGATGTCAGATGCGAGAGGTGAAAAATGACTCTCGTGGGATTATACATTGCTCAATTGACCTTTCGTCACACACGAATTACTACTCAGATGGATTAGAACTTGATGTATGTTAACAGTGTGGTTTGGACATTAGCAGTGGAAAAGTTTTCCCACCCATTAGAAACCAGCAAATAGGGGGTTTTGTTTCCTTTTCGTTTGCTTACTTTTGGAACTGGAAACTTACTGTCAACATCCCCAAACTTACCGAGAATGGCCCGCAAGTGACCTTCGAGCGTTTGCAGGATTGTCATCTTGATCTCCTTCACTGATTTGCCCAAAAATTGTTCGCTCGCCGTACCGAGCAGCTCGTCCGCCTGATGGTGAAAATAATAGACGTTCATCATCTATAAGAAGAAGAAATGAAACGAGAAAGAAAAACCACAGTCGGGGATGAGAAACAGCTATCCGTCGCGATGCCCGTTTGGGTTTGGTTTAGAGGATCCTCTATCCTAATCAATTTTGCCGTGGGTGGGGAAGGATATTCGATCGCGATCATTAATGGTTCTTACGCGCGTTTGTTACTGAGAGATCCAAAAATAGGAAAACAAACTAGACTGTACGTGACACTGATGCGAATCGTATTGGCTTGCACAAAAAGGAATTTTAAAATGGAACCTATGTTCTAGTGCACATCACCGGGTACAAGTTCAGGGTGCCAATAGGAAAGGGAAACATAAAACAGGAAACGAAATTTATTCATTCGTGTGTTTAAGTGAACATCCAGATTTGCTTGATGCAATTGGGCGAAAGAGAAGGCAGGACAACAATTTGAAAACGAAAACGTTTTATTCACAACCAAGTTTGCGAAATCAAAATAAAAACATAAAAACATTGGACAGCCTTGTGAGTGACAGAAACGAGGATCGTTTATGTAGTTTTGAACTGAAGTTTGGCTTCTTCATTCGTGTACATTGGCAGGTGATATCAGTTGAAACCGTGCGAGCGCAACAAAGGGGCGAAAGTAGTGATTGCAAATCGAAGTTTTTTGTGTGTAAGAGTACAACTGAAGTGACTTGGTTTCAATTTAAATAGATTTATCCTTTGGTTCCTGGACCTAACGTTTCTAGTGAATCGTTTACTTTAAAAATACATGTAAGCATTCCATGGCTGTACGATACTAGTTGCAATCATTGCACACCACTTAGAAGGAAAAATCGTGAAAAGTCATTCAAAATCTTCAAAGAAACAAATGATAATCTCATTCAAAAGTGTGTCATGGTTTATGATAAGAAAAAACTAATAAATTTGTAACACGCACGCTTTTTGCAACCCTAACGGTTGACATGTTCTAAGAGCTATGATGGAGCGATAGAAAGTACACTGCAGGAACGTATCAGAACTCTATGGAGAAGGTAACCGAAAAGAACTAAAAAAAAAATTATATCAACTGATAGAAAAAAAAAACTATACAACAAACACACACCTTGAATCGCTATGAAACTCACACTGGCACGCGTATGGTCACACGAACTAAAGGAAACAACTTCGAACAGAAAACCTCAGGCAAGCACGCTAATACGATTTTTCAAGCCAATCATCTAAGAATATCTGCTTGAACGTGTCTAGCTTTCAATCGTTTTTGTTTCTAGGTAAAAGGAAAAGAAAAATTAAACACACAACCAAAAAAGGTA
The DNA here is from genome assembly GCA_002091835.1 of Anopheles maculatus. Lineage (NCBI taxonomy): Eukaryota > Metazoa > Arthropoda > Insecta > Diptera > Culicidae > Anopheles > Anopheles maculatus. The sequence goes on from KZ061999.1 coordinate 41,281, forward strand.
AACAAAACAGAACAAGAAATCATAAGATCATTCTTCGCTAGCTAGGAGTATCAGAAGTACCGAAAACCGTTCTAGCAATTGCTAATTCGAACTTCGATCACTATATGCTGGTGATGGGTTGGTTTTATGTATTACACTAGCACTAGCTCTAGGGTGGATTGGTAAAAGAAAGGTTCGTCGAGAACAAAGGAAACCAAACGGAAATAGTGACGGATATTGGCGATGAGCGTTTTGATGAGTTGAGCTGGGAGCGGTGGGAGGTTTGATGCGGAGCGAGGGGGAATGTTCCTCTAGGGAAGTTGGGGCACAAGGGGAAGATCTGGACGGACAGAATGGGAGTAAAGGTAAGGGAGCTTGATGAATGATAACCGACTGAATAAGGATGTTAATTTCTTTTTCATTTCTTTTTCTTATAAAAAATATATGAAATCAAACATATAGGGAATATATAGAAATCATAATATAAGTATGTATGAAATAAGGCATTGAAAAAAGCTAAGATAATTTCGACAAGCAACAACAGCTACGAAGAGAAGCTAAAAAGAGAAGGAAAGTAAAACTGTACAAATAAATAAGGAAACAAATCAAAGGTACAATTAATACGATACAAAACATATTTAGCTAAGGCTACAACATTGGGGCAAGCAGCACATCCTGTGCAGGTGATGTTACATTTCACGCAGTGCTAATGTATGCACAACTATATCCCAACATGAGCGTAAGCCAGGACACCAGGATAGCACAGTGGACATTTGTTTTTAACACCATTCCGGAGCTGGTTTTTTTTCTTCGATCGCTTATACAAGTTTACAGATGACACGCATATGGATGCAGCTTAATCTCGCACACAAGCTAAGTATCAGCATAATCGCCATGATGCCAACGACAACGATTAACGCAATGTCCGATTTGGTGAGTCCTCGGTCAAGGTAGAACTGATGCCGAAAGTTGCAACCCAACGGCTTGTTGTGGTTCATCATGTACCGCTGTGTGGATGCGAGCAGATGCTTGTGATACGGCCAAAACGATGCGCGAAGTGTTGAGAGATACAGGTTTGTATATTCTTCGTAGTTCCGCAATGTTCGGCCCACTGTGATGAATCCTTCCGAGACGGTATCGTTGCCATGATCGTGACATCCGTAGATGACTGCGATCTTATTCCGTACGGCGTGCACCAGCTGTATCGTGGACCAGGGTTGCGAGGAAGAAGCGTTTTCCTGGCCAGGCAAGACGTTAGGCAACAGGACCGGTTGACTGGAACCTTCGGGACAATCGCATACGAGCGTTAGGTTGATGTAGTTTGGTAACCACTCAAGGTGCATCTTCAGACAGTATCCGTACTGTGTGTGGTTGGCGAACACAATGAATGGGCTGGTTGGATCGCGGTCGGGTATAAAGAATAGAATCGAACCGCTAAGAAAGAATCCTTGCGAAGATGGCTCAACAGACGCTAAGGATTCACACTTTCCTGAACGCGTTAGTGCCCAAGGGTAGTGTAACAGTGAGAATAGTACACCAAAAGATAGACCCATTTGTAACCACATTCCCAGGCCGAGTGTCTGGATTGAACTAACCATATCAAGGATAGTTGTGAACTCTTTAAAAACAGGAAGAGCTTAAGGCCCATTAGCAAGTCATACGTTTGAAGCGGTCGTTCTATTAAAAGGATTTTCTTTGTCCTGAAAGAAAAGCTAATCAGCTTTGTATTCCTGATTGCAACACAACGAAACAGCATAACAGACAAGTCACCCTCCTAGCCGGAATAAATCATACTAATGTAAGCATCAATTGTGTTCGTGTGGGGTGATGAGAACGCATTAGCACTTAAAACATCAAACACAATAGCGACACACTGGTGATCACACGCTACGGGTGCTTAAAGACACATCGAAAGAAGAAGGTAGAATGAACTAGAAACTTACATTTTCTCTTTTGATCTAAAATAAAAACCAGACAGTGAATTGCTATCGATAAGAGAAATATTAGCTTACGACAACTACTGAAGTACTGAGGAAAGTTATATATCATACACAACGCTTAAATACTTAAAAACTATCCTTTAGCCGGTAAGCGATCATCTGTTTGTTGAGCTAAGAAAATTTGGAAACCACAGTCATTAGGAACGTTGACATTACTCGGATGTGAATCTTAACTGTATATTACACCAATCGTTTCGTACGCAACGAAGCGAAATGCATCGATCGTTCTAGCTAAGGGTATGCGCAAACTATGCAGAGCTATTCCACTTACTCAACTCGTCATGCAGATAATGCGCTGAACAGTCCGTAGCCGTAGGAGCGCAAACAATACGGGAAAGGTAATAGGTTGAAACTGAGTAAATATTACTATGCTTAATCATTTCACTTAGATAGTAGCAATACCACAATCGTATGAAATATAGCGTAACTTTGTAGAAATTTTTAAATAATGTTGATAAGATTATTGAACGAGTATTGCCATGCTTCTAGGACCTACTTGTACTTGTGATAGATATTACTTGAAATGGATATTCAAAATTTATACTAAGTGTTGTAAAAAATGTTTACATACTAAAACTTAAAAATAAAAACACAATAAACAAAATATTTTCAGGAACAGGAACAAAATCGCCAGCTACTACATAAACAAAACCGATGTAAAGATGTCTGCTTCGGGTTTGCGGCCAGCTACCAGGCTCTGCTCACCATACGGAGGTTGCGAAAACATTTCATTCATACAATAAATACTACAGAAAAAAAACTACACTACAAAGTATTCTAAAAAAACAAAAAAAGGACAAAAAGAATGGTCAAATGGACACAACCGAACCGCCGGCCATCGGACATTTGCTACTCCGGGCCGGCGTCCAGCATAAATACCTTCATGATTTTGCACTGTGCTACACCGGTCACGGTCAACGGGACGCCCTGAGCCGTTTCGACCATTTCGCACATCGGGTTCAGGGTCATCACTTCGAGCGAGAGCCGCTGAACGTCGGTCACTAACCACCAGGCCCATGCCCAACCGCCTACAATCGTGCGCTTCTTTGTCGAGCCACAGCATCCACCTAGAAAGCGGGTGAGAGAGAGAGAGTAAAGGAAGAGAAGAAGAGAAAGTGGAGAAATTATTGTATTATGATGTTTGCATAACGAGTTACAACGAGTTAATTATTGTATGATTAATTGTGTTTGTGCTTGTGTAGTGTAACCGATCTAATGCCTGGTGACGATTGCATACATTTAGGCGCACTAAACACACGGATATCGATTGAGGGGTGCGCGATGACCATTGCAAACGATATGAACGCTTTTTTCTGCATTATGTCGAATGTCGGGATGAAAACCTACTGCAGTCACACTATATTGAAAACCACTAATAACTGGAGAAAAGGTTACTTAAGTATTATTTTACGCCATTTCATCTGTGTGTTGTTAGCAGCCTGTATGCGGATGAGAAGGAAATTTTGGGCCGGCTTGCTTCGGTTAAACGCAGGAGGGTTAAGTGATCCAAATTTTGGATTTGTTTTTTAAGCACTAGGATTGGTAGCATACACGCGACAACGGTATACGAAGTCCAAGCCATCCCTGCGTGGCAAATAAGCTGCGTTGACAGCGACCTACTGAACTGAACGTCTCTGATACACGTGATATAGCGGATAGCGGCTAGGTTTTAAGTTTAAGGTTAAGAAGAAGTACGCATAAGATGGTACAGACAAAAAGCATACCACCTGAAAGAAAGAAAAGAAAAGAGCAAAAAACAGAGAGAAAGAGAAAAAGAAAACAATATAGCTGAAATAAACAAACTCAACTCGACAGGAAGAAACACAGACGTGACAAGCAAATGCGTTTAAAGCATTTTGTGTTTGGCTATGTTACATCGCATTGATGACATCGGAAGATGAAAAGCTTTTACTATCGACACACATACAGTGCTGTGATTAGATGGAAGGTCTGTCATTCGTGCTGCTTTCGTTGAGCGTTTTCTATTGCCCTAAAAGCACAAGGAAGGCAGATGAGTCAGACCGGTCGGAAAATGCAAGTGTGCACTAGCAGTGCCCACGGACGGAAAGTGAAGTGAAGTAAACAAAGATGGTACGTGGTGTACTGCACGTACGCAGATGGATGAGAAAAAGCTTAGTGAGGTGATTGCATAGTCCCTGTGCGAAGGTGAGTTGGGTTTACTTGCGTGCGCTGCCAAAGAAAAACCGGTATACATACTGGTCCAGTGAATGGGCAAAGGAAAAAATGGCCAATAATAACAAAACAAGAAAGGGAAAAAAAAACTTGACAAAGTAGAAGCAGTTGAGCACGCTACATTTTCTTCCCCAGCCATACCAATGAAGTCAGCGTACTTATCTGACGGATGGTCAATGCTGGTTGGCAAATCGCACCGAACCGTGACATTGACATTGAACTGTGGATTTTTTTGGATTTAGTTACAAAAAAAAGCATTTTTTTCTCCTATCTTCAACACATCTTGTGAAGAAGTTAATGATTGCCAAGCCAATGTTTTTCCTTAATAAACTTCCCAGAACCGTTACGAGACACACAGTTGTAGTGCTTTGCAATTCAATTTTGAGGCCTCTCTGAAGAGTGAAGTTGCATAAGTCGTCGGTTGACGCGGTTTTGTGTCAAAAGTAGGCTCAAGTACATTGACAGCGGTACGAAACCGGTTTCGCGAATAGCAAAGAATGGCATCCAAAGACGCCGGAAGGGCGACTAATTGCTACCACTTTCTAGTACGCGAACGGGCATATACGGGATGACAGTCTGTGCTCACCTGTTCCACCAGGGAATATGACATTCTTTCCAGACATTCTCTCGAGCATTCTCTGAATGTTGGGTAAAGCCGCAGAAACCAGACACCAATCTCTCCAGAAACCAAGAGGTGCCTGAGTTCCGGGGGGTTGTTCCAAAGATAGATAATATAATCGGCAACCAGCAACCAGCAACAGCTGGTAGTTGCAACTTCACCATGTTACCGATCGGTGAAACGAGGATGCCGATCGGTGTACGGGATGGTAACGGTACACGCCGACGGAAAACCGACCCTTAACAGATTCTCCACCACGCAACGCGTCACGACGGAGAAGGCCACGGAACCAACGCGATCGGGTGAGTCTCGGCCCGTCGTCAGTCGAGCTCCAACTTTCTTTCGTTGAACCTGTGGCCGAGCTGCGGGAGCGCAACACAGCAACACAGTTCCAGCAATCACGATGATTCGGTGATCGTGTACGTGCGTGAAGTGAACGGCACACAAGTGTGGAATATAAATGTAGAAAAAAAGGTCAGAATAATAGACAGCGCAATAATCGTGGTGAGAGTGAGGAAGCATCTCCGGGGGGTGGTACTGTTGGTTCTTACTGGGACTGGGTGTGTTGGGATCGGAACAACTGTCCGTGTATCGTGCGCATTACATCAAGAACAGGAGAAACCTTCGAAGCAGACGACCTGAAGAAGACCTACTTTCCAAAAGAATGATGCCGGACCGTGTAATCGTGTAGAGGGGTTGTGCGTGTGTGTGTGTGTATGTATGTGATGTGTCTGCACCTGAGTGAGTGCCACAAACGGTGTGCAGCGTGGTGATCAAAGAAGCAGAAGGCGGTCCGCGGTCTTATGACCCATTTCTTGTTTTGGTGCGGAATACAAACATGCGGGATTGCCTGACTAGGGCCCGGGAAGAAAGCTGATTTTGATGTGAAGAAGTGGGTCTTGCAACTAGAAATGGTGGTGACTAATGAAGGAAAAGCTTTTAAAATGGATGGTTTGGATGAATGTTGATGAATGTTCTAAGTGTGGAAATTAAACAACGAAAAACTAGATTAAAATTTATTCAGTAAACCTTATTGGAAAAAGAAATTTGCTCCTGTTATTCTTTAATTTTGCTTTAGACATTTACATCCCATTAATCTACACAGGCCCCAAACCTTCTCCTAAAGCTAAATGCAAAGTCTGAAACAGAAACACGAAAACTAGTTTGAGCCTATTATATTTCCTTTCCAATGGAGGTTAAGGTCGTTGGCACCAGTCCTGTCGGAAGACAGCACTGGAGTTTTCCGGTGGGTTGAAGGT
>KZ061999.1:48178-95622 GCA_002091835.1 Anopheles maculatus
AGCGGTTGATTAATTACTTCACCAGTGCCAATTGAGCGAAAAAGGGGAGCGATTTTCGGTGACTTTCAGCTCACAACTGTGTTGCAATTTACATTTGCCCCTCACGTAGTGTCAGTCTGCGGGCCTCACTGTTTCAAACTATGCAAAGGAAAGGGCACGATAAATGTAAAACGCTTTCCAGACATTCCCCCAATTACGATCGTAAAAATTTTCGGCCATCGTACGTGACCGAGCATCACAATCTATGACATCGTTTATTCTACGCTAGTGTGACTATTGTGGGTAAGGAAAGCGTGCATCGCGTGCATTACATTTCGATAGTTTTGTGGCGAAAAACAAACCAATGTATCAAAGTATCGTGACGTAAGTTGGTGGAAGACGATTTCACAAGCTTTTATCAGTGTGTCATCGAAATCAATCATCGGCCGTAATGTGATCGTGAGTGTCTTTGGCTTTTTGTGGCCCTTCAATTCCTTGGTATGTGGGAGTTGTTGGAGGTAAAAACAACTGTCGCTTAGTGGACAAGCATTTAAAATGCGGGCAGCATGTGCATTTTGCGTTAGTGATCGTGACCGTTGCTAGTGGAAGTTAACGAAAAGTCTTAAGCAACACCTTTTGCCATAATGGAAGCAGTATGATCGATGACTAATACTGATTACATATTGGGTCGTTTAATTTACAGAAACCTCGGACACTGTAGAAAGTTACAGACAGTAAAGTAGAAAGCTTAAAAACGACCCCGCAGACTTCATTTCACTTCAACTTGTTTAAGAACTCGGTTTTTTTTAAACGAGATGATGAAAATATTACAATATTCCAATTTTTTTACTTATAGGTCTCTATTGCTTGTTGTTTCCATTGAACTATTAACATTTAAACCAGTGATTCCGATTATGACCCAGTGAAACCTTGAAGGTAAAGTGATCAAATTCAAAACCACGTGATTATGCAGCATTATGCAGTGAAGTGACACCGTCAACAAGAACAGTTGATAGCGACCGAATTAAGTGTCTAAAACTTTAGCCCAAAACTACAACACTTTGCTAGGTTCGAAATGAGTGAACTTGTTGGTGCAGCGTTTGGGTCGGTGGCTACGGCCGCCTCGAGCGTTGGCTGGTTTGTGCCGATGTTGGTAGCCGCCATTGCCTACTTCCAGTACGAAGAGTTTATGGATCCGGAGGCGCGTGTTATCGACGTCCCGACGGAGATTATGCTGGACAAGTATGATTTTATAATTATAGGCGCAGGATCTGCCGGTAAGCTGAACGATAATGATATGTACTGGTGTTGTTGCCGTGAACGGGACTTAAGCCTGGCTGTGTTGTTTTTCTCGCACTCTTCTGTAGGAGCTGTTCTGGCTAATCGTTTAACTGAGGTGGAGAATTGGAATGTGCTGCTGCTGGAGGCAGGAGGCGATGAAACGGAGATATCGGAGGTACCACTAATGGCGGGCTACCTGCAGCTCAGCAAGCTGGATTGGAAATACAAATCGGAACCGTCGGGAACGTTTTGTTTAGGTTGGTAGACATGATGTTTCAAAACATTGACCTCCCTGTCATGTTGCATTAACGATTCTTTCACATTTGTCCATTCTACAGGAATGAATGGTGGTCGGTGCAACTGGCCCCGCGGTAAAGTACTGGGAGGATCCAGTGTACTAAACTACATGCTTTATCTGCGTGGAAACAAGAAAGACTACGACAATTGGGAAGCAATGGGTAACACTGGCTGGGGTTACAAGGATGCGTTGTATTACTTCAAGAAATCGGAGGACAATACCAACCCGTATCTCGCCAACACACCGTACCATTCGACCGGTGGCTATCTCACGGTTGGAGAAGCACCCTATCACACACCGTTGGCGGCTGCTTTCGTAGAGGCGGGCGTCGAGATGGGCTATGAAAACCGGGACCTTAATGGAGCCAAGCAGACCGGTTTCATGATCGCCCAAGGAACGATCCGTCGAGGTGGACGCTGCAGTACGGGGAAAGCGTTCCTAAGGCCGGCACGTTTGCGACCCAACCTACACGTGGCAATGTTTGCCCACGTGACGCGCGTTATGATTGATCCGATCAGTAAGATCGCGTTCGGGGTGGAGTTCATTCGCGATCGGAAGCTACACCACGTGCGCGCTTCCAAGGAGGTAATCGTAGCAGGTGGTTCAGTAAATTCGCCTCAGATTCTGATGCTTTCCGGGATCGGGCCAAAGAGTGAGCTTGCCAAGCACCGGATTCCGCTGATCAAAGATTTGCCGGTGGGTGAAAACCTGCAGGACCACATCGGGCTCGGTGGGCTAACGTTTATGGTGAACCAACCGGTATCGATCGTGGAGAACCGCTATCACTCGATGTCAACCGTGTTGCAGTATGCAGTATTAGGACAGGGCCCGCTAACAATTCTTGGTGGAGTGGAAGGACTCGCCTTCGTGAGCACGAAGTACGTGAACGCATCGGACGACTATCCGGACATTGAGTTTCATTTCGTGTCCGGCTCGACCAACTCGGACGGTGGTAACCAACTGCGCAAGGCACACGGTCTAACGGAGGCATTCTACAATGCCGTCTTCAAACCGATCAACAACATGGACGCGTGGAGCATCATACCGATGTTGCTACGACCGCACAGCGTCGGCACGATAAAGCTACGGAGTAGTAATCCCTTCGACTATCCGTACATTTACCCGAACTATTTGCATGACGATCGTGATATGCGTACGCTGATCGAAGGTGTGAAGATAGCGTACGCTCTGTCGCGAACGCAGACGATGCAGAAGTACCAGTCGACGTTAAGTGCGTACAAGTTCCCGGGATGTGCACACATACAGATGTTTACCGATCTGTACTGGGAGTGCATGATACGTCACTACACGTGCACGATCTACCATCCGGTCGGTACGTGCAAAATGGGCCCGTACTGGGACAAGCAGGCTGTCGTTGATCCACAGCTGCGCGTGTACGGTGTGCGCGGGCTGCGTGTAATCGACGCCAGCATCATGCCAAAGCTTGTCAGTGCCAACACCAATGCACCGGTTATCATGATAGCGGAGAAGGGTGCCGATATGATAAAAGACTTTTGGATCAAGCGCGGCGTGGCGTAGAGTGTACCGGATCGTGTAGGTTGCTCTCTATTGCTCAAGTGCATCTATGTAAAAATGATTTTCCTTCCAAGCGATAGTATTGTGATGTATGATGACACTTTTTTGAATGCTTGAATGCGACAGATGTGTGTGTGTGTGTGTGTGAGACTATGCAATAAGCAACTTAATTTATATACCTACCAGTAGTAACGAATAAAAAACAACTGAAATAATGTACTATAGGTAATACAGTGAGATTAAATACAGATTTTAAAGGAATTAAAATGATTATTTACATGTGCCTTACTTACACTACAAATTCTATGGGACATTTTGGAATACGTCCAAAATCTTGGCATGATGAGACTAACCAATAATCCTAATTTTTCTTCACATTTCGCACTCATTATTGTACAGCTTTCTAAACGAATTCCTTCTTTAAAATATAATTTATCATACCGCTGCTACTCTCCTAGCTCTGTTCCATTGCTTTGGCGGAATAGTCAACGTGGAGTGTTGCACACTCCCGGAGCGTGTCCGCATGTGCCCGTAAATCTGCTGCGTACGCTACCTTTACCAGATCTGCCGCCTTTTCTCCGGTTGCAATGGTTGGCACGTTCGTGTTTCCGGTGGTAATGACGGGAAAGATACTCGCATCAACAACGCGCAACCCATTGATGTGGTGAACGCGCAGAAACCGATCGACCACTGCCATCGGGTCCGTGACCGGTCCCATTTTAGCCGTGCCGCACGGATGGTAAATAGTCTGCGTATAATGACGCACCAAGCAGACGTAAAAATCATCCTTGTTGGTAAATTGGTCCTGTCGACAGGGGGACCGAGAGTAGTCGATCAAGGTTGCATTAATTTTGCGCATTGCGGTAGTGTTGGCCAGCGTCTCGGCAAACTTCAAGCCTTCGATCTACGAAGCAAACAGAGCGAATGTCAAGCGAATTTGATTTAGGACATCAACAAACGGGTTAGCAAACTTACCAAGACCATCATGTCCTTCATGTTATGGAAATAGTTGGGATAGATGCGGATACGATCGTGTGGATTTCCACTTGCTAGCTCTAACCTTCCACTGCTCAGCGGGCGCGATAACATTGGTATTACCATGTACGAGTTTTTGTACACCTGTTCTTCGTATACCTGTGCGTAGTAATTGTTACTCATGCCCGATCCACGCTTACCGAATCGACCACCGTCCGTCAGATCGGAAAGGCTAGCCAGGAAGAGTTCAATGTCTGGCCAATCGATTGTCGGATCCTGATATTTGGTGTTCAAAAAGCCCATCACCTCACACAGGGACATACCGTACAGCATCCCGTCACCGTTGAACAGAAATCGTTGCAGCGTTTCTACACCTACTGCATCGGCGAAATCGTACGCTAATGGACCGCTTCCCGGAGGCGCTTGTACCGTATACCCACCAGCACCAGTCGCGACATGATCCTGCAAATTCTGTCCAACACCGGGTAGATCTTGAATAACTCGAATGCCATGCCGTTCTAGCTGTGCCCGTGGTCCTATCCCGGAAAGCATCAACAAATGCGGACTGTTGAGTGCACCGGCCGATAGAATCACTTCCTTCGAAACCATCACATAGTAACGGCGGCCTTCCTTCTCGAACTGTACACCATACGCACGCCGATCTTTCGGATCGATCAAAATTCGTTGCACCATCGTTTTGGTCGATATGTGGAGGTTTTTACGCGTTGCTGCCGGTCTCAAGTATCCTTTAGCCGTGCTGCACCGTAACCCATTGCGGATGGAGCCATGCGGCACGGCAAACCCGCTCTGCACTGGACCATTCACTTCGCCGTAACGATTGATAAGACCCATTTCCTTTATCCCGGCCAGCAGATGTTTTCGCAGTGGCGTGTGGTAACCGTATCGCTCCACACTGATCGGACCACCCTGTCCATGGTAGGAAAGGTTCGCATACTGAGGATCACGCATGTCTTCCAGCTTCAGGAAGTATGGCAACATATCTTGGTAGCTCCAGCCCGGGTTACCCTGATCGCGCCAACCATCAAAGTCTCTCGGGTTACCGCGCACGTACAGCATTGCGTTGATGGTAGAGCTGCCTCCGAGTGCCTTTCCACGTGGCCATCGACACTGATTATCTTCCATGGCGAGACAAAACTGATCGGACGGTTCCGTGCGAAACTTCCAATCAACGCGCGATGTCTGTAACGTCGGATAGAGGAACGGTACATCGGTGAGGTAGGTTTCGTCCGTACCAGCTTCAAGTAACAGCACATCCCAATGACAAATTTCGGACAAACGAGCGGCCATCACAGCACCGGCCGAACCTGCCCCAACAACCACAAAATCGTAGATATCCTGCACGAAAGGGCCCGGGATAGGTTGCACGCGATGGTGGAAATCCACAATATCTGGCCGCTGTAGCCATATGCTTGCGTCGATTAAAAGCAGAAACACTGTACCGATTCGTGATGTATAGAGCAGTCGCGTCCGTACCTCGTACGTACCGATTGCGTTCATTTTGGGGAAAAAAGAGGAACGCGCACTGTTAGAATAGCGCAATTCACTGAGGTGCCGGAACACTATGCTCCGTTCTGAACAGGTACTGGAAACAGACTGACGCTAGCAGTATAATCGATGTGGCAAACTGTCGCATTAGCGTCAATGATAGACAACAGGACCAAAAAAAAACATTTTTGTACAAAATAAAAGCAAAAGTTCTGTTCAGAGCTCTCAACCTGTAGCAAAAGGCGTTATATACATTTTACTAGTACAAAATTAGATTTGTAAGGAAAAAACGGAATCAATTACCTGAGATATTACGCCATAAGGTACGCGAAGTCATAAAGTTGTAGTTTTAAACAATTAAAAATATCGAGAACATAATTTCATACTCAAATTAAAGTAGATTCGGCGCCGAGCCCTACTGTTTGGTACATAAATCGACCCCGTTTTGTTACTCCACGCCGGGTCTATTGTGATGATGGAAGCATTTTTAATAAACCGTTGCAAATAAACCTACCAACTACCGAGCGGCTCAATAGAATGTTTGCGAGCTTAGTTTGCAATGAATCGTCGCGTGAACATTTTCCCCAAAGCAGTCTCGTGCCAGCTGTGTGACGAAAACAAGAAGTCAGCCTGTTAAGTACGTCTCCTACTATCTCACGATGGGATTCGGTCCGCTGGAAAGCCATCAAACGCGTATGCGCATTATGCTTACACGTCCAAGCAGTGCGTTGATTTTACTACTACTGGATGCCTGCATCTGGTTGCAGCGTACGGATGTGGTCGACTTCCGAAACCGGGTTCAAGACATCCCCTCGCAGTTCATCTATGACGTGTACGATTTCGTAGTGATTGGTGGTGGTAGTGCGGGTGCAGCAGTAGCTGCACGACTTTCCGAAGTGTGCGATTGGAATGTGCTCCTGCTAGAGGCCGGTACCGATGAGACGTTTCTCAGTGATCTCCCGTACCTGTATCCGGCGCTACAGAAGGGACCGCTCGACTGGCAGTTTGAAACGGAACCGAATGAACGCTTCTGTCAGGGAATGCGTGGTAATCGGTGTAGTTGGCCGCGCGGCAAAGTTCTCGGTGGTTCATCGGTGCTGAATGCGATGATGTACGTGCGTGGTAATTCGGAAGCGAGATCTGGACATTCTGGTAGGACAACATAGATTACGTGATAGTGCGAACTTGGACGATTCTTACTTATAGTTTTCGATTTTAACCGGTAGGTGGAAGGACTCAAGTTTGGAGTTCGTGTGGCGCAGACTTCCGTAATGAAGAGGATCAACGCCACGTTCATCTACGACGTTGAGCATGGGGACACGTGCCACGGAATCACCGGTGACGACTTCTTCAAGTGTCTCATACAACACTACTCGCAGACAATTTACCATCCATCCGGCACGGCTAAGATGGGTCCCGGCACCGATCGAATGGCGGTGGTCGATAGTCAGCTGCGGGTACACGGCATTGGTGGGCTGCGTGTAGTGGACGCCAGCATAATGCCAACCATCACGACCGGAAATACGAACGCGCCTACGATCATGATTGCCGAGCGGGCAGCCGATTTAATCAAGTATGCGCATTTGCCGGCGTTGGTGCGCGAAGAGCATTACCGACAGTGTGACAGCATCGACTATCAATATCACCCAACGAGCACCAACACGGTGACACGTGTTACACACACAACTAAAAAGGTGCCTTAATGTAGGGATGCTAGATTTGTGTGGTGTAGTCTGTAGAGTTTCATACATAATGCAGTGCAAAACAAACACGGACTGCGCGTCATTTATCAGTGCATTCTAAAATAGGTTAGTGCAATTCTAAACCGGTGCATTCTAAAACAAATTTTACTATGTTGACATTGATTATCAGCGATTCCAAGAATAGATTAACACTTTCGTGTGTTTGTTTGCCGGTGTATAATTCTTGGACCACCGCCTGTACCGGGGTCGACCGATTACGATTAGAGCGATAAACCATCTTCGGAAATTAAAGAAACAAAAACTCTGTCATGAATATTACCATCCGTCCAGATGGCGACAAATTGAATTGAAATACAATTATTTATTAAATTTTAAAATAAAAAAGCCAACAGTTTTGTACATTGTTTACGTTTAGCTCCACTTTCAAAATATATGTGCACGCATGTGTGTTGGTAATGGAAAACAATTGCTCCAAACACTACGCACAAACACAAGGTTGGCGTTGCGAACGGCGCTTGTAAAGGAGGTAGCGAATGGGTGTTTTGTGGACTTTAAACGCAAAACTATATAGGTAAACTTCTCATTAAATGATTTAATCGGCTCCCTTCTACACAAAATAATACTAAAAAAAAAAATTCTTTTAAAGTTTGCAAACATCGAAGTCTATAATAAAAAACATACTAATTGCGTAAAGCGGTGGCTAGACTAAAGTTGAGGCAAGCGCGATCAATGCGCGAACGCTTCATTTTTCCTGCAATGCAGGATCGGAGCGCGAAATCAGGAGCGCGAAATTTGACAGTTCGCTCATAAAAAAAATAAGATCGCGCTTGCCTCAACTTTAGTCTAGCCACCGCTTAATAATTATTGACATGTATAGCTGGCGCCGAACGCGTTGTGCTCAACCAACACTGAAACAATCGCACTGATTCCCCACCCAGAAGGGGAGAGAAAGCGAGAGAAGGAGAGAGACACAGTGAGAGAGAAACAAAGAGGAACGAAGAGCACATGTGTGCGTGCATTTACCGATGAGAGAACGCGAGCTTGACCGCAAGCCTTCACGCCAAGAAGATAAAAACGCCGGCAATGCGCGAGATGTAAGCCGCAGTTCCCGTTTGTGCTTGGTATCGTCCGGTTTGGTGTGCTCGCGCGTTCAAGAGTCAAGTTCAATGTAAGTACCATCTACCTTCAACGTGTGTGCGTACGCATGGTTCAAGTGTATAGTCCGGTTCTTCCTTGGCCGAAGATTAGCGATGGTGCCAACAACTTGTGTGTGGTTAATCTTACTGCGAGTGATAGAACAACCCGTTAACAGAAGCTAAGGAAACGAGTTAGGTTTTAGTGCTATTAGTTGCAACGGTGAGCTCTTTTCTTGTTCCATGTCCGTAGAAGATTGGAGAACATTTTGCTTGTTCTATCCCTATCTGTTGAGTACGCATCGAAAGGTACACGCATACAGCTACCGACAATGTGAACATTGGCTTCCTATTCAAATGCAAAACAACAACAAAGCGTGTTTCAGACACTTGGCAGAGCGCATCGTGACTTCTGGGGTTGCACCTTTTTTTCAACATTTCTTATGCCGAACCGTTGCTCTCTCTTTTCATCATCTGACTGATCACCATGATCATCCGGTTTTTGATGAATGCCGCTGATACGAAAATGTGAATCACCACGAGGTTTATTTAGTGGGTCAGACACGTGCACACATTCGATAGGAACGCCCTATCCTCTCAATTGATTATGGTTCGTATTGCAAAATTGGGGACAAAGGTTTGATTGTAATCTTTGCAGCAAGTATCAAAAAATTCTTTCTATAATTCATTACTTCAACAAATGCGTAAAGAGCAAAAAGTGATGAACCCTCTATGTGATAGATTGGTTTTTAAAAATTCAAACAGTAATTTAATAGTTCTAAGGTGCAAAATGGTTAAAACAAACCCAAAAAAGTCATGCTGGCTGTAAAAAAAAACGTTTGCTAACGATGATGACGTGTGAATTTTTGGCTGCTAGTCCCAAAATCCGTCGATGGCCTGCCCACTTGATAAGAGCCGGTGAACGATAAGTAGGTGCAGTGAGCGCGTTTTTATATCAAGTTTATCACTACCCGGCGAACGTGTGTTTTTTTTAAAGTGACAAACAGTGCGATAATGTTGTGTCCATGCTTACCCACCACCAGTTTAGCGTCAATACACAGGGAAGCATTTAACATTTACCAACAGTTCATCTAACTACGCGAAGATGTGTGACAGATTGTTTTTGTAGGTGGTGTGATGTGTTGAGTTTTTCTGTTGACATACCTGTTAGGGAAGAGAGAGAGAGAGAAAAACATAATTTTGAGTAAATCTGGATTAATTACAGCAAACGATGGAGCAGTACTACGGTTATTTAAAAAACAAACAAGACATCAAACGTTGAATGACTTTTATTTCTACCATCGTGTAAATGTGTCACTACTCTCCTAGCTCTGTTCCATTGCTTTGGCGGAATAGTCAACGTGGAGTGTTGCACACTCCCGGAGCGTGTCCGCATGTGCCCGTAAATCTGCTGCGTACGCTACCTTTACCAGATCTGCCGCCTTTTCTCCGGTTGCAATAGTTGGCACGTTCGTGTTTCCGGTGGTAATGACGGGAAAGATACTCGCATCAACAACGCGCAACCCATTGATGTGGTGAACGCGCAGAAACCGATCGACCACTGCCATCGGGTCCGTGACCGGTCCCATTTTAGCCGTACCGCACGGATGGTAAATAGTCTGCGTGTAATGACGCACCAAGCATACGTAAAAATCATCCTTGTTGGTAAATTGGTCCTGTCGACAGGGGGACCGAGAGTAGTCGATCAAGGTAGCATTAATTTTGCGCATTGCGGTAGTGTTGGCCAGCGCCTCGGCAAACTTTAAGCCTTCGATCTACGAAGCAAACAGAGCGAATGTCAAGCGAATTTGATTTAGGACATAAACAAGCGGGTTAGCAAACTTACCAAGACCATCATGTCCTTCATGTTATGGAAATAGTTGGGATAGATGCGGATACGATCGTGTGGATTTGCACTTGCCAGCTCTAACCATCCACTGCTCAGCGGGCGCGATAACATTGGTATTACCATGTACGAGTTTTTGTACACCTGTTCTTCGTATACCTGTGCATAGTAATTGTTGCTCATGCCCGATCCACGCTTACCGAATCGACCACCGTCCGTCAGATCGGAAAGGCTAGCCAGGAAGAGTTCAATGTCTGGCCAATCGATTGTCGGATCCTGATATTTGGTGTTCAAAAAGCCCATCACCTCACACAGGGACATACCGTACAGCATCCCGTCACCGTTGAACAGAAATCGTTGCAGCGTTTCTACACCTACTGCGTCGGCGAAATCGTACGCTAATGGACCACTTCCCGGAGGCGCTTGTACCGTATACCCACCAGCACCAGTAGCGACATGATCCTGCAAATTCTGTCCAACACCGGGTAGATCTTGGATCACACGAATGCCATGCCGTTCTAGCTGTGCCCGTGGTCCTATCCCGGAAAGCATCAACAAATGCGGACTGTTGAGTGCACCGGCCGATAGGATCACTTCCTTCGAAACCATCACATAGTAACGGCGGCCTTCCTTTTCGAACTGTACACCATACGCACGCCGATCTTTCGGATCGATCAAAATTCGTTGCACCATCGTTTTGGTTGATATGTGGAGGTTTTTACGCGTTGCTGCCGGTCTCAAGTATCCTTTAGCCGTGCTGCACCGTAACCCATTGCGGATGGAGCCATGCGGCACGGCAAACCCGCTCTGCACTGGACCATTCACTTCACCGTAACGATTGATAAGACCCATTTCCTTTATCCCGGCCAGCAGATGGTTTCGCAGTGGCGTGTGGTAACCGTATCGCTCCACACTTATTGGACCACCCTGTCCATGGTAGGATAGGTTCGCATACTGAGGATCACGCATGTCTTCCAGCTTCAGGAAGTATGGCAACATATCTTGGTAGCTCCAGCCCGGGTTACCCTGATCGCGCCAACCATCAAAGTCTCTCGGGTTACCGCGCACGTACAGCATTGCGTTGATGGTAGAGCTGCCTCCGAGTGCTTTTCCACGTGGCCATCGACACTGATTATCTTCCATGGCGAGACAAAACTGATCGGACGGTTCCGTGCGAAACTTCCAATCAACGCGCGATGTCTGTAACGTCGGATAGAGGAACGGTACATCGGTGAGGTAGGTTTCGTCCGTACCAGCTTCAAGTAACAGCACATCCCAATGACAAATTTCGGACAAACGAGCGGCCATCACAGCACCGGCCGAACCTGCCCCAACAACCACAAAATCGTAGATATCCTGCACGAAAGGGCCCGGGATAGGTTGCACGCGATGGTGGAAATCCACAATATCTGGCCGCTGTAGCCATATGCTTGCGTCGATTAAAAGCAGAAACACTGTACCGATTCGTGATGTATAGAGCAGTCGCGTCCGTACCTCGTACGTACCGATTGCGTTCATTTTGGGGAAAAAAGAGGAACGCGCACTGTCACAATAGCGCAATTCACTGAGGTGCCGGAACACTATGCTCCGTTCTGAACAGGTACTGGAAACAGACTGACGCTAGCAGTATAATCGATGTGGCAAACTGTCGCATTAGCGTCAATGATAGACAACAGGACCAAAAAAAAACATTTTTGTACAAAATAAAAGCAAAAGTTCTGTTCAGAGCTCTCAACCTGTAGCAAAAGGTGTTATGTACATCTTATTAGTACAAAATTAGATTTGTAAGGAGAAACAGGTATCAATTGCCCGGGATATTACGCCATAAAGTACGCGAAGTCATAAAGTTGTAATTTTAAACAATTAAAAATATCGAGAACATAACTTCATACTCAAATTAAAGTAGATTCGGCGCCGAGCCCTACTGTTTGGTACATAAATCGACCCCGTTTTGTTACTGCACGCCGTAAAAATATCGAGAACATAATTTCATACTCAAATTAAAGTAGATTCGGCGCCGAGCCCTACTGTTTGGTACATAAATCGACCCCGTTTTGTTACTCCACGCCGGGTCTATTGTGATGATGGAAGCATTTTTAATAAACCGTTGCAAATAAACCTACCAACTACCGAGCGGCTCAATAGAATGTTTGCGAGCTTAGTTTGCAATGAATCGTCGCGTGAACATTTTCCCCAAAGCAGTCTCGTGCCAGCTGTGTGACGAAAACAAGAAGTCAGCCTGTTAAGTACGTCTCCTACTATCTCACGATGGGATTCGGTCCGCTGGAAAGCCATCAAACGCGTATGCGCATTATGCTTACACGTCCAAGCAGTGCGTTGATTTTACTACTACTGGATGCCTGCATCTGGTTGCAGCGTACGGATGTGGTCGACTTCCGAAACCGGGTTCAAGACATCCCCTCGCAGTTCATCTATGACGTGTACGATTTCGTAGTGATTGGTGGTGGTAGTGCGGGTGCAGCAGTAGCTGCACGACTTTCCGAAGTGTGCGATTGGAATGTGCTCCTGCTAGAGGCCGGTACCGATGAGACGTTTCTCAGTGATCTCCCGTACCTGTATCCGGCGCTACAGAAGGGACCGCTCGACTGGCAGTTTGAAACGGAACCGAATGAACGCTTCTGTCAGGGAATGCGTGGTAATCGGTGTAGTTGGCCGCGCGGCAAAGTTCTCGGTGGTTCATCCGTGCTGAATGCGATGATGTACGTGCGTGGTAATTCGGAAGATTATGACGAATGGGCAAACCTCGGGAATGTCGGGTGGAGCTGGCATGATGTTTTACCGTACTTTGTGAAGATGGAAAATGTCCGTGATCCAAATATTGCCGATCGACCGTATCATGGCACGACGGGTCCTATGACGGTGGAACTTTTCCGTAACTATTCGTCCCTGAAAGCAATGTTTCTGGAGGCGGCCCGTGAACTGGGTATGACCCTTTCGGACGAGATTAATGGACCCGATCAGCTGGTGTTTGCACCGTTGCATGGTTCCATCCGTGATGGGTTACGGTGTAGCACGGCTAAGGCTTACCTGCGTCCGGTATCGAACCGGAGAAACCTACACATCTCGATGGATTCGATGGTGGAAAAGATACTGATCGATCCGAAAGATCGGCGTGCGTATGGTGTTCTGTTTCGCAAAGGTAACCGGCGTCAGTTAGTGCTAGTGACGAAAGAGATCATCCTGTCCGCGGGTGCCATCAACAGTCCCCATCTACTGATGCTCTCCGGCGTTGGACCACGGGATCAGTTACAGCGGCATGGGATTCGCGTTATTCATGAATTGCCCGGTGTTGGTCAAAATCTGCAAGATCACGTAGCAGCTGGTGGAGGTGTGTTTTTGATTAACAACCCGAACGGAAGTACTCCACTTTCGGTGCGGTTGCTCGAGGTAAACGATGTATCAACGGCGCGCGATTTTCTCTTTCGCAACCAGGGTCGCTTGGTTGCGATGCCTTCGTGTGAGGTTATGGGATTCATAAACACCAAGTACAACAATCCGGGCAGTCGGCGGGGTGATGTGCAGATCTTTATGTCAGCACAGTCGGACATTTCGGACGGTGGGACGGAGGGTATGGCTGGGGCAGGACTGACGTATGATTACTATGCGCGTAACTTCGAATCATGGGTGTATCATGATTCGTTTCTCATCATGCCACTGTTAATGCGGCCGGAGAGTCGTGGATGGCTTGAGCTGAACAGTGCCGATCCGTACGATAAGATTAAGATCTATCCCAACTATTTTGCCGTCAAACGAGATCTGGACATTCTGGTAGGACAAGATAGATTACGTGATAGTGCGAACTTGGACGATTCTTACTTATAGTTTTCAATTTTAACCGATAGGTGGAAGGCCTCAAGTTTGGAGTTCGTGTGGCGCAGACGTCCGTAATGAAGAGGATCAACGCCACGTTCATCTACGACGTTGAGCATGGCGACACGTGCCACGGAATCACCGGTGACGACTTCTTCAAGTGTCTCATACAACACTACTCGCAGACAATTTACCATCCATCCGGCACGGCTAAGATGGGTCCCGGCACCGATCGAATGGCGGTGGTCGATAGTCAGCTGCGGGTACACGGCATTGGTGGGCTGCGTGTAGTGGACGCCAGCATAATGCCAACCATCACGACCGGAAATACGAACGCGCCTACGATCATGATTGCCGAGCGAGCAGCCGATTTAATCAAGTATGCGCATTTGCCGGCGTTGGTGCGCGAAGAGCATTACCGACAGTGTGACAGCATCGACTACCAATATCACCCAACGAGCACCAACACGGTGACACGTGTTACACACACAACTAAAAAGGTGCCTTAATGCAGGGATGCTAGATTTGTGTGGTGTAGTCTGTAGAGTTTCATACATAATGCAGTGCAAAACAAACACGGACTGCGCGTCATTTATCAGTGCATTCTAAAATAGGTTAGTGCAATTCTAAATCGGTGCATTCTAAAACAAATTTTACTATGTTGACATTGATTATCAGCGATTCCAAGAATAGATTAACACTTTCGTGTGTTTGTTTGCCGGTGTATAATTCTTGGACCACCGCCTGTACCGGGGTCGACCGATTACGATTAGAGCGATAAACCATCTTCGGAAATTAAAGAAACAAAAACTCTGTCATGAATATTACCATCCGTCCAGATGGCGACAAATTGAATTGAAATACAATTATTTATTAAATTTTAAAATAAAAAAGCCAACAGTTTTGTACATTGTTTACGTTTAGCTCCACTTTCAAAATATATGTGCACGCATGTGTGTTGGTAATGGAAAACAATTGCTCCAAACACTACGCACAAACACAAGGTTGGCGTTGCGAACGGCGCTTGTAAAGGAGGTAGCGAATGGGTGTTTTGTGGACTTTAAACGCAAAACTATGTAGGTAAACTTCTCATTAAATGTTTTAATCGTCTCCCTTCTACACAAAATAATACTTAAAAAGAAATTTTCTTTTAAAGTTTGCAAACATCGAAGTCTATAACAAAAAAAACATAATTGCGTAATAATTATTGACATGTATAGCTGGCGCCGAACGCGTTGTGCTCAACCAACACTGAAACAATCGCACTGATTCCCCAACCAGAAGGTGAGAGAAAGCGAGAGAAGGAGAGAGACACAGAGAGAGAGAGAAACAAAGAGGAACGAAGAGCACATGTGTGCGTGTATTTACCGATGAGAGAACGCGAGCTTGACCGCAAGCCTTCACGCCAAGAAGATAAAAACGCCGGCAATGCGCGAGATGTAAGCCCCAGTTCCCGTTTGTGCTTGGTACCGTCCGGTTTGGTGTGCTCGCGCGTTCAAGAGTCAAGTTCAATGTAAGTACCATCTACCTTCAACGTGTGTGCGTACGCATGGTTCAAGTGTATAGTCCGGTTCTTCCTTGGCCGAAGATTAGCGATGGTGCCAACAACTTGTGTGTGGTTAATCTTACTGCGAGTGATAGAACAACCCGTTAACAGAAGCTAAGGAAACGAGTTAGGTTTTAGTGCTATTAGTTGCAACGGTGAGCTCTTTTCTTGTTCCATGTCCGTAGAAGATTGGAGAACATTTTGCTTGTTCTATCCCTATCTGTTGAGTACGCATCGAAAGGTACACGCATACAGCTACCGACAATGTGAACATTGGCTTCCTATTCAAATGCAAAACAACAACAAAGCGTGTTTCAGACACTTGGCAGAGCGCATCATGACTTCTGGGGTTGCATCTTTTTTTTTCAACATTTCTCATGCCGATCCGTTGCTCTCTCTTTTTCATCCGACTGATCACCATGATCATCCGGTTTTTGATGAATGCCGCTGATACGAAAGATGTGAATCACCACGAGGTTTATTTAGTGGGTCAGACACGTGCACACATTCGATAGGAACTCCCTATCCTCTCAATTGATTATGGTTCGTATTGCAAAATTGGGAACAAAGGTTTGATTGTAATCTTTGCAGCAAGTATCAAAAAATTCTTTCTATAATCCATTGCTTCAACAAATGCGTAAAGAGCAAGA
The DNA here is from genome assembly GCA_002091835.1 of Anopheles maculatus. Taxonomy (NCBI): domain Eukaryota; kingdom Metazoa; phylum Arthropoda; class Insecta; order Diptera; family Culicidae; genus Anopheles; species Anopheles maculatus. The sequence goes on from KZ061999.1 coordinate 64,463, forward strand.
AGTGATGAGCCCTGTACGTGATATATTGGTTTTTATAAATTCAAACAGTAATTTAATAGTTCTAAGGTGCAAAAATGGTTAAAACAAACCCAAAAATGTCATGCTGCTTGAAAACAAAGTTTGCTAACGATGATGACGTGTGAATTTTTGGCTGCTAGTCCCAAAATCCGTCGATGGCCTGCCCACTTGATAAGAGCCGGTGAACGATAAGTAGGTGCAGTGAGCGCGTTTTTATATCAAGTTTATCACTACCCGGCGAACGTGTGTTTTTTTTTTAAGTGACAAACAGTGCGATAATGTTGTGTCCATGCTTACCCACCACCAGTTTAGCGTCAATACACAGGGAAGCATTTAACATTTACCAACAGTTCATCTAACTACGCGAAGATGTGTGACAGATTGTTTTTGTAGGTGGTGTGATGTGTTGAGTTTTTCTGTTGACATACCTGTTAGGGAAGAGAGAGAGAGAGAGAAAAAAAAAACATAATTTTGAGTAAATCTGGATTAATTAAAGCAAACGATGGAGCAGTACTACGGTTATTTAAAAAACAAACAAGACATCAAACGTTGAATGACTTTTATTTCTACCATCGTGTAAATGTGTCACTCACAGCGTTTATTCCTTAGAGTGCACCGCCTATAGGAAACTGTAATGCAAACAAAACAGATAAAAATGTGTTTTATGGCCACGTACTCAGACTGTACCGTTTTCTGCAGTTTTTAGCTGAAGTGCTGGGCAGTCTGGTGGAAGAGGCTATAGCGGCGCCATTCTTCACACGGCAGACCCGTAGGTCTAATCCTATCCGGACCGAGCCCCCTTAGTGAGGGCTGGCTATCAAACTACGCGGTATCAATAAGTCTAGTAAGCAATTAGCTGGACGGCATAACCTAGCAGGTTAAGGTTAAGCCAATAAGAAGAGGAAACGAAAGTACTGTATCTCGTATAGGACCCCCAGGTATCACACGATCGTTGAAATCGATTACCTGTATAGTGCTTTGTGAGTTGCTACTCGCAGACAATTTACCATCCATCCGGCACGGCTAAGATGGGTCCCGGCACCGATCGAATGGCGGTGGTCGATAGTCAGCTGCGGGGACACGGCATTGGTGGGCTGCGTGTAGTGGACGCCAGCATAATGCCAACCATCACGACCGGAAATACGAACGCGCCTACGATCATGATTGCCGAGCGGGCAGCCGATTTAATCAAGTATGCGCATTTGCCGGCGTTGGTGCGCGAAGAGCATTACCGACAGTGTGACAGCATCGACTATCAATATCACCCAACGAGCACCAACACGGTGACACGTGTTACACACACAACTAAAAAGGTGCCTTAATGTAGGGATGCTAGATTTGTGTGGTGTAGTCTGTAGAGTTTCATACATAATGCAGTCCAAAACAAACACGGACTGCGCGTCATTTATCAGTGCATTCTAAAATAGGTTAGTGCAATTCTAAATCGGTGCATTCTAAAACAAATTTTACTATGTTGACATTGATTATCAGCGATTCCAAGAATAGATTAACACTTTCGTGTGTTTGTTTGCCGGTGTATAATTCTTGGACCGTCGTCTGTACCGGGGTCGACCAATTGCGATTAGAGCGATAAACCATCATCGGAAATTAAAGAAACAAAAACCCTGTCATGAATATTACTATCCGTCCAGATGGCGACAAATTGAATTGAAATACAATTATTTATTAAATTTAAAAATAAAAAAGCCAACAGTTTTGTACATTGTTTACGTTTAGCTCCACTTTCAAAATATATGTGCACGCATGTGTGTTGGTAATGGAAAACAATTGCTCCAAACACTACGCACAAACACAAGGTTGGCGTTGCGAACGGCGCTTGTAAAGGAGGTAGCGAATGGGTGTTTTGTGGACTTTAAACGCAAAACTATGTAGGTAAACTTCTCATTAAATGTTTTAATCGTCTCCCTTCTACACAAAATAATACTTAAAAAGAAATTTTCTTTTAAAGTTTGCAAACATCGAAGTCTATAACAAAAAAAACATAATTGCGTAATAATTATTGACATGTATAGCTGGCGCCGAACGCGTTGTGCTCAACCAACACTGAAACAATCGCACTGATTCCCCACCCAGAAGGTGAGAGAAAGCGAGAGAAGGAGAGAGACACAGAGAGAGAGAAACAAAGAGGAACAAAGAGCACATGTGTGCGTGTATTTACCGATGAGAGAACGCGAGCTTGACCGCAAGCCTTCACGCCAAGAAGATAAAAACGCCGGCAATGCGCGAGATGTAAGCCCCAGTTCCCGTTTGTGCTTGGTACCGTCCGGTTTGGTGTGCTCGCGCGTTCAAGAGTCAAGTTCAATGTAAGTACCATCTACCTTCAACGTGTGTGCGTACGCATGGTTCAAGTGTATAGTCCGGTTCTTCCTTGGCCGAAGATTAGCGATGGTGCCAACAACTTGTGTGTGGTTAATCTTACTGCGAGTGATAGAACAACCCGTTAACAGAAGCTAAGGAAACGAGTTAGGTTTTAGTGCTATTAGTTGCAACGGTGAGCTCTTTTCTTGTTCCATGTCCGTAGAAGATTGGAGAACATTTTGCTTGTTCTATCCCTATCTGTTGAGTACGCATCGAAAGGTACACGCATACAGCTACCGACAATGTGAACATTGGCTTCCTATTCAAATGCAAAACAACAACAAAGCGTGTTTCAGACACTTGGCAGAGCGCATCACGACTTCTGGGGTTGCACCTTTTTTTTCAACATTTCTTATGCCGAACCGTTGCTCTCTCTTTTCATCATCTGACTGATCACCATGATCATCCGGTTTTTGATGAATGCCGCTGATACGAAAGATGTGAATCACCACGAGGTTTATTTAGTGGGTCAGACACGTGCACACATTCGATAGGAACTCCCTATCCTCTCAATTGATTATGGTTCGTATTGCAAAATTGGGAACAAAGGTTTGATTGTAATCTTTGCAGCAAGTATCAAAAAATTCTTTCTATAATCCATTGCTTCAACAAATGCGTAAAGAGCAAGAAGTGATGAGCCCTGTACGTGATATATTGGTTTTTATAAATTCAAACAGTAATTTAATAGTTCTAAGGTGCAAAAATGGTTAAAACAAACCCAAAAATGTCATGCTGCTTGAAAACAAAGTTTGCTAACGATGATGACGTGTGAATTTTTGGCTGCTAGTCCCAAAATCCGTCGATGGCCTGCCCACTTGATAAGAGCCGGTGAACGATAAGTAGGTGCAGTGAGCGCGTTTTTATATCAAGTTTATCACTACCCGGCGAACGTGTGTTTTTTTTTTAAGTGACAAACAGTGCGATAATGTTGTGTCCATGCTTACCCACCACCAGTTTAGCGTCAATACACAGGGAAGCATTTAACATTTACCAACAGTTCATCTAACTACGCGAAGATGTGTGACAGATTGTTTTTGTAGGTGGTGTGATGTGTTGAGTTTTTCTGTTGACATACCTGTTAGGGAAGAGAGAGAGAGAGAGAAAAAAAAAACATAATTTTGAGTAAATCTGGATTAATTAAAGCAAACGATGGAGCAGTACTACGGCTATTTAAAAAACAAACAAGACATCAAACGTTGAATGACTTTTATTTCTACCATCGTGTAAATGTGTCACTCACAGCGTTTATTCCTTAGAGTGCACCGCCTATAGGAAACTGTAATGCAAACAAAACAGATAAAAATGTGTTTTATGGCCACGTACTCAGACTGTACCGTTTTCTGCAGTTTTTAGCTGAAGTGCTGGGCAGTCTGGTGGAAGAGGCTATAGCGGCGCCATTCTTCACACGGCAGACCCGTAGGTCTAATCCTATCCGGACCGAGCCCCCTTAGTGAGGGCTGGCTATCAAACTACGCGGTATCAATAAGTCTAGTAAGCAATTAGCTGGACGGCATAACCTAGCAGGTTAAGGTTAAGCCAATAAGAAGAGGAAACGAAAGTACTGTATCTCGTATAGGACCCCCAGGTATCACACGATCGTTGAAATCGATTACCTGTATAGTGCTTTGTGAGTTGTTTGTGTAAAAATTTCGATCACATTTTCATATTTTAGTTATTTAGACATATAAATTAAATTTTCCAACAAAAAAAACCTTTTTTATATAATTGAAGATGCTAAAAAACCAATTGAAATGTCAAACAATATTCAATACAACACAAACAATGACATTAGAGTACCAGAATCTTTACCTTCCTGGTGTCAAGGTTCTTGATAACATGTGTACACACCGTCAGCTGCTTTAGTGCATGCGTGCGGTTGTCCTTCACTGCACATGCACTACTATAAAAACCGGGTCGATAGATGAGTTAGCGTATCAGTCTAGCCAGGCCATCACAGAAACAACCAGGCCACGGTTAGCATTCGTTCGTATGTATAGGCAACAGACTAAAGTAATTCACCTTCTTTTCATTTTCAGCTCGCAATTAAAACCCGGAACAAGGTACAAAATCTGCAAACGGTACAGTAAACGAGTGACCGGAAGAACATGGAGGCCTTGATGGGTGGCCAGTGCGCCGCGCAAAGCGTCGGACCTGCTAATCAACTGTTTGGACTGCTGGTGCAAACTATCCTGGCGGCTCAGTGTGCGATTTCTCCTCCGGACATGTGGCCGAAGGACTACGGTCCGACAGCGCTGGCGCGAGGATTGGACGAGTATGATTTTGTAATCGTAGGTGCCGGATCGGCTGGTTCGGTCGTGGCGAATCGTCTGTCGGAAAACCCTGACTGGCAGGTGTTGCTGCTCGAGGCTGGTGGTGATCCACCGATCGAGTCTGAGGTAGGGTTTTTAATACGATTTAACCTTTGAAATGTGTTATGTTCACCTTCAATCGACGCTACGGTGATGGGTCCATCATGTACCAAATGTTTGATTCTTGCGCTAGCCTTCCTTCCTCACATCTCCAAACTCGCTTCATACCTACATTACTTTATTTTTGACTCCTTTCCTTTTCCTGCACTGCAATTAAAACAAAATCTTTGACATCCACTGCCGGTAGATTCCTTTTTTACAAATATACCTAGAAAAATCAAACGTAGATTGGGCTTACTATGCCAAATCGAGTGATGGACACAGTGCAAACAGTCGCACTGCTTGCCGGGCGTCAACGTCACCGGAAGGTTGCTATTGGCCGCGAGGTAAAATGCTCGGAGGTTCGGGAGCGATCAATGCAATGGTGTACATTCGTGGCAATGCACTCGACTATAACACGTGGGAAGAAATGGGCAATCCTGGTTGGGGATGGCAGCACGTTCTACCGTATTTCCGCAAATCGGAAGATAATCACGATTCGACAGTGGTCGGTGATGGAACATTCCACGGAACGGGAGGCTACTTATCCGTCAGCAGTACTACCGGACATACCGTACAGATTGAACGGTTGCTTGAGGCGGTTCAGGAAAGCGGATACGAGCATTTGGAAGACTTTAATGGCGAAGATCACGTCGGGTTTGGTCGGATGCAGGTCAACACAGTCAATGGTACACGATGCAGCCCTGCTAAGGCGTTCCTAGTACCGATTAAGGATCGTCCAAACTTGCATGTGATAAAAAATGCGCTTGCAACGAAGCTTAAGTTTGACGTGAATCGCCGAGTTTCGTCAGTTCGGTTTACGCTGGGTGAACAAAGCACTAATTCAGCGATCAACAAAAATGAGTTGGAAGTGAAGGTGAGAAGGGAAGCGATCGTTTCGGCCGGAGCAGTTAACACGCCACAACTTCTTATGTTATCGGGTATTGGGCGTGATGCGGATCTAAGGAAGTTTGGTATTTCGGTCGTGTCAGATGTTCCTGTCGGCCACAACCTCCAGGACCATGTGATGGTGCCTTTGTTCTACCGGATCAACCGTTCAACGGCCGTAGATTTTGACCTCAACCGTGATATGGTGGCTCCGTCGTACGAGTACCTGATGCATCGTAGCGGCTCACTTACTGAACCCGGAATGAACGCTTTTATAGGCTTCATAAACACAGTCAACCATTCCGATCCGTACCCGAACATACAGTATCATCACATGTATTCGCGCAAACGGTCAAATTTTGCTGGTCAGTGGCTACGAAAGATGGATCTTGAAGGGCCTGTAAGCAACTCCATTGACGAAGCTAACGATGAAGGGGACCTGTTGGGTGCATTTGTTATTCTGTTGAAACCCAAATCAGTGGGTCACATAAAACTGCGATCGGGGCAGTTCTGGGACAAACCAAGCATTGATGCCGCCTACCTTACCCACTCGCACGATATGCCGACACTGGTCGAAGGAATCCGTGCGCATCATCGCATCATGTCGACAGAAGCCGTCAAGACGATGGAACCAGAACCGATACGCTTTGATCTAGACGCTTGTGAGGGTACACAGTACGACTCGGAAGCCTATTGGGAGTGCTATATTCGAGAACTTTCGTTGACACTCTACCATCCGGTTGGAACTGCCAAAATGGGTCCCTATGAAGATCCAAACGCGGTAGTGGATTCGAGACTGCGTGTCAAAGGTGTGGAGGGACTACGAGTAGTCGATGCTAGCGTCATGCCAGACATTGTAAGTGGCAACACAAACGCAGCTGTCATCATGATAGGCGAAAAAGCGTCAGATATGATTAAGGAAGATAATGCATGGAATGGATTAAACCTGTGAACGCTCAGAGAATGTTTGGGAAACGATACAAAATAAGTCTATGTTGGAATAAGGTTATTTCTGTAAACACTGTGTTGCGTTTTTAAGTGCACTGCAGTTCGCTGTTATCTTTTTCTCTGGTCGGTGGTTGGAAGTCGATTACGAATTAAACGGCAAACGGTTTGGAGTGGCTTTATCTGTTTGCCTTTACAAAAGGGTATTTGTGAGAAGCGCACGACTTAAGACAACACGCCAAGCACAGACATGTCGAGAACAGACACTATTATGCACACTTCGATGTAGATGTATACTTAACCGACGTTTACTCTCTGCTTCAGATCGCCAACATGGCGATGGCGTTGCAGCACAGTGAGGTTGACTGGGCGTACAACGTGCGGCGTACGGATAGTTCGGGTCTGGGTACGCGGAACGGAACATTTTGGCCCCGCGGCCGCACTTTAGGCGGTTCTGGTGCGATTAATGCGATGATATATGTGCGAGGCAATCGACGCGACTACGATCGCTGGAAGAGTTTGGGCAATCCAGAATGGGGATGGGAAGACGTGTTGCCTTACTTCCGAAAGTCTGAAAATATGAATAATGCTAAGCTGGTTCGTGGTGTCGGCAGCAAGTACCACCGAACGGGAGGATACTTGAACGTGGAGCAGCGTATTGATAACACGGTCCTGAACGGAATATTGAAACGAGCGGCAACGGAGCTAGGAAACAATTGGATTGAAGATTTCAACCGTGATAGGCACATTGGCTACGGTAGTTCGCAGCATACGATTATTGGTCCAACTCGGTGCAGTCCGGCAAAGGCATTCCTCACACCGATTCAGCATCGTACAAATTTGCACGTCATCAAACACGCTCTGGTAGATCGGGTATTGATTGACGAGCGGAATGTCGCCACGGGCGTACGCTTCGTTATTGAGGGAAGTCAGCGTGTTCAGCAGGTTATCGCACGGCGAGAAGTTATTGTCGCTGCGGGAGCAATCAATACGCCGCAACTGTTGATGTTGTCCGGGATTGGACCAGCCGACGAGCTGAAGCAGCTCGATATTCCGCTCAAAGTTGACCTTAATGTTGGCGGTAATCTGCAAGATCATGTTGCGGTACCATTGTTTTTCAAATTTTATAACGTACCAGATCCAAATGTAGATGAGCAGTTTGCCCAGATGAATGAGTTGTACGCAATAACCGTTCAAAATCGTAGCCAAGCCATCGTCCGAACCGGATACCTGGATACTATTGCATTCCTTAATACAAAAAATGCCACCGACCCTTATCCGGATGTGCAGGTATTTAACTTCGGGTTTCCCAAGGGTGGACGTTACAGTGAGCAACTAGCACGCAACTTCGAACTTACGGAAACTATAAGTGCGTCCCTGCAAGAAGTCGACCGTATTACACCCGCTATTTATGTACATATTACGGCACTCAATCCGAAGTCACGAGGACGTATCAGGTTGGCGAGCACCAATCCGCGAGATCATCCGATCATAGAGGCAAATTATTTCGAAAACACCGACGATCTAGACGTGATGGTACAGGGCATACGTCTCCAACAACGATTACTTCAGACGGATGCGTTCCGGAGTGCAGGTGCCACGCTTCATCGGATCAATATCCCCGGCTGTAGGGAGCATGTGTACGATACGAACGATTACTGGGAGTGTTACGTGCGCCACTTGACCATTACAACGTACCATCCGGCTGGGACGGCGAAAATGGGTCCGGCTACCGATCGGGATGCGGTTGTTGACTCCCGACTACGCGTCAGAGGCATTCATGGTTTGCGAGTGATTGATGCCAGTATTATGCCGCTGGTGATCAGTGGCAATACAAATGCTCCTACTATCATGATCGGCGAGATGGGATCTGATTTCATCAAACAAGAACATGGACATCTTTAATGTGTTTGCGGAAAAAAGTAACATCTTACAGTACTAGACAACCTGCTTTTTATTAAAATTCCTACAAAATGATTGTCATTTAAAAATGTAAAACTGATCCTTTACTTCTACAATCCCAATCTATCCTCACCTGTAGTCTCCTTTATTCCGAATAACAACATGCCCCCCGGAGCTTGATCTTAATGTTTGTCAAAAAGAGTACTCTTCTTCGTACGGGGTTGTGGCATAAAAAGCTTTAGTCATCATCACACATACATCCGCTTCTTGCAGATTCCGGAGACATTCTTCACCATACAGAAAACCGACGCTGATTGGGAAAATTACGCCGAACCTACGCCACACGCTAGCAAGGGTTCAAAGGATGGCGCTTTTTGGCCACGAGGCCGAACGCTTGGTGGATGCGGTGCGATCAACGCAATGCTGTACGTGCGTGGTAATTCTCGTGACTATGACGGTTGGGCTGAGCTAGGTAATTCAAACTGGGGCTGGAACGATGTGCTACCCTACTTCAAGAAAAGTGAAGACAATAACGATCCGGATTTGTTGCGCCAAGATGGTGGCAAATATCACGCAAGTGGTGGCTATTTAAAAGTTGGCAACTTCCCGGTTAACCATCCGCTCGCGGAAATAATGCTGCAAGCATTCAAGGACGCCGGATTTGAGAGCACTAGCGATATCAACGGTGCACGGCAGGTTGGATTTGGCCGTGCACAGGGTACCATCGTCAATGGAACGCGTTGCAGCCCGGCGAAGGCTTTCCTGGTGCCGGTGAAGGATCGTCCGAATTTGCACGTCATTAAACACGCGGTCGTCGTCACGGTAGAACGCGATCCTTCGACCGAACGATTCAAGTATGTGAACTTTTTGATCGATAACAAGGTGCTAAAGGTTGCACATGCACGCAAAGATATTATTCTAGCAGCAGGCGCAATCAATACGCCTCACATTCTGCAACGTTCCGGCATTGGTCCGAGTGCACTACTGAACAAGGTTAACATTCCCTTGGTTGCTGATCTACCGGTAGGAGAAAATCTGCAGGATCATCTGTTTGTGCCGGTGCTGTTTAAAATGCACAAATCGACAGCCGCAAACTACAACATTCAGCAGAAAAAAGCAGGAGCTGGCAAAAAATCTCTTTCAGTACATTATGACACGTTCGGGACCAATGGCGGGACATGGTGTGACGAGTGTGATCGGATTTGTTAACACACTCGACGCTTCTAGTCCATTCGCGGACATTGAGTATCATTTTTTCCAGTTCGAGAAGGGTTCCGGTAAGTCGGTACTGTTTTGCGATAAGGTAGGCTTCAATCAGGAGATTTCACAATCGATGCTGGAAGCTGCTACTGAGGCTGATGTGGTGATGGCCATTGTGGTGCTGCTCAATCCCAAATCGAAGGGACGCGTGACGCTGGCCACCGAAGACTTTAACGAATTTAATCCGCCACGCATTGAGAGTGGCTATCTGGAGGCTAAGGAAGATGTGGAGGCAGTTCTGCGTGGTATTCGCTATATTAATAAGATTGTCGATACGCCAACATTCCGAGAGCATGAAGGAGAACTCCACCAAATGAAGCTGTCTGAGTGTGATAAACTGACGTTCGATAGTGATGCTTATTGGGAGTGTTATTCGCGACACATGACACTTACCCTGTACCATCCGGTTGGAACGGCTAAGATGGGTCCGGACAGTGACAAGGACGCGGTAGTGGATGACAGGCTGCGTGTCAAGGGTGTCGACGGATTGCGCGTGGTAGATGGTAGCATTATGCCGAACATAGTGTCGGGAAACACGAACGCTCCGATAATGATGATCGGCGAAAAGGCATCCGATATGATTAAGGAAGACTGGGGCGTAGGACCAAAGCATACTGAGCTTTAAATTTACATCAACTTTGTTACTTAATGTTTGTACGTTTAATAAATGTACCATCATTTATAGATCATTTCGTATTCGTTTCATTTCCATTGACCATTGCTGTTGCTTGCTGTGTGTTTCCGCATGCGTTGGGATCAAAATGGATTAGTATAGCCCTACTGTGCGATATTGAAACCATCATCTTTTATCTATAATCAGGTGCCGTATCTAGCTTTTGGCTTGATGAACAGTTCACATGTTTGGAATTATTATGCCGAAAAGAGCGACACTGCTAGCAAAGGGTACAAACACGGCAGTTACTGGCCGCGTGGCAAAATGATGGGTGGTTGCAGCAGTAACAACATCATGCTGTACGTACGTGGCAATAGCCGTGACTATGATCGTTGGGAGGAGCAGGGCAATCCGGGCTGGGGATGGAAAAGTGTGCTAGAATATTTTAAAAAATCCGAAGACAACGGTGCCCAACATTTACTGCAGGAACGAGCCGACTACCATGCGCAGGGTGGTTTACTCAAGGTAAACTCTTTCATGTCGAACGAGATGACTAAGCTGGTGATCACGGAAGCGGCTTCAGAACTGGGGATACCGGAAATTATGGACATCAATAGTGACGAGTACATTGGATATAATGTAGCCCAGGGTACGGTCTCCAAAGGAAGACGCTGGAGTACGGCGAAAGCATTTCTTAACACCGCCAAAGATCGCCCGAATCTGCATATCGTGAAAAATGCACACGTAACGAAGATCAATTTTGATGGAACCGTGGCCACTGGAGTCACGTTCGATCTGCCCGAACAGAAAGATATTTCAGTGAGCATAAGCAAGGAAGTGGTTCTATCTGCTGGTGCAGTAAACACGCCTCAGGTGTTGCAACTATCCGGGCTGGGAGCAAAAGAGCAGCTCGACCGGTTTAACATTCCATTGGTTAAAGATGTACCGTCGGTGGGTGCGAATTTGCAGGATCATGTGATCATACCCCTATTTCTTACGCTGCACGGTTCGCGGCCAATCGAACGTAGCATGGACGAATTATTGGACAGCATCTACAGTTACTTCCGTTACGGTCTCGGAACGTTCGGTACCGTCAGTGTGACGGATCTGCTAGGCTTCGTCAACACTCAAAGTCCTGCTGCCAGATTTCCTGACATTCAATACCACCACATGCTGTATCTGTGGAAGACGCCCGATGTGGCAAAAATCACACAATGTTTCGGATGGGACGACTACATCGCCCATCAGATTATCGAGCAGAATCAGAAATCCGAAATCCTTACGGTACTGGTAACACTTCTCAATCCCAAGTCGAAGGGATCGATTCAACTTCGATCATCCGATCCGTATGATGCACCAATCATCAACGCCAACTACCTGGACGATCAGCGTGACGTGAAAACGGTTATCCGTGGCATTAGGTTCTTCCGCAAGCTGCTCGATACGGAAAATTTCGGTTACCACGAGCTGAAGGACTTCCATCTGAAGATTGATGAATGTGATCAGGTGGAGTATGATTCGGATAGTTACTGGGAGTGTTACGCTCGCTACATGTCCACGACGATCTATCATCCTACGGGTACGGCCAAGATGGGACCGGATGGTGACCACAGTGCTGTTGTTGATTCGAGACTAAAGTTTAGAGGTGTGCAAAAACTGCGTGTAATCGATGCCAGCATTATGCCGGACATTGTAAGTGGAAACACAAACGCACCAACGATCATGATCGGTGAAAAGGGTTCCGATTTGATAAAGGAGGATTATGGTGTGGGCAAAGACTCTCCGGCACATACAGAGCTTTGAGCGATAGAGCGTTAGATATTGGATTCAATAAACTTTGGTTTCATGAACAACTTTCAATGATTGTAAAATGTTTTTGTAAAATATAAATGTTCCAATCTGAAATGGAGTTTTGCGTGTGAGGAATCACAGCAAAGCGTTTCATTTCAGACGTTTGCTTAGTTTGCCCCTAAAAGTATGCATCTAGCGATACACGATGCAAATGTACACGGTGATGGCAGTATGTTTGCGTTTGATTTAAAATTTTAAAATAAATTATAATATATTATATGATCAACGCTGGATTCATGAAACAAAACTAATCTTGTTTAAATAAATAAATGGATGTTTTGGATAAATAAATGAGCATGACGTTTATAAAGCTTTCCGCATTGGCCTTGAAGACGGAGAAAGTGATTCACAGACAGTCACGTGCGAAATACGACACGAACGACATTCCTTTGCATACGATACACGATGCAGCATTACTTAACAACTTCATTTGGATGGCACCCACTATTGGGTGGATCGATAAAATGTTTACTACTTTCTAACCAACCAACAATCGTGCGTTGCTCTGCTAACCAATACAATATACTGCGTAATCGCAGACAAAAGTAAACGAGAGAGCTTTTATCGTCACACTTTCAGGTATTACTTTTCCATTACTTAAATGGGTTCTTCAGCAGCAGTCTTGTCTCAACGTGTTCAGTGTCTCATCTTTTTTTGGTGTGATGATTTACCTGGAAAGAAAAGATAAAACGAGTTTTATTAGTCGATCGTTAAACAATTTGATAGGTGGCTAATTATTGAGTTGCAAATATCGCTCCTGTGTCCCACTTTTCGAATCTTCGTATGGCTCTGTATTGTATAATATATCAGACGCAAGGCTAGAAGTAGCACCGGTGCTAAGGTCGAATCACATTCGGTTGTTCGTTGCAAATTTTGTCACGGCGTCTACGTTAAGCTGTAGATGCACATACAACCCAACGCTAATGTTCTCTCCCACTACTGTAAGGTAACTAGAAGCTACGCTTACCTGTCTACGACCCACCACAACTGTAATCGACCAGATTCCTACAGAAATGCCGACATACAGTACATCGACATGCTGGAAAGCAGCGATGCAGCTATACCACTACGGACAACCGTGTGTGCATCTCGTACAGACCGGTTAGTGCATTTACCAAAAACGACACTCCCGGAGAGTGCGGCGGCGATTCGATGGTGTAATTCGCGCTGCAGTTGCTCAAGGCGAAAACAACGAATGGGCAAAAGAATAATGCGCCATCGCAAAACCTACCCCAATCGATAAGCACAATGTAATCGGCATTAAATAACAGAGCTAATTGAAGTAAACATAACATTTCGAGTGATGTTAAATACAGTGCGGAGAAATTAATCAGAGTATGAATCCTTTTATAACCTTTACGAAAGTGAATGTCTTTTAGCGCAATTGATTGTACAGCAGGAGAAACAATGATAAACCCTACCTTCGAACGAAACTTTGTACGATCAGTTCACATAAGCACAGAAAATAAAATGGAATCGTCTCGTCGCGTATTTGTGCAGCTTCACAAATAGTGTCCTAAATTAGCATTGATTTTGTCTCGCATGAAAAAACATTTGCAAATAAATAGCCATAAAACACCCATTAGCTGCAAAACCGAAATGCCCAAAATGCCAGAAAAATGCTTCTAATACCCCTTTAAAGGCCACAGCATCATAAAATGCAGCGTTGCAAGGACATTTACCCTGCATTAATTATCTCGTCAGCAAACGTTGTCCAATCAGCCGTATCGCATTGTTTCTCGCCGAACTTTCAAACTTCTCGCGCCGTCATTTTATTTTTTTCTAAAAACGATTACCGAATCAAACGGAACACAGGCACACGACGCACACCGCAAACGCGTCGGTGCCGAACCGATCTCGGTGAAGGTCAATGTTTGAAGATGAAGCGAAAATTGATCGATTGAGTTTACGTGTGTCCCGGTGAATTTGGGTGACCGCTGTAAACAGTTAACGAATATGGAAAATAAAGACGAAAAACTCAACGACGGAGTACGGCGATAACGAACACATCACAGGACGCTGTTCGGACAGTTTGATGTTTCGTCCTAAGCAATAACGCTATTTGCCCAAAAGTCTTCCGACAAACAAACGCAAATGCCACCACCGCCTGGAAAGTTATGCCGCGGGGTTGCCTTTGTGCAGGACGGAACCGCTTATGCTCGACCGCTACGTTTTAATGGACGCAGAAGGTGGAACTTTTGGTACTCAATCAATGTGGGGTTCGGTTTGATGTTTAAGTTTATACGATCGTTTATGGTGCTTTGTTTTGTTTCCCGACGCATATCGATGTGATGCGCGATGCGAAGTTTCGCATACGTTTAGGGTATGGGTATCAAAGCAAGGTGTGGCAAAGCGGAACAATTTGATTATGCTACGATAAATCAATCCGTTCGCTTTCCAGGAAGCATAACGGGTAGTAGCCATCCTACCAGTAGTACACTGCTGGAAGGTGTAACTTTTCAGGTAACAACGTTCAAAATCAATGAGGAAGAAATGGAAGAGGATTGCGGAAATCTTAGAAAGGTAGGGTAACGTGTAAAACGCTCAAGAGCAAGCGATTTTTCCGGAACGCAACAATTACATTTTATTAATGTGGAAATGGTGTGTAACTTGTGTAAAGGATGTGCAATAAACCATGTAAAAGGAACTTAATTCCGTGGAAGTTACGCAATCGGTTTTGGCGTGAACCGATATGCTTTCAGTTCTTACTATGAATATGGAAACTATGGAAACAATGATTATGATTTTCCTTACTAAAAGTTAAATTATAAATAAAATTTGGAAAGGACATATCGAATATCAAAAGTGCCAACCTTATATATTCTTTGTACTAAAGAGTTGTTTACGCACATTTAATAGCTACATAATCTTAAAACTGAAAACTGAAGTATCCTTTAACGCCGAAAATGATGAAAAATTAAGATCTCTGATAACTTCTTCTTCTTCTTCCTTGGCACTACAACCTCGTGAGGTCTTGGCCTGCTATTGCTAGCTCTCTGCGACTTAGTTTTTACCCGTAGCTGGATAGTCAGTCCTGCGTACGGGGAGGCGGTCCGCCGGGATTCGAACCTCGGTCCTGCCGTATGAAGACCGGCGCCGCTATCGTATACACCACCCCGGTCAGTTAACTTCAGTCAGCTTTTTGTGTGTGTTCTGATGTCTGATGGATGAATAATGCTGTAAGTTCTCGATACCAAGTTAATCCAGATCTTGGCATACGCTGACATTATTGGTTTGAGGCTTTCCTTAGTAACAGAAGCTTGCCAAAGGATCTGAGAAGCGGCATTAAATCTCTGTTTGAAGATGAAAATCAAAATGTTGAAAACTTCAGGCACTGACCAGCACGGGATACGTATCGGTAGATGATCACATCACACATCCGGATGACGGATGTAACTGAGACTGCATTAAAATTGTATAGTCTCTGTCCGCACATTCGTTTCTAGTTCGTACGCAGATTCTTTCCAAAACTGACTTAACCCTCATAGACACGATCGAAAGGAAGATGTTGTGAAGGATTTTTGGTCCCGTATCCGTGGAAGGACAATGGTGGAGTCGTTACAATGACGCGCACTTCAAACTGTCTCTTCTTCTTCTTCTTCTTTCTTGGCTTAACGACCTCTTAGGTCATGCCTGCCATTTCTGGCTTACTAGACTTATTGTTACCGCATAGTTGGATAGTCAGTCCCCACTATGAGCCCAGATGAGACTTGAACCCCGGTCCTGCCGTGTGAAGATCGGCGCCGCTGTCGCATCTACCACCAGGCCGCCCAAGCTGCCTCACCATCGTCCAAGACTCGCCAGGCTCCGGACGGCTGGTCATGTCATGAGAACGGTACTTGACGACCCTGCCCGTAAAGTCTTTTTATGACGTTCTCATGTACATGAAGCGTCGTAGGCCCAAACTGTGATGCAGTGATCAAGATCTCGGTATATGTATATGCAAAATTTTTATATAGCTTTACAAGCAAATACAGGGCAGCTAATTAAAGAAAAATGTAACATTTGTAAAGCTTTTATACACTTTTTTCGTGCGATATTTTATTGTCTCATAAGTGAGGTTTGCTGCTTGAAAATACAAAAAAAGTCAAATTAAGACTCAAAGTGTCTATAAACTTACCAAATTTTACTTCTTTCTATGCACTGTTGTATGGTGTTTTCTAGGTTTGACAGATACTGGTTAAATATTACAATTTTATAACTAAAGTCTTCCTAGTCCTCACTACTAGGAAGGTTCCGAGGTAAGGCATGAATATAACCACAGCTACCATCATTATCAACTTCTTCGGAGGTGGTTTGACTCATGCCATCAGCTGTCCCAAACGTTCTAGGTGAGGTTATGCTCTGCCGAATAATGTTGCTCAAACCTTTCTCTACTCACGCTCCGATGCATCTGCAAACGTATGTGAGTGTGTGTGTAGATGAAAAACTCCCGGGTGCTTTAGATATTAATTCCCAAAAACCATAACCTATCTCGGAAAGAAGTTTGGCTTCTTTGTCTGACTTTCGCAAAAGATACTGAGTATCAAAGCTGAGTTTCCCACTTTCGGGGACGAAATACATTCCGCTTACATGTTTTCACAGTTTTTTTGTGCAACACACACACACACACGCACACGCACATAAGGGTACGTACGGAAGCGTAAAAGCTGGGAGCATATTTTTCGTGCGTGACAGAAACTATCCAACAAGGCGAAACAGCACCATCATCATCATCATCATCATACCGGAGGCCGGTTGAATGCAATGGATTTGGTTTGAATTTCGCGCACCCATACAGCGAACCGCCGTCAACACCAACACACACCACCACGTTCAGGTCTTTGCATCAGCTGTGGCCTGTGAAGCAGTCTAACCACAGCACCTCTCCAAATTGCATAATCCACGTGCTGGTTCGTGCAGACTCGATCAGTTCACATTCGTCGATCGACGCGATCGGTTCGTTTTCTTCTGGTGGTGCGCGTTTCGGACAGTGTGCCCGCTCGGAGTGTACGCTGCGTGTGTGTTGCTTGACCGCCTCCGGAAGGTTTGAATTCTAAAATCGTCGTTCGACTTGATCATTTTCTTTTCATTGTTCGGAGTTTGTGTCAGTAGTCCATCGGTCCCAAAGCCATTGGCGATCGGTCGGCGATTAACGAGTGCACACCACAGGTGGAAGTGGCGTTGTTTCGAAGGCGAAACGAAAACATCCGTAACGCAGCGTCAGTCGCGAAAATACGGAGCTCCATTTCTTCGAGCGAGCGAAATTCGAATGAAAAATTGGTGAAAGTGTCTATGTAGTGTGCGCGGTGGTAGTGATCGGGGCAGTATGTGCGTGAAGTGTTGTGATTAATGCTGATGGTGGTGCCGCGCAAATAATTCGGAGCTTCCGCAGAAAAACCCTGCTCTCACCCAACGGGAGGGTGATGGATGATGAACGAGATTGGTTCGAAGTTTAAATTACAAATAAAGAAACAGATCTATAATCAAGCGGCCAAACAACAAACAAGGTACCGGAGCTGGTAGAAGAACTTTGCGCCAGGAGATCCATTCCACAGCCACTTTCGCCGTGTCTGAACAGCCCGGACGACGACCGTACGAGACACAACGATGGTAGTCTCCTTCGGTACGCTTATTCCACTGTTGGCGGGTGCCGCACTGAAAGCGACACCTGCCGCGGCCGGCTTGACGACCGCCGTCGGTGCAGCCATCAGTGCCGCCACGGCCGTTATCGGTGTCGGCAAGCTAGCGATTGTGCCGATTCTAATCGCATCACTCGCATACTACAACTACGATCTGTTCGATCCGGAGAATCGACCGTTTAATGTGCCGGAGGTGGACCGCGAATATGACTTCATCGTTGTCGGGGCAGGGTCGGCCGGTGCTGTCGTTGCTTCGCGCCTTTCCGAGATAGGCGGCTGGAAGGTACTGCTGCTGGAGGCGGGCGGCCACGAAACCGAGATCTCCGACGTTCCCATCCTGTCGCTTTATCTGCACAAAAGCAAGCTGGATTGGAAGTACAGGTAGGTTTGGCGATGTCGACCGCCCCAGGTACTGGTGGGAAGAGAGTGCAGCAGTTGCACAAATAGTTGCAATTCGCCATAGGTACGATGCAGCAAGAAAAACGGTACCAGCGTGGTGCAGTTAATGCGCGCTGCAAGTTCTGCAATTTTCTGAAAGTCGTCGGACAACCTGCCCAAGCGTACCTAGCGAACCATGGTGACTTTGGTTGAGGTGATGCACTTTTTCACCATTTCGAATGCACTTCTGAGGTTAGGCGGTGCGCGCTGCCAAATATGTTCGTTTGATGTGGTTGCTGAGGCCGTGTGGCACGCTCGGGCCGATGTAGTTTTGCGCACAAGAACTGACCCTGATTTGAGCGTAGCATAAGCGACGAACCTACCGACCGGGACGACGGTTTGTGCGGAGCGTGATTAACAAACCAAGTGCAATTGCGTAAAGCTAAGCTTGCATACACGCGCGCGGGTACACAAAGGCACCTCGTCCGAATGTATCGATGGTCAGGTTCTGTTGCGTTTTTTTTTTCACGAAGGAAAGTGTTAAGTGGTTATTTTCGATAGCTTCGAGCGCAATCACTTAGGCAGCCGCGTACGACCTTTAGGTGTCGATAGAAACACACCCGCTTTTGCGGTAGGATCCGCCGAATCGTTGTTCATTTGTAGCGTTCGTTGGAGAGCAATAGGTAAGCGCGAGAAATGATTGATCTGTGTCATGATAATCTAGGTATGATTTTGGCACTTTAATTGCATGGTTTTTGTACCTGGCAAGGATACAACGGTGCGCACAAAAGAACTGTCATGTTTAAGATTTGACCGATAAGGTTTACGCTCAACAAAACTTACTCATTATGCAGCAACTGTAATTAGCACCCACAACCGTCCAGATATCCCAGCTTAATGTTCCAAAGTACGTTAAAGTATTCGCGGTATCTAATCAGCGTTGATTTTGACGTTGACGTAACTTCTATATCGTTTCTCATAATTTATCTTATTTCTGTGAGGTGATTGGACGACGGAACTGTAACACCAATATTTTACTGATAATTGTGATTTATAGACTTGTGTTGAGTAACTTGTAAGATGTAATTTGAGATTCGGGCAAGGAGTGTCGAATTATTATGATACATGGTTTTCAAGATGAAGCGGCAATGTTTTGACCATTTCATTATTTTACGCAAAATAACTGGAATCTATTAATCTATTTTTCGAACATATTTTATATGAATTATTTCAATCTATCATGAGTCCTTGCTGTTCAAGTAATATCCCTACCCATAGGGGCCTCGTCTACGAACTAACGTTCAAGGGGCCTCAACTCAAGTAGGATTCCAAATGGTTTTTTTCTCAAAGGGCCTAACCATCTAAGGAACTTCGTCGTCCAAGGGATTTTATTGTCTAGAAACAGACAGACAATCGCAAAAGAGCAAACGAAATCCGTCCCTTAGGCACGGGTCTATTCAAGTATTGATATGAAACAGTTTACTACACATACAATGTGCTACCATTTGATAACCCAAACATTGACCTGCTGGACTCTCTCCGTATTCGTGTGCCCGGTGGTTCCATATTAATTTGCTAAAATTAGTTATGCCGCCCAGAGCGATTTTTGGGAGGTCGAGCGCATTCCGTATCCGTGTTGGAAGTGGAATTAGTTTGCGCTACAGCATGTACCGAGTGTCGAAAGTCGATTGGTAAACAACAGTGGGCGAACTGAGCGAGAGATGGTGTCATAAAATCGTGACACACAGCGGTGTGCTATAAATAATTAATCATCAGCCGACATACACTAGGCGGGTATACCAGTGAGCGGTTAATAACGTAACGCGAAGAGGCTTTATGTGCAAACATATCTTTCGGAAAGGACATGCTTTAAATTTACTAGTGTCGTTACAAAAGCGTTTCAAATGATTTAATCCTTCATCATAGTTCAACTAGTCATGACAAAAACACCACAAACATTATTTATGAGATGCGTGTTTGCTAATGATCGAAAGGTTCGAGTCAACCTCGTAAAATTTTAGAAACGAAAGAACAAAAAATAGATGCACCCCAGCAACGTTCGGCCACATTTGCAAATGAATTACCTATATTGCAATCCACTAGTTTCGCGATGTCCATATTTCGCTATCGATTGCGAGGTTTTATAAAAAAAATCTTAGTTTTTTTTATTTTGTTTTTAAAAACCTGTTATTAAACCTTACGTTCAAAATTCGCTACTAGACTACCCATCACTATAGGTGCGGTTAGAAAATGGGCTACGCTGCTTGATGCAACTGGAACCGGTGTAGGGCCTCTACCGATAGAAAAAACAACCGTTTGCTTCACTTTGGCGAATGTTTCAAGATCAGATCACACGTGCGTGCGTTTATCATAAACGAGGTTAGTTCATCATGGCGCGAGTGAGGCACACTGTTACTGCTGGTTGGGTTGCCTACATCAACCGGTTTGTGGTTCGAAACTATGAATATATAAATTTCGCAGCAAAAGTGTATGTTCTGCCTCTGTTTGGTGCTTTTCCTATTGTGCTATCTGATGATTTGATTAATCGGAACATCTGAACCCATCATCAGCTGTTTCCATCCGAGGCTGCCTGATGGCTGGGCAAATTTGGGTTGATATGATGAAAGGTATAAAATTCATTCTTTTGGAAAAAAGTGAATAGAAAACAGAATACTCCTCTCTGCAGTGGAGAGAGTAAGTATTCGATTGTAAATAATGCTAGAAAATCGCGCTCTCAGCGCATAATTGCCGTGTCGGTAAAAGGGTCTTAAACACAGTTTTGCCTACTGTACGGTACTTAACGATTGAAAGCAATTACCGTGCGTACTATGAAGTGCCCGATAGTCCAATAGTGAACTTTACGAAGCATCCTTGTACATTGATCTTCTGATCAGATACCAATTAATCACACAAATGGCAAGTGTGTCTAGCATGACAGCTATTGCTTGGTGCATGTGTTTCATTCAGCGTGCCGGTGTATGGTCTAATGCCTAAAAACGGACACTAGGAAGAGCGCACTGCTCAGGAAACAGCACTGAACATAAACCAATAAAATTCAACCCGGTAAAATGCAAAACATCGTCACGCGTGCCCAAACCTTGTAGGCTTTGAGACGAAACAGCCAAAAACCGTCTCGATGCTAGACGTCTCGGTAGGACCGCTCAGGGTTTGGAGGTTTTGGTGCTTAGGGTGGTTTTTTCTTATTCCATCTGTTGTTTTCCCTTCCTCGAACTACGCCTAATCCTCTCGTTTAACCTGCCGCTCGGTGCTTGGGCAGAGGGGGCACACGGATGGAAATGATACATTGAACTTGGACTGAAGGTAACATTTTGAAGATCAGCCGCATGTGTTAAAGCCCAAGGAGCTGCAGGCGTTCGCCACCGATGTATCAAGTTCAACCCTTCGAAAAACTATCCGTTTAACTAAACCGAACAAAACGAAATCGATGTTGATCTACAGGTTTTGTGAGGCTGTTCGAAGATTGAAAATGATTTACATGTCATCAACGCTTAATAAACAATGTACCGCAGCACCAAATTAGGTAGACCTATTAAGAAGAAGGATATTAAAACCATATTAGAACTTAACAGAACTACATGAAAGGTATCTTGAAAAGTTAAATGAGCTAACTCTGACGTAAAAGTTTGATGCTAGGTTTTGACTTCAAACATATAAATTATAGTCAAATTGCATACATCATTCAAGAAATAAATAAAAATCTAGCCAATAATTTACTAACACTAGGTTCTATGATCCAGTCCTATAGATCCACATATAAGATGAGGTTAAGAGTTTTGACAGATGTCGGCTGCAAGATTCAGTTCTTTAGCTTAACTTTAGCAGTATGATCGGCAAATACCCTATTAAATAACGATCAGTAGTGAAAGTATTCATTCAGGAATAATCTACACACGACACACGTACATGGAGCCTACTGCTTCCGTTGTGTCGTGCATGTTGGCTTTACCATCAGTTTCCGACCATTTTATCGTGCATGTTGTGAGTTCACCTCATCAGTAGCACCATTGCGTGGCTTCAAATCCAAATCTCTCAATGAACGCTTCCAGTGATGAAACGCTTGCTCCTACTACCTTTTTAAGTAGGTTACCATCGCACACCAATTTTGGAGAAGTAAAACATACTTCATTTTTACCACCGCAAGGCAGTAAAGTAACAAGCGGAAAACCGGACAAAATGGCAGAGGTCTGTTGACGCCGGACCATTTTCCCGCTATAGGCTCGTCAACGCGCGGCCACTCTCTAGAGCACGTTCAGGGCGGTGTGACTCTCGCACCGTTCATAGGAAATCAACACGCGGAACCAATTTATGTCTACGACGGCAACCAGACGATACACGAAAATGTTCGATTCCGTTACTTCACTCACCCGCCGGTGAGACTGATTCATTTATACAGCCGGCGCACAACGATCAGGCACCGTCATGATAACTCCCCGTCAATGGGATAAAACTAACAAACTCTCTCACACCGATAGTTGGTCGGTGGGTGAGTCACGAGAAGCTCAAGTCGAAGAGTTCCGTACGTACGAAGCATCGTATGCAGTTCGTGTCGTAGCGAATGCAACGGGCAGATGCTACTTGGAGAGTGCTTCACCGATCAGCCTCAGCTAACTTATGCGATAAATCTGCTTACATAAGCGTACACACAGATACTTATTGCTCGATCGTTAATGTTTACCGGGCGATCCAAATCATACAAAAAAAACACCCAAATGGATGTGAAAGGTTATGGATAGGTTGCTTTTGTCGATGATTGGTATACAACACTAGTTACCACATACCGTTTTGTTGTATCTGCAAGCCACCGCACACACAACAGAGGAACAGAATATCTAAGTCAATTTTAATGACCGGAGCAACTCCAACCGTTCGTTCAGATCTCCGAAGTGAAGTGGAACATTCAATATTTTATTTCTTACTCGATCGTGTTTGTGCAAACATTAGGCCTAACACGTTCGCCCACAATATTGCTTACCGTCTAAATCATTAGCCAGTCAACCTGGCGTGCCAGATATCTATAGCTAGCGAGAAACTTCACATAGCAGTAGCTAATATATTTGAATTTATCGCTGTATGATCGGCACCACACGCGTTGCCTACGCCCGAAGGCTACGATGCATCCAATGGTCCACCCGGAGGCCGCAATGCAGGAAGCCAAAACTGTGGCGCGGTTTATAGGTTAGCAGTAAACCTTTCGGTCAACCTCAACATCACGCCTTCAAGATCGCCGACACCGAGGTGAACGAAATGACCTCACCGAGATGGGGCATGATATTCCTCCCCTTCCAACGTGCGTCTACTTAAATGATCTTGGACGCTGTTGAAAGTAATTTGGTTGATCGCCAACTTGCTGGATCTCTCCAACAGAAACAAACCTTCAAGTGAAACTTTAAAGCGCAATATCTTCCTGCAAGTCGAGATTTATTGCTTCCTAGTTGGTGTTTTTAAGATGGCAAGTTTTAGTACCACATTGCTCCGGCGGCTAATTACCTAACGACTCCCGAAAAACCTAACCATTGCGCACCAATGTCAAGTTCACGAATGAATTTGGCGCGTTGAAAAAAGTGAGTGCAAAGCAAAATAAAAAAAAAAAAACAAATGCTTTTTACTTATGAATTGCGTGAGGTCAAAATTGTGGACTGGTTATGACCTGTGGCGGAACCACTAACGGTGGCCAATTGCACCCATCATGCGGTAGTTGCGATTGAACTTGAACTATACGCGATGCGAAAAAAGTGAAGTCAAATCCGAGATGCGTCGTAGGCTGTACTTCTACACATTTGCCGACACGTGTTGCCGATTTTGTTGTTTCATCTTCGTTTGTGGTATAAACTATTTTGCAGACCTTTCTCTCTCTCTCTATCGCTCTCTCTGCACCGATGTTATGCCGATGATTGTTTGCACGGGGTCAAGCAGTTAATGCTAGAGTTTGGGGTTTAATTTGGGTGCATTTGTAACCTTTTAACTTGCACGCAAACGCAAGCTTAGTAAATTGTTATTTACGAAAAAAACAGACATACTATAAGTTTTTGAAAGGAACTCATGCATAGCGCCATTAGAACGCAACAACATGTTGTAGCTAGTAGACTAATGACGTTCAAGGTATCGCAGAGAGACCTTTGACCAGAGTTTTTCGCCTTTTCTCCGCTTATGTACTCGAATTTCTTAAAAATCATTAATTATCTCCTATAGTGAAGGGTGTCCACTGAAGGGTAAAATGTCATTATGAATTTCCAAACAAGCTTTTGAAGTTTATGAAACATTACCGCTACTAAATTTGAGGTCATTATAGTTTTTGCACAGAAATGTTTGCCATTAAAATCGAATTTTAAAAGTCACTTCAAAGGACAAGACCCAACTGGTGGAGTGAAACGAAAACGCACACTTTCCCAATGCATAATGCAATGAGGAAAATTGTTTTACGGTCAAGCTATTGGTATCCGTTTTACAACCGTTTGGTATTTTTTATTGAGCGATATCGGTGCCTATAAAACTGAAGCTCGTGACCGTATCGCACAAAGTTTGAGGACTATTCAGGCGTATGAAGAGAGCCTCTGTAGGAAATATCCTACATAATGGCGTTTTCCTTTGTTTCTTCGACGACGACCTACCCCAACATAAACCACTTCTTAGCGGATGGAACCGGTTTCACGGTTGTACGAGTTCCGAGGCAAATAAAATATCGGCACGAAAGCGAGTAGCGACACAACCAGGAAACCTTGTTTATGTCTTCATAAGTTTTCATAAAACAAATTAGATACAATTATGCCGCGTTTGAGTGGACTGAGAAGATAGAGATTTACATTCTGGTAACGAGGGGACCACTATTAGGACCACAACTAATGAAGACAGAAGAATCAATCTTACGAGCTTGCGATACACGCTCATTAAAGTTTTACTTGAAAAGATCTTACAAACTAGCTGCACTGGCATCACAATACGGGAACTGATTTGCATCGTGGCTCTCGCTCACGGCCAATTAACAATGCAGTGGTGCGCTTTTACTACGCCAGAGCTACCATAGTGCGCTTCTTTTTGTTTTCTGTAACGCCTGCCGACGGCGATACCACACCGATCACTTTCCCTTTTCAGATGCAGAGCAGGACGTGCTATAGTTGTAGCCGGTTGCATAAGTGTAAGGTTGTACGATGCGCTCGTAGAATACTGAATACACCATGGCGTGAAATCGAAGCGCACGCAGTGTAACGTAATGTCTGTTGCACCCGGAAAGCGCACGCAAACATCGACAGCGCGTTATGTCTGATGGATCGGGTGTTCCCAACTGCGAAACTGACTCTGGCCCCCGGAACACAACCACTACACAACCAAGTCGCTGTTCGCGGGGAAACAGAATGGTAGACCGTGAATCGTATTGTCAAAAAAGAAAAATGGTGTTAAATTTAAGATCATTAGACAGTCCCGATTGTCTATAGCCAACAATCACGCTGATAAGGTGGAAGCATTATTAGTGCGTCATTATTATGCATTTGGCACCAATTAAATTAGCGCCAGAACAAGCACTAGCGTCGTGCTATTAAGCAACGAATAGCAGTAAAAACAACGAATATATATTTCACCCTTACGGTGCGAACCAGATTGAACGACCAATAGGTAAACACAACGGGTTTTTCAACGCTAAAAGATGAAAAGAAAGGCGAACAAACCGTGGCGACCTTCGGTATGGATGCCGACGTGGGATCGGCAACACGTTTTCGCAACTCATTCCACCGAGAGCGAGCTGATCGAGCGCGTAATGGATTGGTTCCTACTCAATTTCTGCTCAGCGTCCGATCCGATGTGGTGACTTAGCGGACGCCTGCTGCCACCAGATGATGATGGTCTGAACTTGAGCGACTGACAAGCGGTGGACAGGACGAAAGCGATCGGGGCAAAGGAGAACAAGGTCGATCAAAAGAGTAGAAACATCATCCCCGTTGACAGTTGGGGTGAACGATGATTAAACTTTGGAAGTGATATTCTTAATTTTCGGTTCGACACCTCGGCAGACGATAGAAATCGCACGACGGTACCGTCACAAAGGGCGGACATGTCTCGGCGGGAAGCTAAATTTTGTGCGGTCGTGTCAATTGGCGAAGGGCCACTCTAGTATGATGAGGCAACTCCTTCAAGGAAGACCGTTGACAGTTGGGGTGAACGATGATTAAACTTTGGAAGTGATATTCTTAATTTTCGGTTCGACACCTCGGCAGACGATAGAAATCACACGACGGTACCGTCACAAAGGGCGGACACGTCTCGGCGGGAAGCCGAATGTTGTGCGGTCGTGTCAATTGGCGAAGGGCCACTCTAGTATGATGAGGCAACTCCTTCAAGGAAGACAGTTTTTAATTGAAAAAGTAAGGTGCTCCGTTGCATTGTTACGATCGGTGTGTGAAACGAGGGCATGATCAAGACACCTCAAGATCGACCCTGTACTGTATCCTCTGCACCACACCATGAAAGAATGTTTGAAGCGTGGCTTCTTGTGCGACTAATCGACCGCTACAAATTGCTACAATTTTTCGTTGCGCAACTGGTGCCGTGCACGCCCCACGTGTGTTGGGACGGTTTTTACTCACATGCTCATCGCTATATGCTGAGTGACGAGACATGAGAAGAAATGCTTGAGTTTTCCGAAGGTTGAAAAAGCCTGCGTACGTGACGGTTGATGCATCGTCAGGTGGTACTTGAGTCTTGGATGGCTGAATACACTACCTTTACTAGATCCACTCAGCCTCATGTACATTAACGACCGTAACGCAGACGGTAGTTACCGGTAGCAATCGATCTCCACAAGGACTTGAACTTACTTAGTCCATTTAATCGCCTGTACATACTACAAATGAATTAGAACCATTCAAATGACGACTTAAGCTTAATTATCTGTAACGAATCAGTAGCTTAAAAGGGTTATTGCAAGACATCTAAGCTATCATCTTCATTGGTATGACATTAACATACGAATATATAAAGAATTGAGGCCCTACCGGATACCCCAGTTTTTTTGGTCTGTCGAGTGTTGAAGTTTTAATTCATCTTTCCTTTTTAACATTTATTAGTCAATCGAGTTATCGACTATACAACGATTATTAATCTCAGAATATCATTTCCAACAAACGCCCGATTCGTGTGCAAATCACCGAAAAAGCTCGAATATATTTGGCACACATATTATTCAACTGCACTTGAATAAACATGACCTATATCCCATACTAAACACGTCACAGCAACCGGTCTCTTCAGATTCCGGAACGAAACCTTGCCGGGGACGCTTAAGGTCAGCCAAGTACTTCACCACAGCTCGTGACTGCACCTGATGACTTTGTCGGTACGTGACGCAACACGGCGATCGACAAAATTAGCCTTATCGGAAGCAATTCGTAGCTACAGGGTTTGGGTAACTTTTTGGCAACCTGACGCCTCGACGAAAACACCGGCATCTCGGCAAACTCTAAGCCGGCTGATTTTGGGTACGGGGTGTTACGTAGAAGACGACCTTCACAGGCATCGGCGAACGATCGGGCCCGGTTCCTGCACCACCCATAGGCCAACGTTAAACATGCCGCGATGATGCAGCAGGCGCGACCAACACTTGCCCTGACGGGTGATTTGTTTGTTTGGCCAAAGCCACCTCCACCGAAAGCGTTAACATGACAAATAGACGACGTGAAGAGACAAATTTCTTCACCATGTTTTCCAGTTGTGCGAGTTATTACGATGACCGTTGCATTCGGATCTACTTATGGAATTCCAGTTGTCATCGTCTTGGGTAAGGTGATCGGGCGCAACAAAATAGATGTACTGTCAATGTTCGGGCCTCGGAAGACTTCGCTCAACACATGTGTCAAACGGTTTTATGATTAATTTTAATAAAACTTAGATTGTGTTACTATGTTATAAATGATATCTCACACTATTATTTAAATTCACTGTTCAATAGCGGGATCGTGAATGATTTACATAAAACCCTTGAACTTCAAATAAAGCTTTGTTTCGTCTGCGCAAGGAGGACAGAAAACTAATAAATGATTCATTCTTTCCAATGAAGTTAACTCAATTCATCAACGATAGACGAGGACGCATCGTGTGATAGTATACCCTTTGGCTATATAATGCGTTTGGTTAAGTTGTTGCTCAAGTCACGCTATTAATCAACCTTCTAAGCCAATGTTTCATGTTTGCGCATCGAAAGTGAGAGCCATCGAAGTAAGAACATCCTTTCGCAAGCTGCAACATCATTGCTATACTGCATAAGAATTAAGCAAATTTTGCCGATGGCACAACAACAACAAAGGTCACACTTCTTCCCCTATCCTCAGCTCAAACGCACCTGCCAAACTAGGTCGAATTGTGTTTATGACGACAGTCTCTTCTAGTAATCCAATTAGTTGTAGTAGCGATCCAAAAAATCAATCTCGATAGTCAACACTTTGTGCGTCGCTACGTATTGTCTATACATGTTTAGCATATGATGATCTAGCTAGTTCGGTTTCTAAAAAAGGAAGTTTGTAATTAACGTCCCAATTTCCTTCCCTTTCAGAACTCAGCCACAGAAGACGGCATGTCAAGCGATGAAGGATAACCGGTGTTGCTGGACACGCGGCAAGGTACTCGGCGGCTCGTCGGTGCTCAACACGATGCTGTACATTCGCGGCAACAAGCGCGACTTCGACCTGTGGCGAGCGCTGGGTAATCCGGGCTGGGGCTACGAGGACGTCCTGCCGTACTTCCGCAAGTCGGAAGACCAACGGAATCCCTACCTGGCACGTAACAAACGACAGCATGGAACAGGTATGCAACGCAGCAGCTAACCAGTTTACCTCCAAGCACTTCTTCTAATGTGTGTTTCTGTTTCGCATTTTAGGTGGGCTGTTGCAAGTACAAGATGCGCCATATTTGACACCGCTCGGTGTGTCCTTTCTGCAAGCCGGCGAAGAGATGGGGTACGATATAGTGGACGTTAATGGCGAGCAGCAGACCGGATTTGCCTTCTTCCAGTTCACGATGCGCCGTGGTACGCGTTGCAGCACATCCAAAGCTTTCATACGTCCGGTACGCAACCGTAAAAACCTACACGTCGCTCTATTCGCACACGTGACGCGTGTCATACTGGATCCGGAATCAAAGCGCGCGCTGGGTGTGGAGTTTATACGGCACGGCAAAACTCAACAAGTCTTTGCAACGCGTGAGGTGATTCTTTCTGCCGGAGCGATCGGCACACCACACCTGATGATGGTGTCCGGTATTGGACCACGGGAAAATCTCGAACGCGTTGGTGTGCCTGTAGTGCACGATCTGCCCGGAGTGGGACAAAATCTGCAGGATCATATTGCCGTCGGTGGATTGGTGTTCCGAATCGATCAGCCCATTTCGGTTATTATGAACCGTTTGGTTAACCTTAACTCGGCCCTTCGATATGCTGTCACGGAGGATGGACCACTGACGAGCAGTATTGGACTGGAGGCGGTAGGTTTTATCAGCACGAAATACGCGAACCAAACGGATGATTGGCCGGATATCGAGTTCATGTTAACGAGCGCATCGACACCATCGGACGGCGGTGATCAGGTGAAGAAGGCGCACGGTCTCAAGGACGAGTTCTACGAGGATATGTTTAGCTCCATCAACAATCAGGATGTGTTTGGCGTCTTCCCAATGATGTTGCGCCCCAAAAGCCGAGGTTTCATTCGCCTGCAGTCTCGCAATCCTCTGCGATACCCGCTGCTCTACCACAACTATCTTACCCATCCGGATGATGTTGGCGTGCTGCGTGAGGGAGTAAAGGCTGCGATAGCGTTCGGTGAAACGCAGGCCATGAAACGGTTCGGTGCACGGTTCCACAGCAAACAGGTACCGAACTGTCGCCATCTGCCGGAGTTTACTGACGAGTACTGGGACTGTGCCATCCGGCAGTACACGATGACGATATATCACATGTCCGGTACGGCGAAGATGGGACCACCGGACGATCCGTGGGCGGTCGTCGATCCGAAGCTGCGCGTTTACGGCATCAAGGGACTGCGTGTGATCGATGCAAGCATAATGCCACGCATCACGAGCGGCAATATCAATGCACCAGTGATCATGATCGGTGAGAAGGGTGCCGATCTGATCAAGGAACTCTGGTTGAAGAAGGGATACGCCCGACGAGGAAAGCGGCAACAGTTTGCCAACGAAACGCTAAGCGCCGCAACCAACCAAACGGAAACGCTTGAGTCAGTGAACGCAACCACCACCGAAGCACCCTGCACTAACGAAACTGTTGTAAGCTAAAGTAGGAACAATTGTGTCTCTACCGAAATTAGGGGTAGATTACTGGCGATAGTCCTGAATTCCAATGCCAAATTTTATACTCAAATGAAAGCGCCAATACGTCTCTGGGTAGCGGAGACTGGAGACTAAAAAAGAGACGTTGCTTCACGCTGTAAATACCATTGCTTCCCGTATCGTTAGGATTATTCTAAGCAAAGGTGATTGTAGTTAGGCACGGCAGTTTGATCATACGTTAAGTTGCACAGTTCGAAGCAGCTGCGGCTGTGCATGTAGAAACCAATACAAACTGACTGACTGAAAGTATGTAAGTAGGAATAACAACTTGTAATAAATTTTAGTCCGTTGTTGGTTGTACTAGCGCCCAAATGGCGTATCCTACATTGAGCGAATAAAAACTTCCTAAATTTATTTAAAAACTAAATCTGCGTTACACTGGTGTTACGATGTTTTAATTACTCATCCTACAAATGGGAAATCTTTTATGTCATAAAATTGAATAAAATACAGGAAACAAAACGACTCACAACGTATTATTGCAGTATGGTGATACGCAGGCACACTACCTTTAGCCTACATTTAGGGGCAGATGTATCTGCGCCTGCCAGA